>CM027470.1:31353200-31732926 GCA_015776775.1 Magallana hongkongensis
CTGCATAGTTTCAACCTCCATATACAATTGGGAAACATATTGCTTACAAAGGGTTTCCGCAACTGAAACTTACTGAAACTTTTTATATTTTTGCTTTCACAAAAGCTGAGCAAGGTTTCTACTTTATGTAAAAACAAAACAATTTCAAACAGTTCCAAATTTATTTTGTTCAAAAATCTGAAATTGTGTCCAATAATAAATAAAATACAGCCAAGATACAATAATGGAGAAACATCCATATGGCAATTCCCTTATTAGGGACTTTTATTTAAAAAATGATAAAATTGCACATGAAAAAAACCTCCCATAGAAATCTTTACTTTTGTATGTTTTTTCATCTCGATTAAATGCCTATCAAATCTCCCTTTAAAAATGCAACAAAGATCTTACTTTTTTAAAAATATGAATGCAATTTACAAAATAACTGCACGTACATGAATAAACAAAGAAAACTTCACTGTTACATGAACATGATACACTTGTCTCAATTTGTTTTGAACTACAATGAATATGTACACCATAAAATATTTTTGAAAAGTCTAAAGTATCCATCTTTAAAAAAAAAAAAACACTACAAGATAGTAGTTGACTATAGAGGTATGACCCAGATTTGATTTGAATATGTCAATAAATTCCAAAATGAGGTCAAAGTGACCCACTTACAAGTTGGGATAAACCTTTTCTTTGTTAGTAATATAATCTAATGTTTTACAATAGAACAGGATTTGATATCATTTTTTTGATAATCCATTAAGTCCAAAGTGAACTTTTCATTTCCACCCATGATGTACCAACTGCTCAGATTTTAATATCATAAGCCTGTCAGTATTTAATAGATGACCCAGAGGGAGATATGAAAAGCTTGTTGGCCAATAAAAAGCTAACAATGGAGCAGTCTGTCAAATCATGTGCAAAAATATGATGTACACATTTAATTAATTATGCTGATTGCAACACACTTCATTCCTGATGAATATTCTTCTTTACACACGGTTTACCTTCCTACATTTCACTACTTTACCTACATTAATATTTTTAAATCCAAGACATGAAGTAAAATATACATTGTTTATATATGACAAGTATTACTACATGTAGCATAAATGTATAAAATACAAAGTATCACACAGATCATTCACCTTACAATTCTCATCAATACCAGCATTTTACTTATGATATAAAAGCTAATTCCAATTATATATTAGTTACACAATACAGATTAAAATAAAACCCACATGGAAACAACTTTCCATCCAAGTAATTTTGTTATATAACAATTGTAATACATCGGGTATATGTTGTCTTTATATATTTTCATATACGACATAATTGAATATTGTTTGGTGTATTTTATCATTTCTATGACCCATGCATTCATCTCCTAATGCAGTGTTTTTACATTTAAGATTGGTTTCTTAATTTTTCATATATTGCTGCAAATAAAAACTAAGTTATCAATAAATGTTTAAACAAAGAAAATGAAAAAAAAAGTAGTTAACACTTATCAACTTGGAGGTGTGAGGATATATGTTACATGGAGTCTAATATTTTATGCAATATTTGCAAATATAACAAATTATTTAAGAAAATGAAAGTTAATATCTGCAAGGTCTAATCAATCATTTAATAAGTCAAAACCATGTGATTTTCTAAGATTCTAGCTTACAGACAGACATTGTAATATACTGGTATTTGATCATATAAAAAAAGTACTTTTATAGTTTATAGGTTTTTTGAAATGAGAATACTTTACAGTTAAAAAGTCTTGTTCTGCAGAGGTTTAGTCGGGTCGTAGAGATGTGTCCATTCGAATCAATAAGGAGTGTCCTTGGCTGTTGTTGATGTAACCCGAGTCGTAGTTTATGGAAATAGGCCTTTTTGGGGGACTTTCGAGCATTGTCCAGACTGGCGAAGCACTCATATGATCACATCATGGCTACAGCAGACTTAGTAGTTCTGGACAGTGGTAGCATTAAAATTCTTCTTCTTGCGATGAACTTGTTCGTTTCACTGGGCTGTACTTTATGTGTTCTATTTATCTTAAACATGAATAATAAAGTTTCATTTAGATTTTTAAACAATAAACATAAGTCATTCAGCCTAACATGTAATAAAAGCATTCTGAATAAAATTCTGAATACAGAAGCTACTATGCAGTTGCCAGTTGCTGTATAAACTATGTCATATAATGACTACAGTAGTATCTGGTCTAAAATGTTTCATTTTATGTTTGAAGCTATGTTATTAGTATCGATTTACAGTCAAGTCGTACACAGACCAACTCGTATACAGGTATACATATAAAAGTGGAAAGTTGGATATATTTATTTCAAACAAAATAATGAGGAGTATCTTAATTAGCCTTTGAGAAGACATCCGTTTGGAGAAGCAAGAAACACCGCGCTTGTTGTTTTAACAATTATTGTTTTGATGTGTAGAAATAATTACCAAATAATAATGATTGGGTTGACACAATTAATAATCGTTAATTTTTGTTGTAATTAATTTCACATCGTCACCGAGTTTAATGATAATGCACAATTATACATGTATGAATTTACTACGTTTTGTTTCTAACTTTTCTAACTTTTTGTATACGAGTTGACTTTCAAATTATGGTGATTTTGCTTTCGTAATTTTATGCGGAAAATTTGTATACGAGTTGACCTGTATACGAGTTGGTCTGTGTACGACTTGACCGGACACCGGAGTATCTATATTGTGAATTAAGTTACCTTGACATGAGTTCTTCGTTCCTGCATTATCTCCTTGTTATAGAGGCTATTAATGCTTCTCAATTTTCCATTTTACAACAGCACCTTCGTGTCCATTTTAACCTTCGCTCGGAATCGGGTTACTGTCGTATCGCCCCAAAGCCAAAGCGCCCCATGCACGAGCGCCCCAAATTTTTTTTGGAGCGCCCCAATTACGTTTCACGAGCGCCCCAAATGTATTCACGAGCGCCCCAAAGTAAAATTATCATTATACCTTACGTCTTGGAAAATTTGCACGAGCGCCCCAAATTGGATTTTCCAATATTGTACTAAAATCGGGATCGTTTTCACGAGCGCCCCAAAATGATTTTCCTGATTATGTCTTTCTGCATAGAATCTTGTTGTATCATTACACCTTACGTCTTGAATAATTTGCCCGAGCGCCCCAAAATTGGATTTTCCAATATTGTACTAAAATCGGGATCGTTTTCACGAGCGCCCCAAAATATTTTTCCTGATTATGTCTTTCTGCATAGAATCTTGTTGGATTATTTTTACGAACGTGCCCTGGAGTTGCCTACGATTTGTAAGAAAACTATCTTATGATTAGGAAATCATTTCCACGAGCGCCCCAAAATAACTTTTAACTTTGCTCTCAAATCAGCATTCTATGTTGCTACAAAGTTAATATTTGACCTCATGTGTAATAAATATTTGAAACCTGATTTTGCTTTAAAATGTATGTTGGAGAATCTCACTTTTACGTTAAATAAGCATCATTTACACGAACGCCCCCCCCCCCCCCCCCCCCCCCTCAATGAGATTATTCTATTTTGAACTAAAATCAACGTTGGTGTGTGAGTCCCCAAGTTTGGATTAATTTCACGAGCGCCCCAAAATGGTTTTGTTTATTAGTCCTCATTAATCTTCGATGGAATCTCATTAAACTTACACATTATTATTCCGAGCGCCCCAAAATACAATTTTTTTTTTATTTCGAGCGCACCAATTCTGTTGAATTGTACAAAGTATTCTTATTTTTGAAGGAAATTTTTTTATAATGTCAGATATAATCCAACACAATTGTTCTTCTACTCTCAAATTTTCCGCGCAAACCTTTAAATATGTTTTTTAAGCTTACATTTACAGTCAATCATTATTTATAAGAAAAAAAATAGAATGCGTAATATGTGTATTATATATGTTATAATTGTATTTGCAGTGATATATAGGGCCAATGGGACGGGTGTGTCATTATTTATTTTGTATTACATATACCGTATGTGTTAAAACATTAGCTTCCGAAGACAACTGACGATGATGTAATAGAAGGGGATATTCGGAAACATTAAAAGGTGTCAAGGGAGGGGGTATCCTGTCACGGTATCAGAAAAAAACGTACCCAGACACGCGGGAGACGTTGGTTTCGTCGCGTACCCCTTTGATTAGATGTGTGTACACCATGTACTAGTAATCACTGTGTGTATTGTATGTATACATTGATTGTGTTCGGTATTTTGTAGAAACTATCAATAATGAACTAAAACACACCAAAAAGAAACGTGATATTTATAAAGGAAGCAATAAACAGACCTGTTTACAAATATTGGCATATATTCTTTATATTAATTATTATTAAACAAGAAAATCTGATTACATGGAAAATTTTGATCTAAGTTTGTTCTTATGATTCGAATTTCGTAATAAGTATCCAGTTAAAACTTTAAAGGTATGCATAGTTGTATGTTCTTCAAATTGTCCTTATTTGTAAATTCTTTAATTTGGCGTAAACACCAAGAAACATTTATATAAAGATTCTGTTTATATCTGTATATATGAAGATTTGTTAACTTAAAATATTACGACCCCCCCTCCCCCCCCCCTCCCCCCGCCCCCCCCCCCCCCCCATTTCTGAATGTTTTATCTTGAGTCGATAGAATATGAACGATTAAATGCATATATATTTGCATACCTCTTTCCGAGATTCTTAAAAAAATTTAACTAAAGAAACCTCACCGAACAGGGGAATATGTTTAGGTAAACTCAGGTATATTAAAGATCCGAACATTATTGATTCTGTTGTTAAATTGGTTGCAAAAGTTTCCTAAAATTACATATTAGTATGACCGTGCTAAATAAAATTAAAATGAATAAAAAAAAATTATAAAGTAAATAAATAAATTAATGTTTTGTTAAGTAGAGAGAGAAAATAAATGAGAATATTCACTTACCTTTTTCTTGCAATCGTACGAATGTCAACGTAGGAATAATATGTGACGTAATGGGGGGGGGGGGGGCGTTGGAAGGTAAATTGGGTAGATAATTGTCATATTGTTTGATTGATATTGTTTGATGAATATCAATTTCAGTGCTCATGCTTTGATCTTTGTATATAAAACAGTTTACATAAATATTTGTCATCGCTTTATATCAGCATTTTTATTTTTGTATAGCAAAACTTATTCTGGGACGCTCCGAAATTAAAATAAAAAAAACATTAATAGCTTATGACTCGAAAACTACATTTTGAAATATAATAATAGACAGCGAAACTTAAACAAACAAAAAAAAACAACAAAAAAAAAACAAGCAAGAATAGCAATTTGTGTAGCACTTGGAAAAAAAGTCATTTTACATTCATAATATTTCAGAACGAAACTTATTTTGGGGCGCTCGTAAAAAAAAAATCAAAATAAAAAAAAAAACAACGACATATGATTTACCATTCGGAGCATTTGGAAATTTTGCTCATAACATTCCAATTATTACTTTGGGGCGCTCGTACGTGAAAAAATTTAATCATGAAAAAAAAAGCAACATTTGGGGCGCTCGTGACATACACGTGAAAAAATTTAATCATGAAAAAAAAGCAACATTTGGGGCGCTCGTGACATACACTTGGGGCGCTCGTGAATTGTACTTGGGACGCACCAAGAAAAATTTGGGGCGCTCGTGCATGGGGCGCTTTGGCTTTGGGGCGAAGTGACCAGCACCCCTCGGAATCATAAAGTGCGCCAATACTGACCAATCAGAACCCGCTAAATCTTGGAAAAGTGCATCTTGGGATAGTTTAAAATGAATGATGTTTAATCAAAATTATCATTTTTTACCGAATAGTATACTTTTTACATGTATATTTATTTTAAATAAGAACTGTCTGAGTCAGTATTTCCTGGTTAAATACGACAAAGTATTGGCGTGTGTTTGTTACAATTGTATTTGTAACACGTGATTAACCAAAAAAAAAAAAAAATGGCCGACCGTTTGTTTACAAATGTCTAATGAAATTAAACAAGTTTTAATGAGACATATGTATCAGATTTTGTCTTTAACTATATTTTATTTACATGTACTGATGATTTTGCCAAACTAAATATGATACAGCCATATATAGTTCACTGACAAGTTAGTCTTGACTTGTCCAATTTTCACCGCGATTCTAAGCACGGTCATATTCTTATTCAAAATATAGAGGTGTGAAAATATTATGTTCATCACAGAGCAGGTTCTGCATGAACACACAGAAATCACAAATATAATTAGATGCCGATCAATTAACGGGGTCCGGTTAACAGCGTTCACCCGTACGGTGAATTTACAACTACGATGAATTGATGGCAATTATTTTACAGTTACACATGTGCACTGATTGGTCATGCGATGAACAGTACGTTAAGAATACTTATGAAATTAAAATACAAACGCGTTAAACAAGCCGGGAAGTAAGATGTACACGTCGGACTGATATATAAACAAAATATAATTTTAATTATTTGGTATACTTTCTACATCAAATGTATACGAATGTATAATCAAATTTTAAAAATGGGATTAAAATCACGTGCACCACATGGCTAGTGCTGGATTTGAAACTGATTTTGTAATATAACGTATAACTTCAGTAAAATTATAAATAATGCTTATTATATCTTATAACACAAACATGTGCATGTTTCATAAACATGTATCAATATCTGAGTTTACAGTACAGAAAGTAAATACAAAGTATAGAAATGCACGAATAACATAGGCGTCGAACCGGGGGGGGGGGGGGGGGGGGGGGGGGGGGGCTTAGTGCAAAGTTAGACTTAACCAATAGGCATATAGAGCCCCCCCCCCCACTTTTTCTCGCCGGAAATGTAATTCTTCCTAAATTTACCTTGAAAGATTGAGAAGTTGGAGTAGAAGGCATACTAGCCCCCCCCCCCTCCCCCCCGACACGGATTAGGAATTTCATGATTTTGGGGGAAAAAATTGGGTAGGGAAATTTATTTTCGGAAGTATATAGTATAGGTATACCCCCCCCCCCCCCCCCCCCCACGGATTAGGATTTTGGGAATTAGGGTTTTTCCTCAATATTTCTGAGGATTAGTCTAGCCCCCCCCCCTCCCCCCCCCCCCCGACACGGATTAGGAATTTCATGATTTTGGGGGGAAAAATTGGGTAGGGAAATTTATTTTCGGAAGTATATAGTATAGGTATACCCCCCCCCCCCCCCCCCACGGATTAGGATTTTGGGAATTATTGGGTTTTTCCCTCAATATTTCTGAGGATTAGTCTAGCCCCCCCCCCCCACTTTCAATTTGCTTCCGACGCCAGTGAATCATGATACAGTCATACATGCAGTAAAGTCTGAAATGCATGTAAATAATTAAACAATTATCATATTAGACTCAAACTCCAAGTGGGTTTTACTGTTATTATCAACTGTAGAATTTTTTTAAAACAAATTCCTGTGTACATGTGTTGGCGTGGTATTAAAAAAGAAATGAATTAGCTCTAAACTTCAGGTTGTACGAATATTTGGTACGATTTGTAAAAATTTACAACGACTTTACCTTAATTTGTTTGCTTAATTAGTTACTGTACCTCAAGGTTCATTCAAATGATAACTAAATGATTTAAGAAGGAGTCTTACAATATAGGTATATCAATTTATTTGACTAAATAATTATAATTTACTTATCAGTTTTACTAACTCAGGTACACACAAATTGAAAAAAAATTCCCGCCGGGCTCCAGTTATAAACTCACGCTTCGTACTGTGTATATGTTATGTAACAGTCTTTTGTTCACTCCTGACAGAAAAAACCCTGCAATCCACACAGAATATACAGGAAAATCACAGAGGAGGTCACCTGGACAAAGAATGTATACACATGTATACACGTGCCCGAGTACCTAAGATTAATGATTTCATCATATGCATTAAACAAGATGAGACATCAGTTTTTCTTTTTCAAATTCAATTAATTACTTAGTAAGGTTCTTAATCGCCTTATTTGCCATATTTGAAGATAGTTACATGTATACATATAGTTTCAGTCACGCTGAAACCTTACTATACATTTTAGTATGTACGGATTCATTATCATTAGGCTAGAATTAAACTTAAACCTGTTGAAAATAAATGATATCACTTTTAAACTCAAATCAATTTTAGTAATAGTTTCAGCAATGCGTAAACCATTTGGAATCTTAACTTAAAGTTTCAGCATACTGAAACCTAGCGGAAATGTTCTGAAACTGATTGATATTTCAGTAATAATTTACACAACTTTTCACATGATTCAAATTTAGTTTCCGCATTGCGGAAACCATCAGGAATCTTAACTTAAAGTTTCAGCATACTGAAACCTAGCGGAAATGTTCTGAAACTGATTGATATTTCCATAATAATTTACACAACTATTCACACGATTCAAATTTAGTTTCCGCATTGCGGAAACCATCAGGAATCTTAGACTAAAGTTTCTGCTGACTGAAACCTAACGGATACTTGCTGAATCGATATAATGGTTTCCGCATTGCGGAAACTATACATGAAACTTCAACTTCAAGTTTCAGCAAGGTTTCCATATAGTTTCAGTTTTGCTGAAACTTGATTTTTCATCCAGTGCACAATATGGCAAGAAAAGATCAATATATTGTGAGATCTACAATGCAGATATGTGTCTCGCTCGTAACTCTAAATAAAATTGATCGACTCCTGTTTGTAGAGATCAAGTGTTTCTACAATTTACAATGTATATGTACACGTTTGTATTTGTACCATATTTATCATCTTTTATGTTAAAAACTTCTGTATTTATATGAGTATCAGCGACAAAAATTGCCCAGGTGATCTTAATAAGTCCTGTCTACGGGACCTCATGAGTTCTATAAAAAAAAAAATGTACATAGGAAGTGATACTACATGTAAAGAAAAGTCGCTTCATACTTGTATATTTTGACGACTAGTATATGTAAACGTCAACCAAGAAATTTATTTCTTTACAAATAAACACAAAAAACTATTTTTTTTACTGACAAGTATACAGGTATTTATAACCTTATATGTATATGTACAACAATTTGATTTGATTTGAACATATTTTTATTTTACAAAAATACTATTGGGATTGGGCAAACGTTTCGGGAAGATAAACTCTATCTCGTTTTAAATATTTCCTCGTTTACATTTTATCTTTTTCCTGGTGATCCAAGTATGGTATAATTTTGTGATATGTTAGACCGGTACCTAAAAGTCGGAAAATCTGTCGTTTATTATTTTGATTATCATTTATGTATGCGTAACGGATGCAATTTTATACATGCTTGTTTTAATTGCATTTCCATTCCAGATGTTGGTAATATACATAGTCGCGATTGGTTTTGTTCATATTAAAAGAGGCGTAAATTCCAATTAAAACTTTTGTCCGTCAATTGGTGTCATATATAAATAGATCTATACTTCATGGTATTATGTACTGACATGCATGAAGAGGTGTGGAGTTCATAAATTTCTTCCGCAAACGCTAAATAAGGTGCAATATCCGTTAGGTTACAAGTGTTTACTTGTTTTGGGTGGTCTATTTATTAACCTTGTAAAAATAAACGCGGTAGGTTTTGAAAAAATCCCCACTTACATTATCATGATAATACAATTTTATTTGGTGTCAAAAAGTAAGTTGCATGTCACTGTTAAAGTGTACCACAACAGATCAATTAATTTACGTTTAAACAAAACGCGTAAACATTTGTCTACCTATTAGACTGCCCATTGTATTGAGTTAAACATAAAACAAAACAAATAACGACTCTAACTCTTCTTTAGCAAGGTTATTATTTGACATCTACCATATGACATATAAAGGCAAGTTTCTATATTATTGCCATTTTGTGTGGCATTTGGTTAAAGACTATTTGTATCTTTCGTTTATTATAACTATTCGATATAATTTTTATGTTTTAATAATTATTATAGCCCGATTCACCTCTAAATTCACGCTAACTAGGAACATGTTTAAAGTTAATGAAATTTTGTACTTCACAATCATTGCGTGTGATTTTAAATAATTCTTAGGATTTTTTTTACACTGGAAGATAAATCTGTCATATATCATGCATAAAACGCCCAGACTTTTGTTGTTAATGCTCCATAATAATTATACTTTGAAGCAGGTATTAACATCTGACATTTGTTTATTCACAAATGCATTTAATTTTATTACATGTTCAAATAACCACCAAGTAAGAATGAATTATAGAATGACCGAATAAGATTAGTTATGTAGTCTGCCACTCAACGGCAAGTAGTATACTTTTGGTGTAATGAAGTACTAGATAGATTACGGCATGTCTTATGATATGTCATCATGCATTTCTGAACTTACATGGTCAATGGTACATGTGCAACGTCGCAGTAATTTCTTATATTTACATTTTCAACTGTCTATGTCTGTGGTAATATACCGAAACAATTTTGAAGCCTAAAACCCAGTAATTTCATAAATGATGAGCGACAGAAAATGGGCGTGTCTAATAGCATAACCAAAAAACGGTATTGGTTGCACAGCATAGTAATACATGAAAAAAATAGTGGCTTTAATTTCTGTTGTTTCAAAATGTAGAATTGGATAAAATATAAATATAAGTTATAAGGAATCATTCTTTGAATATTATAAGGCGATAATTTCGGTCGGAGCGTGGTCAAATCTATCACAAAGCCATTCACACTTTATTGGATTTAACCAAGGCCCGACCAAACTTATCACCTCATAATAGTCAAAGAATGAATCCTTATTCCTTAGATATTTATGCATTGGAATTCTGGTGTAAAACTGTTTCGACAATTTTATAGTATATGATCCGGTTAATTTCATGTAATGATCGTGGCCAGGCGACCTTTTACACAATTGATCAACTGAGAAGAAGCATCTTCGATATGCATAAGTATAATTATTTATTTGAAAGCCATATAAAGAATTTTATTCACACTGTACTGAATTTCATATTCGTAGAATATAATTCAACTATAAAACTATGCCATTAAAGCATTGATAAATGCAATCCTCTCATTTATTACGAAAGATGTTTCTCTGTAGGAAGAGAAAAATTTGTTTCATTCATCGCTAAAAAAATCTATACACATAAATTTCACGAAACCAAAAAAAATTAAATTATATGAAACAATAATATGGAAAAAGACAACGTGCATTAAAATACAAATGCAATGAATGTACCCATATTTCCATTTTCAATGCAAATACATGTAGCTATGGTAAACAAAAACAAATACATAATGCAAGTTAATCTTGATAATACGTTTACAACCGTTTCTTCATACTTTAAAAAAACGTTATGATTATGCTAAGTAATGTTGTCATTAACTTTGATTTGAAGATATCCACATGTATATGTTATGAGAAATTTTATAAAAAATTAAAGTATCCTACTACACGTATAATCCCGTGTTTTTCATGCAATGCCATTACATATACATGTAACTAGAATAATGCCAGATAAGTCTTCCATTGACATTCTTTTATTTAGATTTACATGGTTGATTCTTCAAGTAAAGCCACTGGAATTATACCTTCGCTCCCTTGTAAGACATGATAAACATTAGATGTAGTTGCTTCCTCACCAGATAAGGTTTCTCTACTCAACGCTGGATTGTTATCCGACTTTATGCTTTGTGATTCTTTTGATTTTTTGGAACTCGACTGGCTAATGGGTTGTTCATATGAAACATACTGCCCGCCATGTTTCACCGGAAATGTTTCTCTTGGTGAATAATTTGCCACATCATACTCGCTCTTCAACGTTTCTTTCGTGAGAATGTTCTCGTTTTCAGTGTTTGTTGAAGCTGTATTGTAGTCTTTCGACAACGTATGGTACACCTGCGGTCGTTCGTCAACTGATTTGGACCCTTTTGATGAATCGACGACTTTTTTCGATGATAGCTTTGATGATATGCTATCGTTTTCGTATGTACTGGTGCTGCTTTTGGGGCTTGGGCTGTATCGCTGCTCTGGAGAGTCATCATGAAGGAAAACATTACTCACACCCTTTATTTTATCGTTCTTGGATGGACCCTTTAATATTACATGTATGTAGAAAAAAGAAAATTAATATGAATAATTTTTCTTTAAGACTACCAGTTATGAGTCATGTATTAAGGTTTTCTATAATATAGTATTACTTTATAATATGGTACCGAATAGCCATATTGACGCATATTGAGTGCATTGTTACTTTCTTTAAATAATAAAATTCCTTGATTTAAACAATATAGAAACAAAAATATATTTCAGCAAAAAGTAAAGGAATGGAAATTTGTTCACATTTAAGAAAACTCCAGATTTCAAGCATTTCATTAATTTTATACATTCATTTACAGAAAATATGATTCAATAACAAACCGGGATGTCGGCGATGTCATGGTACACAGTCTCTCCTCCCTTTGAATGAATGGAAAATTTCCGGTTTGTCTGAGTCATGCGATGTATATTTGATTCGGAAATAAGATCATCATTTATGATTCTGTAAAACAAGGGCGTATAAGATAAATTTTAAAAAAAATCAAATTTTTAAACAGAGAGAGAGAGAGAGAGAGAGAGAGAGAGGTAGGTTTGAAGGAGATTGTATTACGATAATAATTATTATTATTTTTAAAAAAATGATGTATTATAATGATGTTCATTGTCATACCTCATTTTTCGACGTCTGTTGATACAAATAAAAACTATTGCTGTAGACAGAATTCCGACGATAAGCCCTCCAAAACCTACTCCTCCCAATATCAAATATTTCTTCATGGGTGTTTCTTCCTCGGGTTTGCTCGTGCTGTCTATAACATATTACCAGCGTAAAGAAAACAACCAGCTACTGAAACTTCACCCTTTTTGGCAAGTTCAAGAACGCCATCGGTTTGATACTACACTGTAGCTAAACGTCCAGAGTTCTTTGTTAACCAGCAAAAAAGACAGGTGTCTTGTATGCTGTCATAGTAGTAAAATCACGTATGTAAAAAAATTAACAGCTAATGTTACATGCATCTATCAGTACTTTCAAGGCCATTATAGTTTATTATACTTTCATGTTAAATACTGAAATCTGATTGGTTTAGACGCAGTTGATAATCCGCTCTATTACCCTCAGCGTTAGCAACTCACCTAGCAACGGGTAACACAACGAATTGTTACATGCACGTAATTCATGCGCGTATAGTTCGCCGTAGAATTCACGTCTTTTCTATATAAAAGCAGTAAAAAAATTCTCTAAATTCTCTTAAATTTAGACATTCAGTATAATAAAATAAATAGTGCCTGTTCGGAGGATAACAGTTGAAATTGACACCCCTCAAAAAACCATTTTCAACCTCCGCTTCGCGTCGGTTGACAATGGTTTCCTCGGGGTGTCAATTTCAACTGTTACCCTCCCAAACAGGCACTATTTATATAATAGTAAACTTAAGTGACAATTCGAACAGCGCATAAAAATTAGAAAACAAAATCTTTTATTTGTTTTTCTTAACTTGAGATTTATACAGATAGGTCAAGTTCAATTATTGCCCTCTGATGTTAGAATACCTTTATAAAATGGTATGGTAGTTTGTCCAGATCCATTTGGTAAACATTCCTCTGGTTTACATTTCTTCATGCTGCAATGAGCGCTGGGAAACTCATAATATCGTCCTCGTTTACCCGTTATTGGTTTTGGAAATTTTGACATCGTAATAGTTCCCGCTTCTATTATATAAATAAAGAATGGAATTTTATTGACACAATTTGAATAAATGATATTGTTTTGTATATTACTGTTGTTATTGACATATTGTCTTACCTGCTGTGCTAGGTTCTTCGTCACTTCTTGTATTGGTTACCACACACTCTGTAAAATTGTTTTAAGTAGTTTAGTTTTCATCAAACTATAACTTCTGAAGTCATTACTAACACACCGTTACTAATTTCAATAGTATACCTTGAAAAAATATGTTTGTTTTATATTCATCTGGATGTTGGCAATAATATTCCAACTCAACAATGGTTTTTTCACACCGTTCTCTACTCATAGACAAGGTTAATTTGGTTCTACAAAGTGGCCTCCGTTGGTCGTTGTGGAGTATGTATTTTCGTATCTCTGTTAATGTAGTGTTCTCAGAATTGCAGGAAGAATTCATGTCGTCGATAAACAATGATATCGCTACGAAGTAAATATAAGTCCATATCATATAATAGATAGAAAAATGATATACTTGAAAATTCACTTCTTTTATCGTAAAGGAATTATTAGAAATGAAGTTACTTGGAATTCTTGTCCAATAATCAAATCTTGGTTTTCAGCAATTCAGATGTACATAGTGTCAACAAAATTTCATATTTCAAACGACATGCACCCTTTTCATGAAGAAAGCAAGAATGCTAATGCTTTTTGCGAACTACTGTATCAATAACGTTTACCGCTCCTGATCACAACTACCATAAATTGTACATTTATTAAAAGTATTAAAATATTTAAATAATCTTCGTTTTTTCCATGGATCGGCATTTAGAAAATATGATTTAGATTTGAAATAAAGAGTAAAAGAATATTTTTAAATAATTACCAAAATGCATCCCGCTTACAGATGTGTTACTTATATTAAAACAGGTATCCTCCAAATCATCTGGACTTTTTGGGTCAGTATATATGAATGATATAAAACTGAAAAACAAAACAGAAATGAAAGTACAATTTTTTTTAATGATAGAATATGAATTTCCATTTGACTCTAAACGTATGATTTCATTACCTGAGAGTCTTAACCGCATATGTATTTTCTGGTTTATACAGGAACATAACTAAAAGGCAATACAAACCTAAAACAAGAACATAAACAATACAAACCTAAAACAAGAACATAAACAAATAAAACAGGTAAGGGAATCGGAAGAAGACGCCATAAAATGAGAAAAAATAAACATCCACGTTTACAATATTGAAAATAAAAGGTGACGAGTTTAAAACACAAAGATCCCTAAGTTGACAATTATAAAAATAACTTACACATACTCCAGAGGTTAGCTGTCTGTGAAAAAAGCATTTTACTTCGAACAATGAATGGTTTGTCTTCGTTAAGATTGCTCCACTCAACACACATCTGGGTGAATTCCTCATTTTATAAATAAGGATAAGTACTCTGGTTCATTGTAAGTGAATGATGCATTTCCTGACAAAAATATACTTCATGCCATATAGAATGACAAATTTATTCCCAATAATTGTCAAACTATTTCCTGGAAGAAATGTTTAGTGTTCCAATAAAATTTAATCATTGAAACATTCTTTTCCCATTTGTTAATATAACACAAAATACAGTATTGTACGTGACAAAAATAATGTAAAAACTGTATCTTTTTTATTGTTTACTCCAGATACCATTAATACTCTTTGAGCATAAATCTGACTATCATAAATTGATACACAATATTGCTCGATTTTTTTCATTACATCTGAAAAGTGAATAACATTTTCTACGATGACATTTTCCATCTTTATTTAATAGTGGTCTAGAATTAAAACAATTCTGTTAAAAGTTAACCTATCTTACTAAGTCTAGTGTGCAAATGTGGCGTAAGTATTTACAATTTTGAGAATGATCACAAGAACAACAAGTATCGGTTTTCTAAGTAATTATTACATGTTTGTATTCTGTACATGAGCTTTTCTGTAATTCTTGAATAAAGTAGCATCTCATCCGCGTAAAGCTACAAAACAAAAATATCACAAAATATTCCTGTTTTATCTCGATTTCTTTACAACGGTCTGAGATAGCAAGAAAAAAACCTTTTCACTCTTCAAATCAGCGTAGATAAGGTAAATCACAATGAATCTTAGTGAACTTTATAAAACGGTGGAGCTACAAAACGAAATCGTAGAAAGTAGTCTGTTTGGGTGTAAGAAAAGTAAAATATTTGGCATAAAAGACATTTTGGAGCTATATGTATTGACTTGGTTAAAACACTTTCTTCCTTCATTGTATCAAATATATATATATATATATATATATATATATATATATATATATATATATATATATATATATATATATATATATATATATATATATATATATATAACTATAACATATTTCACTTCATATCGACATGTTAATTTAAACACAACTTATCACTTACGTGTAAAATGCGTTTAGCATTTTCTTTTACTCATCAATATTTGGTTGCGTCCACAAAAATCCCCATATATATTAGTTCAAAGATTCAGTTTTATGGCAGTAAACTGATATCGAATAAATTACATGGGGTAAAAACAGGAAACCTTTAAAATATCTAGTAACAAAAAAATGTATATACAACAGTGTTTTTCAGTTTTTTAAGTCATCTCCTTATAACATTTTTCAAACTTTTCAAAAACAATTGGCATAGTGTTACACTATTGACTCTGTTGAACAAACCGACGGGGTAAAGACCGTTCTACACATAGCATAGTTATCTGCTTATCTTATACATGTAACGCATGTTGAAGAGTTAAATCATTCATGCCAGCATTATCCTGATGATTTCCGAACTAACAGCCAGCGTTTGTATAACTTTTAAACACGTCTAATTGTATATATACATGGACTATACCTCTACCCCAAATTAGAAGGGTTTTCTGTTTTACCCTTGTGTGCCTGGCTCCCTGTCTGTCCCTATGTCTATTTATCTGTTCGCATAAAAAAATGGTCGCATTTTTCTCAGCAACTTTTCATCGCAGGTGCTTGAAAATTAAACATACTCTTTGTTTAGACATGTCATATAGTTCGATCTAAAATGTTTGATGACAGCTTTGTCTATTTTACGACTAAATTTTCCGAGAGATTTTCGTCCAAGATTTCCGATAACTTTTAATTGAAGATGTATGAATTTTTAACACACTCTTTGTTTAGGCATGCTACTAGCTATAGTATGTGGTTGTATCAATTTTTGAATGAATTGGAAATCCACTTCCTATTAAAAGTCTACTTTGTGTTGTCAATTCACATCAGAGCGGGGTATTACTAGTGAGCATTTGCTCAGAAATATCTTGTTTGAATATTGTTTACATTACACACCTGTGGTTTGTCAATTAACATTTTTCTTATCTCTAGATCATATGTTAGTAAGTATGTATGATTTATTATAGTGACACGTGTTTTAAAAACACATATATAGACATATTATATCTATACTATTATATTAATTTTTGGGCTTTAATATCAAGAAATTGGAAGAGCGCTGTCTTTTGTTTTATATATTTTAAACATCATTGATACTTGAAGATTACCAATTTGTTTTTATTTTTTTTCAATCAAGCTTAGTTAATTAATAATCGACGAAATTTCCTTTTTAAAATCCGGAAATAATCTAGATATTTTGGATTTTACAATCTTGCGCATTACATTCACGCTAATCACGGGAGACTCTTTAGTTTATGTCTCCACAATATCAGATTTGCATGGATAAACTCAGAAACGATATCACAAATACGTGAAAATTATCATTAAAGGACTATGTGCGGTTTTATGCATTTTTCGCCCCAAAAATCAAAGTTTTAGAAAGAGCTTTAGAAAATAAGGTGAAAGATAGTTAAAATCATATTGGAAATAAAGGTGTTAAAGGTTATCACCACAGTGACGTCATAATGAAGAAATGACGTCATGAAGATTGCATTATTTTGATAAATTGATGTTTTATAGCAAAATATGGGTGTTTTCCGATGGTTTTTCGACTGGGAAACATCGAGCGCAGGCTTGCTCAAGTACCATTTTTTAGTATAATGTGTATAACTATCTGAAGAAAACATAATTTATGTTAAAATCGCACTTGAGCAGACCTGCGCTCTATATTTTCCAATGCAAAATATAGAGCACAAATGAGAATATTTTCATTTGTTTACAAATTTCCGGGAATTATGTCATTTAAGTGACGTCATAGATAACCAACGAATTAGCAAAGATGACTAAATCAAGATTATAGATATAGGCATCCTCTATACAATGATTTGTGAAGATTTTATTTTTATACGATACTATTTAAAAATTGGTTGAAATCGGGGCAGATATTTGACCATACCGCACATAGTCCTTTGTCATATTCTGATCATCAAAAGTAATACGGGAGATTAGTAGAATCATTCATTATTACGAGTGTGGGATAGTGAAATTCCACAAAGGGGACAAGATTCATGGTCTAGTACGAGGCTTTGCCGAGTCTTAGACCGTGAATCTTGGCCCCGAGGTAGAAGTTCACTATCCCACAGGAGTATGTAATGAATGATTATTTGTCTCGCATTATATTACCTTAAAAAAAGATGTTTGACAACTTTCTGTTATGACGTTCAAAAGATTACTTTCGGTTTATCCCTCCGTGTGCAAATAGCGCAAGTCAAAATGAGAGCATACGACAAATAAAAATAAAATAAAAAAAATGATAAATTGTAATTAATTAAGCAAAAAAATTTCTTAATGGATAATCTCAATCCACCATTTTGCATTTCCCTACAGCAGACAACGTTTGTTTACGTTTTAAAACGGCGTAGTAATACACAGTGTAAGACACACTGCTGTCTCACACCGGACAAACCGATTTCACACCGTTGATAATGTGAGAAAAGGCTAACTTAGTGCATTTAATATGAAAAGTCCTGAGAGTTCCAAATGTCAACTTAGTGTGTAAATTCGAAACGAGTAAAAAAGTTGGTGAAAAAGTGTTGAAATTTTCATTAATATGAACTAAATTTTAAGATGAAAGCTCTTTACCGCTTCAAAATGGTTTGTTATGAATGAATTTGACTGTTATTTTCAATGCAGCTTCATCAATTTTCTCTAAAATCGTTTCGAAACGAGTCTGCAATTTTTTGCTACATGTAGATTACGGTATATGGGAGGCATTTTAACTGAGATAAAATCCTGTCCCAAGACACAGATTATTCAAACTATATTAGCAGAGTGTAGTGGAATTAATAGCATTATTGTAGGCTTAATTACGATGTTTCGATGTATCTATTTCGTAAATGGCCGATATCATATGCACTATCAACCCGTGCACGCACGGATCAAAGTCTAGTTTATTATAAAAAATAATGAATAAACACCCGGTCCATTGGACCTATATGTCACTTATACACTTGCATATACAAATAATGCTAAGTTTCCGCATTGCTATTTGTTATAGGAAAGATTGTCTGCACAAAAAAGCTGAAATTACGAATTTTGCAGTTTGTCTAGGAAAGTGAGATAAGAGAAAACTAGTGCAGTCTGAGCTGACATCTTAAGTAATCGATTATTAAAGCCAATACTTGTAAAGAATTCGGTTTTAAGTTTTGAATAAGATTTACATGTACATTGTAATAGAAAATGAAATTGGTCTTCTATTGCTTCTACTGCTTCTACAGGACATTATTATAATACATATGAACATATTGTTTACTTCCTTCCCCCTTTGAAACTTTGAAACACTTTGTAGTTCATTGTGCCAGTCATTCACAAAGTTCTGTTGAAGTTTAATCTGAGCCAAGTTCAAGTTACAGACCTCCCGATTTAAAAAAACAGTAACATATGAATATATTGAGTACAATTTTTAAAACATGTGACTAGTTTTTGGTTATTTTATTTTTTTAAGTCCCACAAGAAAACAGGAAAATTAATGTCGTAAGTCTGTCATCACACATAGTAACGAGGTGATCCAACAATAGAAGCATGTTAAGCTGTTGGCGATAGAATGAAGGAAAACAGCCTCCAATAGCTAAAATTGAAGTAAACCGATGTACCCCAGAAAGTATTCCAACACCCGTAGCTGTACGGATTCGATGTTATAATGTTGTATGTGCCCCCACACTCCACTCGGTAGTAAAAAATTGGCACAACTCCGCTTAGAAACATCTTTTTGTCAACCAAATTTTTCCATATATATAATATATAAGCATTTCCAAGAGAAACACCTTATCTATTTGCCCAACTTTGAGCTTTGTTGCTACAAGTAATTTTACCCAATACTAGTACATGTACCATAATCAAAAATACACCAATGAGTCCAAGTTCTTTGCAATGAAATAGAACAAAATATTGCGTTAAAGTTTTTTATTCGGTGAACCAAATTTGTATTGTTTAAAGGGAAAGAAATAAATCAAACAAGAAAAATCATTGGATAAATGACAAATTAATATGCAAAGGTTTCGTATATAACGCAGTAAAAACAAATATGTATTTATTATTTAGAACATTAGCAAGACTGATTTTATCCTACGTAGCTTTTAAGATCAATTCTATGTAAGAATCAATGATTTATAAAAGGGTCTGGCCACGCATGGTCACCAATTTTCCTTATATTTCATACATAGACACACCTAGGTGTAAAACGCAAAAAACCACTAACAGTTGGTTGCTTGGGGTGACCTTTGCCATTGTAATCGAGGCTAAAGATGGGAAAATAGCAAAAACTTACCTACTTTGAAGCCATATTAGAAGGTTTTGCCCACTAATGTAAACTATCAAAGACATAAAACAGCCTTTGTCCTATTTTCAATTATTTAATTATATAGGAAAATTGATGGAGAAACCAATACTTTTACAATATTACCATGGAAACCGTTACATATTTTTGAAATCAGTTTTCTGCGGTTTTTTAATAAGCCCAAATGGGAAACTGTTAAATTTTTACATCCATATCAATGTCCATGCAATATATATTTTATCATGAAAATTGACATCCGTTGCTATGGCAACAAGGCCAAAAATTAAGAAAAACTGAGAAATTGAAGATTATTTTGATATGCTTTCATTCCTGATTTTAGAATTTATTTGCAATTGTTTTAGTTGGAACTTGTAAAAATATATCTAAATTTTCATTATACACCAAAACACCTTTGTTATGCAACAGAGAAGTGTTGTTGCTAATGAAAGTTAAGTTGCGTAAAAAATCACACAGAAATTTTTACTTTTTGAAAAGTCAAAAGCAACGACAATTATTTTTATAAAATTTAAGATTCAGTAACATTTAAGTTAAGGACACACTTCATTTTTTCTCACCATTTGATTTTATATATTTATTCATTATATCTGAATAATATCCATTTGAAGATGCCTAAAAAAATTATAATTTTCCTTATTTTTAAGCTTGTTACCATAGCAACGGTTCTCAATTTTCATATTTAAATTTTTAAACGCACAGTCATAATAGTGTTTACCAAAAAATCTTTTGTTCAAATTAGATGAAGAAATCATATTTTAAAATTTCTGTTTAGTAACCATGGAAATGCTATAAAAATATGCGTTTCTCCATGATTTTTTTTTTTTTTTTTTTTAAATGACAACTATTTTTAATGATATATTCTACCCTGGAAACCCGAAGTTCTGTACATTACTGACAATATGTTCGCAAATAAGCATTTAAATGCCATTTTTACATCTTTACCCTCGGTTACCATGGCAACAGGACCACATAGGAAAAACAAATGGTGTTAGGCTTTTTTACTCATCAAAGTCTATCAATTTGTCAATTATGAAGAAAATCCGTGACTATGCGTGGCCACCGAATTTTGATTCTTACATAGAATTGATCTTGATAGCTTGGAATAAATGTATATTGTTCAGATTTCTTAGTAAATATGACACGATGTCTCATATTGTGACATCATATTAAATATTTATGTTAACTTTTTCGATCATTTAGAGATTTTTCGTCTTATCCGCGTTTTAACTAAATTTGAAATTTTAAAAACGTCACTGAACGACGATATACAACTCAATCGTACGAAACAAACTGTTTAACAAAACATTTAAATCGCCAATTTGTGACGCAGTGTCTTAAAAAGTATAGGTTTGGGTGTAGTGAGGTACCTTAAAATGAAAAGTGTAAAAATACTTTGCTGGTTTTGAAATCGACCTGCAAATCTTTAGCCGAAGCTTCAACATATTGCGGTACTCTATTAGAGCTGAGACTCGTAAATGGGACACATATATGAAGTTAAAGTTAATGAACTTTTAATTTGGAAAAAAAGAGCGTATGAATATCAAGATGTTTAATACCATCATAAACATTTTAATGCGATGCCTGTTTTTAGAAGTAAATCTTTTCTATTTCTATAAATTTTTAATTAAAAGTAGAATTCAAAAGTTTCAAATAAATAAAAATATAATTCAATTTCAAGAATATTTATGCAAATTTTTGGACACCCCTAATTATATTTTTAGAGATGGATTTTCGACTGCATAGAATGTTATATTAGTTCTGGATGTCTAGTTTATTTTATAGGGGTGGCAAACATCAATCCGTTGCAATTCTTAGACATCTAGTAGTAGGATGAAATAAAATAAAACGTCACTAAGCATCTATAAAACACCCTATGTTATAGTTTAAGAAATGGTTCGGCTAGTGTTTGAAGATATATTATGATGACAAATTCTGGTAACCATAATTATTGAAGTTAAACGTAATTTTATAGCAACAAACTGGCCCAAAAATAAAATTGAAAATCCAAATCATTCCGAAGAAAAAACACAAAATCAAATCCTAAAAGAAGAGTGTATAGTGCTTAGAATATAAGAGCAGTATGAAAAAAGAAGACATGATAAGCTGATGAAACAGGAAATAATAATTTACCTTTTTTTAAAGAAAGAGCGAAAAAATAATAACAAAACTTTCTTTATGGGCCGTGTTAATAATAGATCTTGATTGATTTCTATTTCTCATATCGCATTAAAACGAAAACAGGTATTTGCGAACAGATGTGTGTTTGTGCTTCAGCCGAATAACAACTTTAAACATATAAATGAAATGATACTTACGGTTCTCCTTTGCGTACTATGCGCACTTTATTTTGTAAAATTAGGTTAAAATGTTATTATTAATAATACAATCGGATACAAATTATGATGCATATAAATGGTTATCATGGTGATGTTAATGATTTAACCATTTCTTTTAAATATAAAGGACAACATTAAAGCAAGTATTGGTTAAATATCGTTATTTAAACAATTAACAAGTAATTTAAACTTTAAAGAAAGAATCTTTAAGTATGTAGGTGTGCATTATAAACGGTTTTAACAAACACATATTTGTTTTATTCTAGAAATGTATTTATTGTACTACAAGATATAATTGCATTAATTATATAATACTATTTTTTTTTTCTCCATTTGTTTTGCAATTTACGCTCCTTCGTATTGGTATATGCACGTAGAATTTCGTAAATATGTCCATAAACACATGCTACTGGTTTTGGAAATGTCGACATAATGATTATCATTATCATAGTTTTTGTTTCTAAAAGACAAAATTGTTACATGTGTTTGTTTTCATTTATTAACTTAAAAGATTAAGGTTGTTTTTTAATCTTTTCAATTAAGGAGGCCGATTTGGGTATTTTTGCGGAAAAACTACAAAAGCAAAACGCTTTGAAACGAAAATCAACCGCGTCACGTTCTTTTTAGGGACCATCTCAAAATAGAGGTACATTTACTAAAGGATTGTATAGGAAATTGCCAAAATGATTTTCCGCACTTCGAAGCAGATTAAAAATAATACTTCTAACAATAGTTTTTTTCTCAAATTGTTATATGTAATCAATTAAATTACTTCCTACCTTATATGTAAAAAAAAACTAGATTCTACCGTCTGGTTTTCAGTGGGGGCCATCTCAAAATATAAAAACAATTTTGCTATATATTTGGAATATTACGAATGAAGATTGGTATAACGGATTAAATGAAAAAAATAAGGAAAATGTCCTCGAGGATATCATCATTCTGTATATAAAATTTCAACGGCGTAAAATTTTTTACTTTTTCATTTATGTTATTCTATATAATGAACTCCTACAACGCTTCATTTTATCACAAGCCATAAAAGCGCAATGGC
Organism: Magallana hongkongensis; assembly: GCA_015776775.1. Classification (NCBI taxonomy): domain Eukaryota; kingdom Metazoa; phylum Mollusca; class Bivalvia; order Ostreida; family Ostreidae; genus Magallana; species Magallana hongkongensis. Next base: position 31,377,061 of record CM027470.1, read on the forward strand.
AACGCTCCCCTACTGCACAACGGAAACATCGTTCAAAAAAGAAAAAAATGTCCTTAACAAATCTAAAAAAAATGTATCTGTATTTTGTGTATTGTGTTCCGTTTTATAAATGATATCGAAAAAATGTCATTAGAAGTATAAATTCACTGTATTATACTAGAATGCGCAAAAACATGCGCAATACAAACTAAAGTTGGCTTCCTTAAATTTTGCCTAAACATACGAAAGACCGTCTTCCATACCCTCTGCAAAATTGCTTTTATTTAATGAAATTCGTATGACTTGATCATCTAGATTATACTTAATAATTAAAATAATATTGCATAGAAGTATATTGTTTACAACATTATGGTATCATACCATGAAAATAAAAGTTTGAATGTTCAGTTAAATTTAGGCACAATTATGTCAAATCCTTAATGGTTTGTTCACACGTTTTGCTGTCAATAGACAAAGTTGTTTTGGATCTACAAAGTGGTCTAATATATGCGTCATGGACTATCTCTCTTAATTTAGCGTCCTCTGATCTGCAGCGTTAGTTCAGCTGCCCTATAAAGACTGATTTACCTATTTAGAATAAATATTGTAAACATACGGAATTAGTTTTTACATTTCGTTATATATACTCTAGTACTCAATGTAGTGAAATAAAAAGAATCAGTATGTACGACTCCTCGTTTATTAAATTAACATCTTCTCTAAAAGAACACCATTGAAATTAAGAAGTGAGAAGTAGCAGAACTTTATCTCATTTGACTATTTTCTATTCATATTACAACTGTTATCAGTATCATCCAGTTCTTGCAAAAAACGTTGCTGCGTTTGATGACTTGTTGTGAGTAAAGCTTGGTTTCATTATTTAAAAATTTATTCAATATTTTTTGAAGGTTCAGCTTCTGTAGATAATTGTTATCACAAAGATTAAAAAAGACATTAGAAAATAATAATACTTTATAGAAATGATGTTTAGTTGCAATTCCACCATAAGCCTGTTCATATGAGAAAAGATAAATTAAGACTGAAATAGACTTCGTATCAAACACGGATACATATGGAAGGATATACTTGTGTACATGGTGTTGAATGGGACGTTATCAATGTCAAAACAAGGATCCTCTATGTATTTCCCGCTATATAAATTCGTGTTTATGAACGAGAAAACGCTGATAAAAAGAGTTCAGAAAAAGAATAATAAATGGCCAATTTTATGCTATATTTGACTTTATCCAAAAAGGTGACTTTACATCTCTAACGGCATTTCCTGATTTACAAAGGATAAGTACACGTACAAACATAACATACATATTTGAAAATAAGAAAAAATATAAATAAAAAGTAAGATTATGTACACTTGTGCAAAAATCTAAAGTAGATCTTGCTAAAAAAAAAAATTAAAGATCTGCCAATTTTTTTCCACATATTTTTATGGTCAATACCAAGCCCCTTTTGTTGTTGTACCTGTAAGAAGATTTTTTTTCTATTTGTCACGACAGCCGTCGTGACTGTTAAGTCAAACACAACAAGGTTCGATTTCTATTTTCAATTTTTATGTAAAATAAAAGCAAATAAATAAACATAATTTATGTTCCTATGTTATTCAAAGCCAAGACAACTGCACTTAGTTTTTTTATGTTAAGTATAGAGAAAACAAAACAGCTATAGAAATGAAAACATGTCATTTATTGAAGTAAATGACGAAAAATAAATATATACACCATCAAGGGGGTCAGCATAGACTAGAAAACAACTGACTACTGTGTAAAGTCTTTGGCAGTACATAAAAACAAGAAGAAAAACACATGACACATGAAAAGGTATTATCATTAGACGTAATAATAACTACTATATACCAGTACATATCATAAACAATAAACATTTTAAATTCTCTGTTGTCTTTAGTCTCCATCACGGGCAGGTAGAACAATAGAAGAAGCCATCCTGTGAGGAAACGGACGAGATGGGTAGACATGGCATGGCGTGAGACAGTGGCGGACCGGTATTACCATGGCGATGGAATGCCAGAAACTGGATAAGGACCTTATTAAATTAAACATTAAACATATTTTGAGTTACAGGATTAATATATCTTATTTAAACATAGGCTAAGTCATGCAGACTTAAATATAACATTATGGCAACAACAGCACGCCATACAACAGCACAAAACCGCAGCGAATACAAACACTGCATAACGTTAAGAGTACCACGCTACTTAACAAAGAAAAAACAAACACCTCTAAACGATAGACAAAATACACCGTACTTCATGGCAGATTTACAAGTATACCAGGCTTTCATATCCCAAAATAAAGCATACACATGACCTGAAAATTTCAAGGACATTGGATAATTATTACCGACGTAAATTGAAAACTTCGATCTACTCCGGCTTCCATTTTGTCCCAGCCCGGGTTTGCCTACCCATTTTAATAAGATTCGTATGGAATATCGAACCCGAAGCTATAAACTCATTGAAACACGCCTTTCCTTTATTATTATTTTCGTAATAACTCAGATTTGAAATAGAATCAGCCCATAATTTTTGCAGTTTTTATGTTTCTTTCGATAAAGATTATTTATGCTAAATTCATTTAACTGGACGCATTAGTTCTTGAGAAGAAGATGTTTAAAAAAGCACCCCCCCCCCTTTTTCTACAGTTTTGAGGTTTTCTCCGCTTTGAACAAGTGAGCTAAAAACTAAATAGGATTTCACATCAGTTGTCCATTAACAGCAATAGTGGCCGGCTATTTAATTAAAGTCTGGCTTCGCTGTTCTACAATATCACAACTAGCCTTTCTTCACCATTTAGGTCAATGATGATTTAAAGAAATTTAGGGGAAAATACTCACTGCTACAGTCAGAAAATTGGCTTGCATTTAACTGATTTTCTGTGTGACTTTTCAAATCTGTATCAAAGCATTGCTCTTTATGATTTTAAAATAAACAAATGACATTGTTATTTATAATATCAAATCATCATTTAATGTTGATTTTAGACTTTTAATATTTCCAATCTAAGTAAATTCAGATCCTCGATCCGCTCCTTCTTAATTTCATTGTCGCTACACGAGTTGTCATGTAGTTACAATAAAAAAAAATAAAGAGCGGACGGAGGATCTGATTTTTAAAAAATAAAATCAGATATATTGTTAATACTTCCATTGATGATTTAACAAAATGACTATCTTCACATGCTTTTCTTGAATTGCGGTTGTTTGCAGAGGGGATGATTTCTGAGCTGTGTGTCATTTGTAGTGCTTTGAACTCCAGCTGAAATATTTTAAATTATAATTAAATATAGACAAACAGAAAAAAAATTAATTCAATTCTGATTGGCAATAGCTTATTCAAATAATTAGAGGCTTAAGTCAATTGACAATCCAGTGTTTGATGAAATACAGGTAATTTTACTTCTGAAGTTTCACCACATACATGTATTTCATTTTTTCAGATCGACTGCCTACATTATATTTATTATCTTTATATCATGCTGCCATCACATACATTCTTTTACGTTTAATTTTATATGTTTGGGCATTAACCATGTTTAGACTATAGATATGAGTTAATAATTTCATAACCTTCTCTCCTATGGGTGCATATGTTGCCTCTTGATGCAAGCGTTTGGTGGTGACTTATCCTATATAGTTTACAAATTCCTAAAACAGAAGCACATAAATTGCTATTAAGATATTGCGAATTTTAATTCATAAAACAATCTTTAATTTGATCAGGTATTTTCATTATTATTTTGAACGAGGCTCTATAAAAGCTTTTTTACAAAATATCAGAGGAAATTCGGGTTGAGACTTACCACTTGAATCAGGAAGAATGAACAGGAAGAGAAAGAATATCTCCCTTGAAACATTGAAGTCAACCATTCAGCTTAACAACTCCCGTTATAAAGAAAATATTTGCACTTATTCTTGGCACTGGGTTCCCAGTAGATGCCAAGTGAATCGTGATGATCCCGGCATATCAAGAGTAATCGTCTGCATGATTTTTCGACATCAAACAAACCCGATCTGTACAAAAGAAGGTCTGCCTCTTTTGCACAAATCCTGTCACCCTCACCTTTCAGATATCTTCAGTGACCGATGATATCCTTTTGGCAATTGTAAAGAGTTAGTAATTCCCCAAAACAGGGACCACAGTTTGCAAAGCTACACTTTTCCATTAATATTCGACGATGTTTGTTTTGGTAGTCCGGGGTAAAAACATTTTTCAGGCAAACAAAAATCTGAATTCTTTTTCATTGATATTAAATAAAAATATATCAAAATAATTATATGTTTCAAATTACATATAAGTTATATCTGAAAAACAATTATGTAAGTTTTGTGCAATTTAGATATTGTTTATTCAAAGGGAGACAACTCAACTTCCTAGATTTTATGCTTTATAATCATTAATTAGCATATATTGCGTGTTATCATCGTTTTCCTGGCTGGTTTTTTTTCAACCTCAGTATTTTTTTTTTAAATAGCGCTAACAAACATTCATTTTATTACAAAACACAATGCATTAGAAATTATATTGGATTCAAATATACATTATTTCTATGAAATATATAAAAGCCATTCTTGAACTAAAAAAGTCAATTTGGGTCCTTTAGAAATGTTTAAAGGAAAATTGGCTTTCAATCTTATAAAAAGGTCACACTCACACGAACTTTCTTATTATGTGCAAAATACATGTAAAAGCACTACTATAAAAACTGCCTGACATTTGCCAGGCTCATAAACGATTAATCAGACCGATTGTACGACAGTTGTTTGGGAACTTGGGAGAGCTTTTGTTTATACTCCAGCTATAATTATATCTTCGATTACGAATGTCACATTAAACATACGTTCAATGTAGGGCCCCTAGATCAGACCAGAAAAAATGGAAAATGTAAAACTCTTCTAAAAGATTTCACGTTAGCCAAATTATACTTTGGAATTAGATTATGGGCATCATATTGATGATCATTTTCATTAGCCAAATCATTTAGGGAAATATTAATCGGGATTAAGAATCATATCAGGCCAAAAGCATCTACCAAATACATGCATGTGCTTACTTTATCTTGACATAAACAATAATAATATACATTGTTAAGTGAAGGACTATCAACATTGTTACGAAGGTACATTTAGCTATAAAAGGATGGGACGGATCCAAAGGCAGTTACACAACATCACGCAAAATCCTCCTTGAATTTACAATTGATTATTCAAGAAATACTGTAGGGATATCTAATCAGTTAGACAAAATAATAATTATTAAATCGACAAATCGACAATGATATTAAAAATTAATTTCAAAGTTTTCAAAATTATACAAAATATATATATAATTCAAATGTTGATGCCCTGTTATCATAAATATAATATTTGATTTCCTGAAAAAAAAATTATACACATTATACATATCTATTGATCATATTTGATAAATCAATTTATCAAAATCGAACAAAATTGACTATAAAGATTAAAAAAATAATACCTATTTCCACAAACAATTGGAAAGTAAATGTATCCATGCCTGTTTCCATTCTGATTTAAATGAAGAAATGTTCTTCTCATTCATAAATACATTTGAAAGTTTGATTTTTTACATGCGCGATGTTGTTGTTTTCATATGTCGATTACCATTAACTACACTTATTGCTCTCTCTCTCTCTCTCTCTCTCTCTCTCTCTCAAAAATTATTTCATTTGATTTGAGTGATTTGATGAGATGTTCTAGATAATTTCTTGTGAATTTTTTCATTATTGTCTTAGCAATGGTGAACAGTAAATGTTAAGTTTTCGTTTTTAACCGTACAAAGTTGACCCAGCGCTGATATATGACTTATCGTCCCGAGGTTTTGTGGCATTCGACAAACTAACAGGTTCTTCATATGCAGCACATCGATATCTATAGTTCTATGTTCAACAAATTATGGTACGTGTCCGAGTGATCATTTCTTGATATAAACTCTTTTAGTAATTGAACGAGAATCGACAAAGATACTTATTTCATTAAATTGTTTCTATAAAACATTATGGCGAGCGGTATTTCATAACCACGTGATTTCGTCCCCGGAAAGGGAGAAATTAATATACCAAGACTATTAATAAATATATGCTGTTCTCAATATTAAATTCTAATAAGATAAGAATATAATGAATGACAGTAACAAACTCTCGGACGTTAACATTAGAGAAAATTGTAATGAGGAATACATGTGCATGCATAACGCGATTGGCTGATTTCGGGAAATAAAATGTAATAATTCTAATTTGATACAAAAATATAATATTTTATATTAAATGATAGAATGGGGAAATATTTAAGAGAATATACAGATCTAGGAAAATTGTAGGGTCTGGGGTGATTTTTTAAATCTAAAATGTCATTTACTGCCGATCGCTATAAATTGTAAACGCCACACGGGACCCTATATTTTGTTATTTCTGAAAAGGCTTGGAATGAAGTTTCAATTGCTACAAAATATTTGGCTGAGCTTATTATTGTAAAACACTGAGAGGGCGTACGGTTTGTATAGAGTTCTATTGGAAAATGATTTGTACTCTTTTCCCATGCAATTGACACTGACAGGTATCATTGTACTTGACGTTTAATAAGGTAATGGACGTTGAATGTTCATTTAGGTTTTGTTACTTACTATGGAATCATGAATAGGGAAAAGCTCCAATTTTCAAACATTATGGTGAATATATGAACGTTTAGATGCTCTTTTTGATTAAGTTTTTAAATATATTTAACATATTATATGTTGGAAAGGCATAGTCTTTATCTGAAATGCGTTTATTGCCTTTTAAGGAAGGATGATTTGTAGCAAATTTGATTAATCTTTGAGGAATAAAGGTGATTAATTTAAACCTCAAACCCCGACAATTTTCTCTGAACAGATAAACTCTCAGTTGAATAAAAACAGCATTTAGTTAATTTGTCAAATCTTTTCCATTTCTCTGATTACAAGATGAACCTCTGCAAGCAACTTATTGTTAACTACATGAAACTGGTCGGGAAAAATCACTGAATGGCAGAGCTCTGACAAACAAAACTCTGATATTCAGTCACCTTTAAGTGACCTATTAGTCGCCTTTCTGATGACAGAATGACGTTTAACATCACAAGCTACGATGTACCAAAATGATTACAGGCGCTTGAAAAAATGGCTATCTTATTTAAAAGTTTTAGGCAAGAGAGAGATTCCAAAAGTTTCTAAAACATTAAATGAAGAGTTAACTAAATACGCAGTGTTTACTAAAGCTTTATCTATGACAAAACAGGCATCCTTTATATTCACCTGTCTTGCCTTGTGTGGAATATTGACAATACAAAAATTCAGCAATATTTTGTCTTAAAAATGTATTATAATTGTTAAGTTTACTTTATTTACCAATGTTTTAACATTCCAGGTTCTTCTGATACATTGTAAGACATGCTTTGAATTCTCAAGTGCTAATACAACCAAAGTACGGAAGGACTGAAAAGCGCTAACCCAGCTTCTAAATGTATATTACAGATATATGTATAGAACATTTCAGCGTCTGTACACGCACTTTATTTTCTCATCACTGCGCGGCAGCCCCTGCAATGATGTTTGTAAGCCCCGTATTTAATGTACATATTAATGAACGTAATGTACATATTAATGAACATACACATACACATTCACATATTTACTCACAAGAGCCCGTGCAGTTATTTCCATAAACACCTGAAACTGGTTCTCTAACCAATTTAAAATGATGTAAACATCTTCTCATAGGGGCGGTTATTCGATGCACCGGAAGTTAAAGTTTAACGATAATACAGCGCTGAGATATGCTTATTGTTTTAAAAATGATATAAAATCCTAATAAGAAAGAATCATAAAATCATTGAGCAAAAGCCAAAATGAAAAACAAACCAAAAAAAAAAAAAAAAGATAACGACATTGATCATGATGAACATAAAAGAAGAAATTGAAAATCCACAAGCGCATATATTTCGCACTTATATTTAATCGTAAAAATATATGATTGCAAGAATGAAATGAAATCATATTTTTTGTAAATACACAGCATTATCAAAATTGCAAATATTTTAACACATTTTATATAACATATGTTTTATTATTTGTTTTGTATGGTTTCCTAATTCCTGATTGCTACGGAAGTTTGGTCAGCGCACGAAATATGATATATTTTATTAAACCAGACAATGTAAATAGAATGTATATTATCTAAAATCATTACATCCGTGTTTCATATTGCTTAACATTTAATGATTATATTTCTCGTTACTCTAAAATTATACTTATGAAACATACGGAAGTTATATGAAGGTTCACTATATAATTCACACTATTCTGTTACGTATATTCTTAAATGTTCTATTTCATACATTTATTCACATTGATGTAATGGTAGCCTTAAAGTACACCAATTGATATGGTAACAAAATCATAAATCACAATCGACAATAATATAAACAGCGTCACGTTACGGCAGAATGTATAAAATATCCAAGGTAATATAAAACCAGAGGCCAATAGGCCTTAACGGTCACCTGAGTAGCATATAACCCATACACAAACTTGTCGAGGAGTCTCATATATTCAGTTTTCCTTTCAGGTGTGTGGGAGTAAAGAAGATAATTTTTAAACATGATATGCATTAACACCTAAACATCCATTTATGCCGTGCCCTAGAGTCAAAACCATACTCCAAAGGGACATGAAATTTAAAATTTTAGTAGACTTCCTGGTAAACATAATTATGAAGTCAATTTTTCATACAGATATGTGAGAATAGAGAATTCAATTAAAACATAATATGCATTAACACTATATTGCCATATTGCCGCCCCCCCCCCAATGTCCTGAACCCCTGACCCAGGGGCCATGGATTTCACAATTTAGGTAGACGAGTTAGTGAATATCATAACAATGTATTCAGTTTTTTGCCTACAAGTTTTGGAGTAAAGAAGAAGATTTTTTAAAGATTTAATACATTTTTACTACATGGCCATATGAGCCTGAATCCCTGTCACAGGGGTTATGAATTTCACTATTTTGGTAGAGAGCTTCATGGACATCATTATCATGCATTTTGTTTTTAACAAATATATATGGGAGTAGAGAAGAAGATTTTCTAAAATTTAATACTTTTTTAGTATATGGCCATATTGGCCTCACCCTAGAGCCAGAACCCCTGACTCAACGGCCATGAATTTAACAATTGTGGTTGAGGACTTCATGGACATCATAACCATGCAACCAAGTTTTTCCTCACATGTGTGGGAGTAGAGAAGAAGATTTTTTTAAATGTTTGCTTATTTTTGCATATTCGGCCCCACTTGTGGTTCCCCGGAGGTGGTACAACCACAAATTTCACAATTTAGATTCCTCTTACCATAGAAATGCCTAACACCGAAAATGGTAACAATTAGCCATATACTTTTTAAGGAGTTAAAAATGTAAAACTGTTAACCCACGACGACGGACGAAAACGGATAGCAATAGCAATTTTTCATTTTTCGTTAATACGAGAAGGTTAAAATTAGCACTTAAAATGACTTCTGATGTATTAAAACAGTTAAAAATGTTGGTACTAGTACCTCTTGATCTATATGTTGAACATTCTTCTGATATACATTCCTTCATACTGCAATGAGCCCTTGGGAATTCATAATCTCGTCCTCGTCTACCCGTTATTGGTTTTGGAAATCTTGACATCGTTATAGCTCCCATTTCTATAATGTAGATAAAGGATGGATGTTGATTGAAACCATTTGTTAGCATGATTTTGTTTTGTATATTACTGTTGTTATTGACATATTGTCTTACCTGCTGTGTTAAGTTCTTTGTCATCGCTCGTATTGGTTACAACACACTCTGTAAAATTGTTTAAGGCGTTTATTTTTCACCAAACTATAAATTCTTAAGTCATTACTAACACACCATATGATTATTACTTTCAATATTGTACCTTGAAAAAATATGTTTGCTTTATATTCATCTGGATGTTGGCAATAATATTCCAAGTCCATTATGGTTTCTTCACACTGTTTTTTATTCATTGACACGGTTAATTTGGTTCTACATAGTGGCCTCCGATGGTCGTTGTGGAGTATATATTTTCGTATCTTTGTTAATGTAGTGTTCTCAGAATTGCAGGACGAATTCATGCCGTCGATAAACAATGATATCGCTACGAAGTAAATATAAGTCCATATCATATAATAGATAGAAAAAGGATTTACTTAAAAATTAACTTCTTTTATAGTAAAGGAGTTATTAGAAATGAAGTTACTTGGATTTCTTGTCCAATAATTAAATCTTGGTTTTCAGCAATTTAGATGTGCATTGTGTCAACAAAATTTCATAATGCTTTTTGCGAAACTATTGTATCAATAACGTTTACAGCTCTTGATCATCTCTACGATAAATTGTACATGTATTAAAAGTATTAAAATACTTAAATAATCTTCGGTTTTTTCCATGGATCGTAATTTAGAAAATATGATTTAGATTTGAAATAAAGAGAAGAAGAATATTTTGAAATAATTACCAAAATGCATCCTGCTCACAGATGTGTCATCTATATCAAAACAGGTATCCTTCAAATCGTCTGGACTTTTTAATTCAGTATATATGAATGATATAAAACTGAAAAACAAAACAGAAATGAAAGTTCATTTTTTTAAATAACAGAATATGAATTTTCATATGTCTCTAAAAGTATGATTTCATTACCTGAGAGTCTTAACCGCATAGGTATTTTCTGGTTTATACAGGAACATAACTAAAAGGCAATACAAACCTAAAACAAGAACATAAACAAATAAAACGGGTTAGGTGAATTGGAAGAAGACGCCATAATATGAGAAAAAAAATAAACATCCGCGTTTACAATACTGAAAATAAAATGGGAAGAGTTTAAGACACAAAATTCCCTAAGTTGACAATTATAAAAATACTTACACATACTCCAGAGGTTAGCTGTCTGTGAAAAAAACATTTTACTTCAAACAATGAATGTTTTGACTTTGCTAAGATTGCTCAATTCAATACACATTTGGGTGAATTCCTCATTTTTATAAATAAGGATAAGCGCACTGGTTCAGTGTAAATGAATGATGCATTTCCTAATGAAAATGTAGTTCACGCCATATATACTGACAAATATAATTCCAGCTAGATATAATCTCGTTCCGAGTAACGACTAGGTCTTCTGTGAAAATTCTAAACGACACGATTAGAATATAAATGAAATTTCAGAATTCCCCCTCAACTTCTCCCTTTCAGATAATTTATACGATTGTCAATATCCTTTTCAATGCTTTACAAAGTGTTCCGCTTTTTTTTTTCACATAGAGCACATTAAAGATATAATATTTTAGTTCCCTAAAATCCCTAATTCTAATTACGTCATAAATGGGTGCAGCAATGAGTTTAACAAACTAATATTGTTAAGATTAACAACTTTGCTTCTATAATGCTTTACAAGATTTTGATCATTTTAAAGATATGTGTATGATATTCTACGAGTGTCCTGGCCACGTATTAAAGGTGCCAGCCCCTTTTTATTAAGTCATTTAAAAGGTCTTATGAATAATATTGTTTTTGTTCTTACACCTATCTTAAATTGTTGTTCATTTTGTAAATACAAATTATTGAATATTTAAGGGCCAGCCCTTTAGATCCTTAATGGGGACACTCATTGGTGTTTTAATTAGTGAAATCGATTAGAATTATCAATACAGACAATTTCTATTCTACAATGCTAAACAAAATATGTCTCCTACTTAAGATATATCGCACTCACGTTTAAGAACTTTCACCCTTAAAAAATTCCTATTTACGTAATAAAAGGGCGTGGCAACGATTTTTCCTAACATATATTGTTACGAACAACAAATTTGCTTCCATTATGCCTGACAGAATCTTAATCGTTTTTAAGTTTTTTTAAATAGGGTTTACGGGTGTCTTGGCACCTAATCGAAGGGGCCAGTCCCTTTTTGTAGATTTCTCTGAAAAGGTCTCCAGAATACTAAAATGTTTGTTCTTAAACCCATCGTAAATTGTTGTTCGTTTTTCTGATACAAATGATTGAATATTTAAGAGGCCACTTTTTTATATCCCTATTGGGGACATGCATACGTGTTTTAATTAGTGGAATTAATTAGAATCATTAATACAGACAATTTCTTTTCTACAATGCTTAACAAAATATTACTCCAACTTTAGATATATCGCGCTCAAGGGTAAGAACTTTCGCCCCTAAAAATCCCTAATTACGTAAAAAAAGAGCGTGGCAACACTTTTTCCTGATATACGAGGGTTGATCCAAAATTAATGTCACATATGCGATGAAATCGTGAAAAATCCGCGTAAAGTGACAAAAACGTGTGCTTTGAGATATCTACATAATTCAATTCAGATCTAAAAATTTTAATGAATAATGATGAATATTTCTATAAAGATAATATATTTTGTAGATCGGGAGGCAAGGATAGTCGCCGCACGCTAGTGACGTCATTTCTAGATCTTTCAGAATTTCATAATTTATTACTCTATAAAATTTGGCCAAGATGCTCTATTTTACATTATTTTCATTTTTTCCATAAAGTATCTAATTACTCTTTTTGTAATCAATGAGGTAGTATATTGGATATTATTTAATGAGCGATGAGTTTGTCGAGGTCTCATCAAGAAGTCACGAACGTAGCTTTATGATAAAGCTCAAACCTAGTTTAAATTTTCATTAAGAGCGTATATCTTTTGTCTATTTAATTTATTTATTAACATGACATATGCTTTTATAAGATATTGAAAAAAAAACCTTAAGGGTATCCTGTTCACTCCCTCTAAATTTTAGAATATGTCAATTCTAGTGCATTTTCTAGTGATTTCTATCCATCAAAGCAAAATTTATGACGCAATTTCATGACGCGACGATGTCAAGTATATATCATGCTATAAACATCAATATTTGTTAAAGTGTTCAACAAAATTTGATCAAAATTTTACTTCAAATTAGAATTTTGATAAGGAGAATGTTGATGCATCATTTTATACAATACAGTGCCAGTGTGAAACGCGGTACATAATGTGTCATTACTTTTGGATCAACCCTTGTATATTGTTACGATCAACAACTTTGCTTGTTTTATACATTAAAAAATCTAAATAAGTTTAAGTTATTTGTAATAAAGTTTACGAGTGTCTTGGCCCCTAATCAGAGAGACCAGGCCCTTTTCGTGATTTCCTTGAAAAGGTCTGAAGAATACTAACATTTTTTGTTTCTTAAACCCATCGACAATTGTTATTCGTTTTTGAGATACTAATGATTGAATATTTTAGGGCCAGCCCTCTAGATCCCTAATGAGGACATACATTGGTGCTTTGATTAATAAATCGATTTGAATTATCAATACAGACAATTTCTTTTCTACAATGCTTTACAAATTATGTCTCCTTCTATAGCTATATTGCGTCAAAGTTTCAGTACTTTGGCTCCTTAAAATCCCTAAATACATAATAAGTGGGCGTGGCCACAATTATTCCTGACATATATTGTTACGATCAACAACTTTGCTTCTATAATGCATTACAAAGTCTTAATCGTTTTTAAGTTATTTGTAATAGAATTTACAAGTCTCTTGGCCCCTAAAAAAGTGGCCAGTCCCATTTTCGTGGTTTTGTTTTAAAGAACTTTGAATTCTTTGCCAATTTTGTTTTATATGTATTAACAAAATATTACTGACAACAAGATACAGATCAAAACGTATGAAAATTTTGAATGAAAATTCGTACCCAATTTTCGAGCATAGGCGAGCTAAAATAAATGGCGCCACTGGCATAAAACAAAAACATAGTGCAAAACTTCAAACTATAGACTACCTATCCTGAAAATTCCATAGTCATATCTCTGATAGCTTTTGAGATCAGAAAAACTGCACAAATGGGGCGTCAAAAGATAGAACATCGGCCAAAAATCGGGACCGGAACTGACGACAAAAATGTATAAAAACATATAAAATTCAGATAATGTCCCATCATGTGTATAAAAATTGTTGAGATCGGTCGAACAATTTTCAAGAAATCGCGTGCACAAAATTTGGAGAAAAAAATAAACAGTACGAAAACAACAAGGTCTTTCACTGGAAACGGAAGACCTTAAAAATTGTCAAACTATTTCCTGGAAGAAATGTTTAGTGTTTTAACAAAATTTAATCATTGAAACTTTTTTTCATTTGTTAATATGCCAAATATGTTTTCAATAACAGCAATTTTTTTTTCAAAAAGTGTTTTTAATGAATAAGAAAGTTACTACACATTACTAGATACATGTCTGTAACCATCATTTTTAATGTATGCATTTTATTATATTAGATAAAACTATAACAGAGATGTCAAGGACACTTTCAAATATCCGACGTAGATCATCTTATATGGAATTGATATATCGGATGATCGTCAAAAATGCATACCATTTAACTTAAAAGCAGAAGGATAAAACGTACGCTCAACTAGGACCCCAGGTCACCTGCTTATTCACAACTACCAAATCTGTGCACTCCGCTACAAAATGTAGTGCATTGCAACAGCAAAGTGAAAGTAGAATAACTAGTACCACTACTTAGCATTTAGAAATGATATACAACAGGCAGAAATGTATTTTTATTAAAGAATACCCCTCTAAGTATTGGAAGTATACTATAGAGGATAAAAAATTCAACATTGACTGTTATTTGAAAGATATTTGATATACGTTATATAGACATAAGGTGACCTGTGGTCCCCCTAAGGATATATAAGTTAAATGTAACACAAAATCCTCCTCATTAAAATATCAAAGTACTTCACCTTCTTACTCTGTATACGTAGGTGTAGCCTGTAGAAAGAAGTAGTTTTGCCCCCCCCCCCCTAAACTTTTTACTGATACTTTAATATAATGGTAAAATGATTTGATAATAAATTACATTAGATGACATCTGGTTTCCGAAATGGATGCATGCCAAAACAGTTTTGTATAAAAAAAAATATCTGACATTTTCGAGCCCGTTAGTCCATACAGAGCTGTTTTCGGCATACATCGTACTAAAAACACTGCTATTGAATTTCATTGTTGAATTACCTGAGACAGTCTGATTTTGAAGGATATCAGTACTGTAACCACGAGTAACGGTCTTATTTTAAGAAGCTCACTAATATCGGACTGTACATGTAAAATTTTAGACTGCTGGAACAAAGGAATGACATCAAATTACAACAAAGGCAACCTTATAAACTTAATGCTCTAGCTAACATCTTGTTTCTTTATTGTCATTACGGAGTAGGTGTTCCCCTGTCTACAGGTGTTGCACGAGTGTTGGAGTTCACCACTCCCCCCCCCCCCCCCCCACCACTTCCCTGGACTGGATTTTCACTCATCAAATTAAAAAAATATATTTAAATTGCTAAAATAAACATAGTAAATACGGACCTTTTGTGAATTGCATCTAAGAAATAAATGAAGACGAGCAAATCGTCACCCCTTTACCCCCCCCCCCCCCAACTTCCTTTGACGACAAAAAATAAGGAATAAATGTGATCGAAATGTGTACCGTTTTTGCTTGTTTATAAAATCAAATCTGAACTTTTGTGTTCAGTAGATTAGAGTATAATTTTTCACACACCACATTTTTAACCTGTTGTCTCCTTATAAGTTATGCAATCTCTGGTCTCCCCAATGATGTACAATATATGGCGAACTCTGGTTTACGTATTTATTATCATCTTTATGTGACACATGTTCCCTCTAACAATTATGTTCTTCCTAATAAACAATATAAATATAGTGCATGATTTTCGTCTTGTAAAAAGACATAAGATTACCTCTGGTATCCGTATTGATTTTCAAAATATAACATTGATTAAGAAGCTAAGGTGACCTCTGGTCTCCTAATAGACAATGGTTTCTTTACAGTGGATGAATTCAGCATGGTAATTCTCCATCTTGTAAAAGAAGGTGGCATCTGGTCTTTGTATTAATGAACAATTTACTACAATAATTTAGGTCTAAAGGTGACCTCTCATCTCCTTATTGATAATTCATAAAATTTTATCCCTAGTCTCTCTACCGTTGATTACTTTGGTCTCTCTACAGTGGATTACTTTGTTATATCCACCTTATAAAATGAAATAAGATGACCTCTGATCTCCTTCTTAATTAACAAACTTATTACGACACATATCCAAGACCTAAGACGAACTCTGGTTTACCTACAATAGATGATATTTTATGATTCTTCATCTTGTAAAATAACATTAACGGATCTCTTATCACCGTATTGATTTACAGAATTAATAATTATACTACATCAATTTCGATCATAAGGGGACCTGTGGTCTCCTTTTGGATATTCCACTTAAGGTGACCCTTGGGTCCCCCACAGTAGATGACTTTTTTGAATCTCCATCTTGTAAAATGACATTAAGTGACCTCTGGTCTTCGTTATTAGTTAACAAAAATATAACGACATAGATCGATTACCAAAGGTGACCTTTGGTTTTCCTACAGTGGAAGGCTTGTTGGGAATCTCCATCTTTTAAAATGACATTATCTGACCTCTGGTTAACGTATTGATCTTTGAATTAAATCTAAACCTTTTTGAAACTAAGGTGACCTCTAAATTCCTTTTAGATATTCCTCTTATAATGACCACTTAGTTTCTCTACAGTAAATGCTTTCGGGTAAATGTCTATCTTGGAAAAGAAGGTGACATCTGGTGTTCGTATTTATCAACAAACTATTACAATGATTTAGGACATATCGAGACCCATCATCTTGAAATTCCATTCAAGCTGACCCATGATCTAACAAATGGATGACATCTAGTGAGTATACATCTTGTTTTATGATATTTGGGGACCTCTGGTATCCTATTGATAAACAAAATTATTGCTACATTAATGTAGGACATAAGGGGACCTCAGGGCTCCTCATGGATATTTTACTAAATGTGACCTCTGCTCTCCCTACAGTAAATGACTTATTTGAATCTTCATCTTGTAAAATGACATTAGGTGACCCCTGATTTCCGTTATTAATTGACAAAATTATAACGACAGACATCGATTTCCAAAGGTGACTTTTAGTGGATGGCTTCAAGGGATATCCATCTTGTCATTAGCTGACCGTTTCTATATTAAAATTATTTTTTTGATGAAGGACCTGAAGTAACCTCTGGTCTCCTTGTGCATACTTTTACTTCAGGTGACCCCTGATCTCCCTACCATGGCTGAATACCTATCATGTAAATGACATAAGGTGACCTCTGGTCTCCCTATAGATAAGGAAAATAATCATTTAATTGATAGGGGACATGAACTGACCTCTGGTGTCCTTATGGGTGTTTTTGTTAATGACATACGTTGACATCTGGACTGCATGTCATTTTAAGAAAATTAAAACTACATTGTCTTTAGACCCAGGTTGACGTCTGGTAGCCTTTTAGATATTCACTTAGGGTAATCCCTGGTCTTCCCACTGTGGATGGTTTTGGTAAATCTTTACCTTGTATATTGATATTTTGTTAAAACTCAGGTCTCCATATTGAATCAAAGAATTGCAACGTCAATCTAAAACTATTGATGACCCCTGGTCCCCTTATCGATTTGTTTACTTAAGGTGACCCCTGGTCACCCTACCGTGAATAACCTTAGTGAATCTCCATCTTGTAAAATGATCTGAGGTAACACCAGGTAGTCAAAGAATGGATGAAGACAGATCAATCTCCATCTGCAAAATGCATCTGCCGACCTCCAGTCTCCGTATTGATATACAAAATCACTACGACATTTGTGTAGGAAATACATGTAAATAGGTCACTTCTCTTTCTCTCATGATATTTCAACTACTACAGTGGATGACCGGTCGCTCTCAATCCTGTAAAATGACATAAGGGGACCCCTGGTCACCCTACAATGGATGACCAATGACTCTCCATAGTGTAAAATGACATAAGGTCATGACTGGTGGCTCTCTGTCCTGTAAAATGACATAAGGTGACCCCTGGTCACCCTACAGTAAATGACCGGTGACTTTCTGTATTGTAAAATGACATAAGGGGACCTCTATCACCCTACAGTGGATGACCGGTCACTCTCCATAGTGTAAAATGACATAAACTGACCCTTGGGCACCCTTCAGTGGATGACTGGTGACTCTCTATCCTGTAAAATGACATAAGGTAATCCATGGTCTCCGTATTGATATAAAGAATTAATACAACAGTGATAAAAAAAACTTAGGTTACCTCTGGTCCCCTTAGGCATATTTCAAATAAGGTGACCCCTGGTC
Source organism: Magallana hongkongensis (assembly GCA_015776775.1). Taxonomy (NCBI): domain Eukaryota; kingdom Metazoa; phylum Mollusca; class Bivalvia; order Ostreida; family Ostreidae; genus Magallana; species Magallana hongkongensis. The sequence continues at coordinate 31,395,393 of CM027470.1, forward strand.
TCCCTACGTTGGATGGCTTTGGTAAATCTTCACCTTGTATATTGAAATATTTGTTAAATTACAGAATTACAACATCAATCTAAAAACATTGATGACGCCACTTATTCATTTTTCACTTAAAGTGACCCTTGGTTATCCTACAGTGAATAACCTTAGTGAATCTTTATCTTGTAAAATGATCTGAGGTAACACCAGGTAGTCAAAGAATGGATGAAGACTGATTAATCTCCATCTGCAAAAAGCATCAGCCGACTTCCAGTTTCCGTATATATTGATTTACAAAATCATCACGACATTTGCGTAGGAAATACATGTAAAGAGGTGACTTCTCTTTCTCTCATGATATTTCACTTGAGGTGACCCCTGGGCACCCTACAGTGGATGACCGGTCCCTCTCCATCGGGTAAAATGACATAAGGTTCACATAATCATAACGACATTTATGTGGGAAATACATCAAGGAGGTGACTTCTCTTTCTCTCATGATATTTCTGTTAGGGGTCACCCTACTGTGGAAGACCGGTAACTCCCCATAGTGTAAAATGACATAAGGTGACCTCTGGTCACCCTACTGTGGAAGACCGGCAACTCTCCATGGTGCAAAATGACATGAGGTGACCCGTGGACATCCTTCAGTGGATGACTAATGTACTCACCATCTTGTAAAGTGACACAAGGTGACCTCTGGTCACCCTAGAGTAGATGACCGGTGACTCTCACCTTCTGTCATATAACATGATGGAGAGTCACCAGTAATCCACAGTAGGGTGCTCACAGGTCACCTTATATCATTTTGGAGAGTCACCGGCCATCCTCTGTAGGGTGACCAGGGGTCCCCATATGTCATTTTACACGATGGAGAGTCACCGGTAATCCACTGTAGGGTGACCAGGGTTTCCCGTATATCATTTTACACAATGGAGGGTCACTGGTCATCTGTAGGATGACCAGGGGTCACCTTATGTCATTTTACACTATGGAGAATCATCGGTAATCCACTGTAGGATGACCAGGGCATCCACTGTAGGATGACCAGGGGTCACCTTATGTCATTTTACACTTTGGAGAGTGATCGATCATCCTCTTTAGGGTGACCAGGGGTCCACTTATGTCATTTTTAACTATGGGGAGTCACCGGTCATCCTCTGTAGGGTGACCAGGGGTAACCTTATATCATTTTACACGATGGAGAGTCACCGTTCATCCTTTGTAAGGTGTCTAAGGGTCCCCGAATGTCATTTTCCATGATGGAGAGTCACCGGTCATTCACTGTAGGATGACCATGGGTGACCTTATATTATTTTACACAATGGACAGTCATCGGTTATCCTCTGCAGGGTGGCCAGGAGTCACTTTATGTCATTTTACACTTTGGAGAGTCACCGGCCGTCCACTGCAGGGTGACCAGGGGTCTCCGAATGTCATTTAACACGATATATAGTCATTGGTCATCCACTGTAAGTTGAACAGGGGTCACCTTATGTCATTTTACACGATGGAGAGTCACCGGTTATCCTCTGTAGGGTGATTAGTTGTCACTTTATGTCATTTTACGCCATGGAGAGTCATCGGTTATCCTCTGGAGGATGATCGGTGACTCTCCATTGCGTAAAATGACATACGGGGACCCCTGGTCACCCTACAGTGGTTGACCGGTGACTCTCCATTATGTAAAATGATATAAGGTGACCTGTGGGCACCACTCAGTGGATTACTGGTGATCTCCATCCTGTTATATGACATAAGGTGACCCGAGATCTCCGTACTGATATAACGAATTAATACAACAGTGATAAAAAAAACTTATGTTACCATTGGTCCCCCTAGGCATATTTCATTTATTCATTGTGTAAAATGACATACGGGGACCCCAGGTCACCCTACAATGGTTGACCGGTGACTCTCCATTGTGTAAAATGATATAAGGTGACATGTTGGCACCCTGCAGTGGATTACTGGTGACTCTCCATCCTGTAATTTGATATAAGGTGACCCGAGATCTCCGTATTGATATAAAGAATTAATACAACAGTGATAGAAAAAAATTAGGTTACCTCTGGTCCCCCCAGGCATATCTCATTTATTCATCGTGTAAAATGACATACGGGGACCCCTGGTCACCCTACAATGGTTGACCGGTGACTCTCCATTGTGTAAAATGATATAAGGTGACCTGTGGGCACCCTGCAGAGGATTACTGGTGACTCTCCATCCTGTTAAATGACATAAGGTGACCCGAGATCTCCGTATTGATATAAAGAATTAATACAACAGTGATAAAAAAAAGCTAAGGTTACCTTTGGTCCCCTTATGCATATTTCATTTGTTCATTGCGTAAAATGACATACGGGGACCCCAGGTCACCCTACAGTGGTTGACCGGTGACTCTCCATTGTGTAAAATGATATAAGGTGACCTGTGGGCACCCTGCAGAGGATTACTGGTGACTCTCCATCCTGTTATATGACATAAGATGACCCGAGATCTCCGTATTGATATAAAGAATTAATACAACAATGATAAAACAAAACTTAGGTTACCTTTGGTCCCCTTAGGCATATTTCATTTATTCATTGCGTAAAATGACATACGGGGACCCCAGGTCACCCTACAGTGGTTGACCGGTGACTCTCCATTGTGTAAAATGATATAAGGTGACCTGTGGGCACCCCGCAGAGGATTACTGGTGACTCTCCATCCTGTTATATGACATAAGATGACCCGAGATCTCCGTATTGATATAAAGAATTAATACAACAATGATAAAAAAACTTAGGTTAACTCTGGTCCCCTTAGGTATATTTCATTTATTCATTGTGTAAAATGACATACGGGGACCCGGGGCACCTTACAGTGGTTGACCGGTGACTACATGTATGCATTGTGTTAAATGATATAAGGTGACATGTGGGCACCCTGCAGTGGATAACTGGTGACTCTCCATCCTGTTATATGACATAAGGTGACCCGAGATCTCCGTATTGATATAAAGAATTAATATAACAGTGATAAAAAAAGTTAGGTTACCTCTCCCCCCTCCCCCCCCCCCCCCCAGGCATATTTCAATTAAAGGGGCATGGTCACGAATTTGGTCAAATTCTATTTTTCTATTTTTTCTATTTTTCATTTTAGAAATGCTTTAGACATGCATTTCCAATGATCAAATGAAATTTGAGAGTCATTCGTGGAGTTGAAAGCAATATACAGAGCTGAGAATTCTTTGTAATGTACACAACGCTCGTGCCCTGTTTTTGTTTACATAGGTTCAATATACGAGTAAAAAAATTGTAAACCTGATTTGTCTATCTTTTAATTTATTTTAAGCATAAACAGTTTCTAACGTTTAACACATTCATTTGAGGTCTATGATTGGAATTTTCACTTTAACATTTAAAATATAAACAAACGCTTTGTTAACTTTGCAAAGAAGTTCAATTTCTGTAACTTGTTCACAATTCAACAAATTACACTCAAATTTTGGTTGCTTATTAAGAATGCCTTACTGAAGCATTGTTAATATTAAAATAGGAAAGGTGATTTTTGACCAAAATCGTGACCATGCCAATATAATGTAACCTCTGGCTTTGGTAAATCTTCACCTTGTATATTAAAATATTTATTAAATCTGGTCTCAATATTGACTCACAGAATTACAACATCAATCTAAAACCATTGGTGAAGTCACTTATTCTTTTTTTTACCCAAGGTGATCTATGGTTATCCTACAGTGAATAACCTTAGTGAATCTCCATCTTGTAAAATAATCTGAGGTAACACCAGGTAGTCAATGAATGGATGAAGACTGATTAATCTCCAATTTGCAAAATGCATCAAATGACCGGTGACTCTCCATAGTATAAAATGACATAAGGTGACCTCTGGTCTCCCTAAAGATAAAAATTATTACTCCATTGATTTCAGACCCATGTTGACCTCTAGTCTCCTTGTGAACGTAATTTGATATTTAGCCTTCTTACAGTGATTGACTTTTGGTGAATATCCATCTTCAAAACTACATTAAGGTGACCTTTGGTCTCTCTATAGATTCACAATTTATTACTTCATTGATCTAGGACCTAAGATGGCCTCTGGTGTAATTTTGAATAGTTTACTTAAAGGGACCCATACTCTTTAGACTAACAAAATTATTTTATTGGTTAAAGACCTAAGGTTACCTCTGGTCTCCTAATGGATATTCCACTTAAGAGGACCCCTTGTCTTCCTACAGTGGCTGACTCATGTTGAAGCTCTCCACCTTGTAAAATCTTGTAAAATGACATAAGATAAACTCTGATCTCCCTATAGGTGAACAACATTTTTATTTGATTGATTTAATACCAAAGGTGACCTCTAGGCTCCTTACAGTGGCTGACTTCTGGTGAACCGCCATCTTTAAAAATTACAAAATGTGATCCCTGGTCTTCTTATAAATTATTAAAACTATAACAACATTAATAACGGCCTATATTGACCTCTGGTCTTCCTTTGGATAATCTATATAAAGTGACCCCTGGATTCTCTACAGTGGATGCCTTCTGGTGCAGCATCCTTTACACATTTTTTTAAAGACAGAGTTTGGTGGTGAACGTTAAAGCATCAGGTCTACCTTAAATTTTAGAAATTATGTTTTAATCTATAAACTATATCTTTTTGTAGAATTTTATTATAAAGGAGATCAATATAATATAAAAATGGTCACGATCATCGAACCTCCTTACTATGTGACCTCCGGTCTCCCTAAAGATTAACAAAAAAATATTACTTCAGTGACCTAGGACCAAAGATGAACTCTGGTGTCATTATAAATGATTCATTTTAGATTAACAAAATTATTCAATTGGTTACCTAAGGTAACCTCTGTTCTACTTATTGATGTTCAAAGTAAGGTGACCACTAGTCTTCCTACAGTTGCTTCTGGTGAATTAATCTCTATCTTCAAAAATGCATAAAGGTCAGACCTCTGGCCTTTTTTTGGATATTTCACTTAATGTGATCAATGGTCTCCCTATATAGATTAATAAGGTTATCATTTCATCGATTTAGGACCTTGGGTGACGTTGGGTCTCCTTATTGAAGTTCCACTTAAGGTTAAGGTAGTCTCGTACAGTGGCAAACTTTTATTGATTATCCATCTTCAAAAATGGCATTAGGTGAACTTGGTCTTCCAATATATTACCAAAATTATAACAACACTTGATTCAGGACCTAAGGTGATCTCTATTGATATCGTTTTTATAATGATCCCTTGTTTCTCTACAGTGAATGGCTTCTGGTGAATATGTATCCTTAAAAATCTATAAATCTCTAGGCACGTAGCATCGTTTTTGAAAGGGGGGGGGGGGGCAGAGTCATCCACAAAAATCTTAAAACTCTTGACAAGGAAATAAAAAGTTCCCCAAAGTCTTCAAAATCCTAATCCGTGGGGCAGCCCCCCCCCCCCCCCCCGATGCTACGTGCCTGCATGGACCTCTAATTTCCCTATAGATTAATAGAATTCATAGGTCCTAATATAATACATGTATGACCTCTAGGCATATTATGAATATTTCACTTAAAGTGACACCTGCTCTATTTATTACCGAATTATTTTTTCTCTCTTCATATTTAGGACCAAAGGTAACCTCTGGTCTCAAACGAACATTCCACTTAATTTAACCCCCGGTCTCTCTAAAATGACTGACTTCCAGTAAATATTAATCTTGTAAATTGTCATAAGATGACCGGATGACATCTCCCCATTGATATTACACATACAATAAATAAAAACTGTATCTTTTAATTGTTAACCCAAGATACAGATAATCATATTAACTCTTTTAATATAAATATGATTATCATTAATTAACATACAATATTGTTCGATTTTTTAATTACATCTTAGAAGTGAATAACATTTTCTACAATAACATTTTCTTTTTTGTATAAATATAATTACAGTGTATCATTAATTAAAATACAATATTTGTCGATTTTTTGATTACAAGTGAATAACATTTTCTACGATTACATTTTCCATCTTTATTTATTAGTGCTCTAGAATTAAAACTATTCTGTTAAAAGTTACCCTTTCTGATGTTCAAAGGGGGCGTAAGCATTTATAATTTTAAGAATGATCACAAGAATAACAAGTATCGTTTTTAAGTAACTATTATATGTTTCTTTCCTGTACATGAACTTTCCTGTAATACCTGAAAAAGTAGCATCTCCTCCTACGAAACAGAAATGTCACAAAATATCCTGTTTTATCTCGATTTCTTTCTTTATTGATATTTCTTAACAACAGTCTAAGATAGCAAAAAAAAAAAAACAACCTTTTTACTCCTTAGCAGCTAATATAAAGTAAATCACAGTGAAATCTGTGTGAACTTTATAAAACGGATGATTTTTGACAACATTTGTAAAAATAATGTTTTGTACATTACATTTGATAAGTAAATATATTGGCCTACCAGCTGTATTACATTCTTCGTCATGTGAATTGGTAAATATACAACAATTATTATCTGAATATTTTTTGCTTCCCTGGCATTATGTTAAAAATCTAGGTTAATATTTCTTTGAAAAGACACATATTTTCTTGTCAAAGAAGGATATTCTCTGCAAAGTGTAAATTTGATATTGTAGAATCATTTATATGACTTCACAAACATAATGACGTTATTCATGCACATCTAGTCATTGAATCAAACATGTTTAAATTTAAGATCAACAACTATCAAATTGTGACTTCGATATTAATTTTTTTTTACATTCCATTTATCAAGTACAATTTGTTTTACAACTGATCATATTTTGATTTATAATGCATTTTCGGTTATGTCTTGGCAGAAAAAATACTAACCTAACTACCTACCCAACTTCAAAATTTAGGGTCAGGTTAGGGGAAACAAAGATATTTTTAATGATGGCCCTGTGATGCTTTTGAAACAAGAACCAGTTGTCATGGTCTATCAAGTACAACATAACATGCTTTGTACCCCCTTTTAATAAACAAAACATTAATTGGCGATTTGAAAGGCAAGAATACTAGCAAAGTTTCAAAAGTTAAAACACCATGTCATTAAAAAAATGAATCACTACAAATGCTGTGTAGACACAATCATTTAACTGATAATTAAGCAGGAAACAAAGCAATCACGTTCACCAAAAAGGTTTCAACCAAATTAATAATTATTCAATTGACAGTGACTTAACTTTCAATGAAGCACTGAAACAGGTGTTTACACTTAAAAAAAAATCAAAGGGAAATTTAAATAGATTAAGTACTTAAAATATTTTAATCATGAAAGGGCTTTAACTAATGTAGTTTACTTTACGTATGATTATTACCTCTATCTTTCGATACATAATACAATGTATATAAACAAAACAAGACATAGTATTTGTTGCTCTTTGTCACCAGCGTGACTTTAATGGTTACATAACATTGTAACACATTGCGTAAAATTATATAAAATTATATTACATGTACGTAATACTACAATTGAATTATGTCACAATTCTGCATTTGATCTTAATATGATGTAACCATAATTAATTTCCGAATAGTGATTAATAATAATATACAAATATAAATTTTATTAATTGGCTGTATTGAGAAACTGAAATCGAAAAATTGGTTACGTAATATCGTCAAACAAATTCCTTTTGATCTGAAAACGCTCTGTACATCTACAATAAAATACATGCATGGAAAAAGAAAAGGGGGAAAAAATTAAAAATGAAGAAAATAATATAAAATATTTAACACTGGAAAGGTGGAGGGGAGGTGGTGGATTTTTAAAGAAATGGTCCGAAGGAGCAGGATCAGTATTCAAAGGTGTTACCCGTGCGGCGTCCTGAAAGAAAGTCAATTAGCGCGTCTTTCTAAACAAACAGAGTCGCTAGAATTCCCGCGTTTAATTTCATTGGTCAAATGATGACATCAACATTACGTGACCAAATAGAGCACTCTCTTCTTCTTGATAATACATATTTAAAAGTGCGATAACTCGTAGTGCGAAAAATTGTAAAATCAATATATATAAAGCATTCTAAGTAAACTTAAAATTCCTATAGATGTTAAAGACATCTAAATTAGATTTATTAATTCAATATATATTTGATCCACCGATTATTTTTTTCAGTATTGTTGCGTTCATCATATCCGGTATGACTTAAATATTAAAAAAAAAATGTTTCAAAAAAACAAAAAATTACAGATTTTTCCGAAAATGTTGATACGTCAGAAGAATAAAATTAAGTGTCTTATGTTGAAAACTTTACCAGGTTCCCCCACACCCCAAACATGCTTTCTCAATAAACAAACCTCAGGTACTCCCCTGATTGAAATGTCTTACTTATGTCGGTCTAATGTACGTAACAGATGTGTTGCAGAAACTTAAATCGGAACATTGATTCAGTTTATGATTAAAACAATTAGATACAGTTACTGTACTTAATATTTTTTTTCAAGGAAACATATTGATTATTAAATGTGGTTTAAATAATTATTAATTGCAAGATGCTTATGATGTTTCTAGAAGTTAGAATATTTCAAATTTTTGGACTTAAGTAAAAAGTATAACATCATTAACATCCATGCTCGAATGTATTTTTTTTCTATTTGTTGAACCTTTATACAAAGTCTTCTTTTTTATAAGTACAAAGGGTGTTATCGTTCGGATATCTAAACTTGTAGATTTATTACAGTTTCATTTAGAAATTAAATAAAAACCAAACACAGGTACATGTATATTAAAAAAGAAAGATACAATTTAGTCACGCTCTAGTATTTTCTAAACCATAATCGGTCTACCCAAATGTATATCACTTTATTTTCAGAGCATCAAAAATAATCAGTTTTCCAAGCATTAGAAATTAGTCAGTAATGTTATATTGTTAAGGATAACAGGCATACCATTTTTTCATGATTAATATGTGTACATGAATTACAAAATCTAACATTGTAACCAATATTACACAAAAATATGTGAATTGTTATTATACCGCTAATTACTCCTAATTTGAAAAAAAAATGTATTTTCAATCGTTATAATACCGGTAATTACCGCTTGTATGCAAAACAGATGTATTAGTGTATAGAATATCTAACACAGTTGGTTTGGGTTATATTTTGTGTATATGTTGTATTATATTTACTGTTCGAAACAGAATACAATAGCACTGTTCCAGATATTGATGCCTCCCGGTCTGTGTCTCCGTAATTGAATAATTCCTGTCGCAGGAAATTATGTAAGCATATATTAATTACATTTGTGATATTTTTGAATACATTTTTTTATGCTTTCCGTTTTGTTCTGTTGTGGCGGTTTTGGTGATTGCCAAAACCACTTACCTTATTCATTTAAACTAATTGTAAAAAGTTACATTTCCTTCCGTCTATTTACATTTAGTTTGTAAAAGTGGGTAAAATTAGTGGTGTCAATAGGTTGTAACATTTTGGGAAGAAAAAGCATGCATTTGTCATTAGATATACTCTCTTTATTTCGGTGCTTAATTTTAATTCGGCTGTTATCATCAGAAATATTTAGCAAAACGTGCATATTCATTGTATATGTATGCCAGTGCATCATAATCGGAATGGTTTTACATAAAAATCTAGTTCCCCAAAACTATAAGGCCGACTTGGAGTTTTTATTGCCAAAAAAAAAATCATAATAGCAACACTATTCTAAACATGTAATTAATACGAACTTATGAAATAAGTATTTTTCCGGAGTTTCAAGAAAATCCACCATCTGGTTATTTTAGGGACATTCTCATAATACAGGTACATTTACTATTTGGGAATGGTCATTTTCCTCACTTCGAAGCAGATTTAAAAAAAAAACAGATCCGGTTATGATGGTTTTCTTGAAATTGTATTTTGTGATACATGTAAGTATAATCGTTTTCTACTTTGTGTCCAATAATCTAAATTCTACAATATAGTTTTCAATGAGGGTCATCTCAAAATTTCAAAATGCACCAAATTTTCCTTAACATTTGGAGTATCACAAATGTAGATTTGGATTCATTAAAAAAATAAGAAATGTATTCGATGACAATCGATAGATAATTAGTAGCAAACCAAAGTAAAAATGTAGTTTTTCAAGGAGCTGTCTCCTTATTCTGCGCAATCATTATCGGGCATCCTTACTTCCACTTATACATGTAGTACACATTTACATGTAGCATTTGTCATTCTGATTATCATAATAAAAAAGAAACAACAGGGGAATAAAGGCACTTGTGACCTTAAATGACATAGTTCTTGGTGGACCGTTTTCATTGTGGTCGGTTTGATACATGTGATGAAAATCAGAGGAACCTATTTGACATCTTATAAATATGAAAACTAAAGGTGCTTTGATACGATCTAAGTGAATTGCACATTTCCTGTTAACAATAAAGTTTTCCAGAGACTTAATATCGAAGTTCAACAATATCATACGAACACAATTTTCAATGTTTACACGAAGAAGTTCTAAACATAATCACTACTTTACTTCAGAATTTCGGATTGATTATGTTTATGACCTTAGTGTTTATTATTTCTGGTTTCTTGAGATTAAACAAACTATTCTAAGCACCAGAATGAGAAATCATTAATAATTGTTCAATATCAGTTTACTACTTGGAATTTGTTTTCATTGATGAATAGTGAATAATAAAAATGTCAACAAGAGTTCGAATGTTCTACAAACACTTACAAAGTATAGATGGGTAGTAATACTCTATTTCTTACTCGTTAAATACACAAAAATCGTTGATACTAGTCACTGATTTTGTTAAACTCATCGTTTTCTTTGATGTATTTCAAACTGCATCTCAATTGTTATTGTTTGATAAATCTTTAATTTCGGATCTCTAGACTGTTGATCACTTAACATATATCATTTGATCGTTCGTTATTCGATCTAACAATAGATCTTTGTTTCTTCGTTTCCGGTCTAAAATGATGTACACAAATTCATGTATTTGTAGTTACTTAATCAATAAATGTACACTGAAATTGGATCTTACTGTCAGGTTTCCTTGGCACATGTAATACATATGTATGTTTAAAAACAGGCAATGTTAGATGCATCTGTTAAAGATCTCAATACCATTTACATGAGAATGAATAAAAAAAGATTTGGGTTTGTATTCCTCGTTTGAAAATGTACCTTTAATTACATAACAAATACAGGGTAACAGGTCCATCCACTTAATGATCATGAAAAAGATACAATTTCATAACTTATGTACATTCACCTGAAGAAGGATGTAAATCCAGAAAGCGCTAGTGAATAGAAACTTTGGAACTGTTCATTTTCTTTTTCTTTTTTGATTATTTATACTGTGTGATATCACCTTTCACTCATTTTGGATTGTATATATATACAATATATATATTGTATATATATAAATATATATATATATATATATATATATATATATATATATATATATATATATATATATATATATATATATATATATATATATATATATATATATAATTTTAGGAAACCTTTCCGTGGCAAACATTTAACGGCGCTCCTGTTGATCCTTATTTAAGATCGTTAATTGCATGGCACGCGGACTAGGCGTGAATCACTTTACTTTTATCACTCCCAATCAAAACAGAATTATATATATATATTGATTGTAGAATTGTCTGGCTTATGAGTTATCGCACTTTCAATGTATATTTTCAAGACCTATTGAGTGCTATATTTGGTCACGCAATGTTGTTGTCATTATTTGGGCAATGAAATTAATGCGAGAGTTCTAGCGACTCTCATAGTAATGAAACTGAGATTGACAAAAATTGTATTCTGCCAGAAAATGGAGGCAATTCCTTTCAAAATTACTCCCTTGCAGTAGTCATGAAAATTATATATGATGTAGTGGACATGCGTTTAAAAAACAACAAAAAGTAATTGAGAAATAATTTTACACTACAACGCCCTGTTCTCCTAAAGGAGGTTTGCACCTGGAATAACAGTAATGTCAATCACCCGAAAACCACTTGGATATAAAGATGAGGACCTAAAATGTACATTTATTTGATTTGTGACCCATGTCACATACCAATTTTGGATATATAGAGACCCAAACAGAAAAGATAATTTCCATAAAAGTGTTGCCAAAATTTGACATAAAAATTGATATTCCGAAGAAATCAAACAAAGGTTTATAGTTGGAACTATTTTTTTAGCTATGATTTTTATACAGTTTGAAGTTGAACATATGTAGTGACTATAAAAGTAAAATCTAAGTCAAAGTTTAAAAATACATTCTATAAGCTACTGTAGTTTTAGGCCAAAGTTGGAGTTGTTTTTTTCTTAACTTCTATGAAATGTTAGCTTAATAGGCCATAATATATCGACAGAAATATCAAAATATTGATTAAATATGTTATTCAGAACATCATGAACGCATCGTAATACGCAAACTATCTAGAAGCTTGGTCTGCGCTGAAAATTAGGAAGCAAAATTAACAGTACTTAAAAATTAGTGAGTTATGAAAATTGTTTATTTCCTTCTTGAAAACCTTCCGCCACAAAATATAGTCCCTTACTAAACTTCGTAAAATATAATTTATTATAAAATATAGATATACTGCTAGAATTGATATGTAATGCAGAATTTTCAGACTAGAGGTGATCTAAAATGGTTACCCAAAACCTAAGGAGCGAACCTCTTTAAGTATCAATCATTAGAACAATCCGAATTGCCAATTCAGTAAAATCTACCCTTTTTACTAAACGAGAGTCTCACACCAATTAAACCAAGTAGACCTGCAGATTGGCTGTCCAGTTACGGCGAAAAATATTTTATATGCTGTTTTTCAAATGGTTTTAATTTCATTAGGGTTTGTTGGTGAATGTCTACGTGTACATTCTCTTAATCTTAGTTCAGCTTTAATTAGAAGAACATGTATTATATGGATACATATTTGGTCCTAGTTCTTCATGCAGAATTTTTTTTGCGTTTTTTGACGGCGCTAGAGTGGATAGCACTAAACAATCTGGATAGTTCGTGTATTTCTCCTTTTGTTTATTTTATCATTAAATTATTAACAGTCCCTTAAGTTGTGTTAGACAGCTTGAGGTATTTCATCAATGTGTGTTGACATGACATAGGCATTTCTACATCCTTCGAAAAAACCTGTAGTCCTCTTCAGACTATAACTTATTTAGGCCATGAGTTGGAATTGTGCAGAGATGGAGTCTAGGTTGCCTTATGACAAAAACGAAAAATGTACTGATGAAATAAAGTTTGCAAGGACACATAAAAAGCTGACACTTAAACAGTTTTAGTCGCTCCTAGGTTAACTCAACTATGCATGTATTATTATTTTGCCAGTCAGAAAATTCGTAAGATGTATGATCAACCTTACCTGTGGTACAAGTACATTTATCAGTATGCCGTTTTTTTTAATAACCATGACAATGGATGTGACAGATGATTTGAAAATTTGGGTTTGTTTTTTAGATAAATTCAATGGATCCTCGATTTTCCTCCTAGATAACTGGTCAACTTTGCTCGATCTGAAATGGTAAACAGATGTTTCGGGTTGTATGGGTTTTGCAGTGATATTCGTTGGTCATTTGTTGGAAACTGGGATTCTAATAGGCAATGTCAATATATTGCAGTTTAAGAATTGCAAATTGGAAAATGTTGACTAAGAAATGTATTTTATATAACACTGATTAAAAAACCAACATTGGTTGCATGACTGTCATTAACAAATAAACATGTTAGGATAAAGATATCATGGCATTTGTTCACTGGGTCCTTGCTAGTTGTCTCGAACTTATTATTTTTGAAAAGCAAAACATTTGACATCAAAAGAAAATATACTTGTACAAGATTTGCGTTCTCTTTCCAAGGTACAACAATTCCTACAGCTAGCACCTTTGGCGAAAAAAAAAAAACAACCAGTCGAGATTCCCAATCTTCTGCCACATCCAAGTTGACCCCGTTTGTTAACAAACTTCTGGATTCCAGTTTGTCTGCGTCAACTTCATTAAAATACACACACGCATAGTGGACGTTTAGAAACGGATATCCCCGTTTCAACAACACAAACTGGTTCTCTATTTTGTTTTTTCTTTATACAAAAAGACGCATTAACAATAATATCTTACCTTTCGGCAATCAGTCACGTTTATAAACTCATCAGTCTCAAAAACCAATGCTTTTTTTACAATATTAGGGGCAAAGGAGTCAGATTATTGCCCGATTCAGAGATAGGTAAAGTTAGCTACTAGTAACTGGCTACTAGTAACTGGCTACGAGAAGTAAGAAAAGCCAGCTACTAGTAACTGGCTACAAGATGAAAGAAACTTGGCTTCTAGTTACTAGTTACTGTCGAAGTGAGAAAACATACCTAGGATTTCTATTTGTGTTCTTAATATGTACATTGCACTATATTATCATTCACTCATATTCCTCTCATACTCTCATCGATAATTGGTGCATTTCGTTTAAAATATCTCTATTTTAGACAATATTGTCTAGTTGACTCAAGTAGCTGTACTTATAGATTGAAAATCAAAAAAGTGTTATTAATTATAACAATCAATCATGTCATCCTCTTCATATTACAACAAAATTACTCACCTGAGCTGAAAGCTCAAGTGAGCTATTCCGATCACATTTTGTCCGTCGTCCGTCTATCCGTCCGTCTGTCCGTCTGTCTGTCTGTAAACTTTTTACATTTTGAACTTCTTCTCTAAAACCGCTTATCCAATTTCAACCAAATTTTGCACAAAGCATCCTTTTGGGAGGGCTAATATAAATTGCAGAAATAAAAGTCTGATCTGTATTCAAAGCGGAGAAAACCTTGAAACTGTAGAAAACGGGGATGCATTTTTAAAAATCTTCTCAAGAACTACTGAGTCCAATTCAACGTAGTTTAGCATAAATTATCCTTATGGGAGGGAAAATATAAATTGCAAAAAGTAAGGGCTAATTCTGTTTTAAATCTGAGTTATTACGAAAATAATAATAAAGGAAAGGCGTGTTTCAACCAGTTTAATAGCTTCGGGTTCGGCATCCGGAAAAATGGGTAGGCAAGACTTGGCCTGGGCAAAACAAAAGATTGGCAGTTATTAATCTGCCAATCTCATTAAAATTTCAGGATATTTGATGGACCAGTATATTTGTATTCGTTGTAAATATTGCTGCACAATAATGCGTATTTGGAATTGACGATTGCCGATCTGCCCCGGCTTTTATTTTGCCATGGCCCGGGTTTGCATACCCATTTTACCAAGACTCGTATTCGATACTTCTAAAACGAGGTTCTTTGTTTAAAGCAGCCATGACATTATGCGAAAAAGGGTCGACCTTACTATGATGAATTTGCTTGTTGTGCAACAGTTCGTGTATGAAGGTAAATTTTTGAAACATGCAAAATATATTGGTGCCGATTTCGTGAAGTAAAGTGAGGCTAAATATTTCAATGCGTTGACAGTTTTCACACATAACGATGGTGTTAGCTTGTTCTGATTTTCGTTTCGTTTTCATTATTTATGCTTTGTAACCTTGGAACTATTGTCTGAATTTCGTGATTTTTACGTATCAAATCAAACAGAGACTTCGGTAAATCAAACAGTTAACTGTTTACCTGCGCAAACTAAGCAAAATCTGGTGTATCAAAAAAGTACTGAAATGCAATTCATTCTATCTGTTATTCGGCATTATCTTTTGCGTAATGGTAGACTAATGCAATAGGTTTTGTTGAGATGCTCGGCATTTTCTCGAGTTTATTCAGTTTAAATAGAGTTTGATATCGCTGACGGAAATATGTAGGTATATATACATGTATATATATGATTCATTTCGAAAAAATAAATTTTGTTCTTTATTTGCTATAGTGCATGTTTCTTGTGTTAAATTGTCTACAATTCTATTTACTAACCATATTTGTGTGTTAAGCTTCGAATTATAAGCAAGATACAGAGATTTGCTCACAATTCTATGTTTGTACACAGATCTTAAAAATTAAAGATTAAAAAAGTAAAAACAATTGTCAATATTTATTAAGAAAATGTTCAAAGTCTGTTCTTCCAGAGACAAACTTTAACAACTTCTTGTATTGTAAACTTCACCTTTTTTCGTCATTATTACTCCTACTGTACATGTGATCCTTGACTGTGTTTGTGTACATTTGTATAAACTGATTTTGAGCCTCAAATACCAGTGAACTGGTCTTGAGTGAATAAAAGAATTGAAAATCTTAGGCCATTCTTTTTTCCATTTTAAATGCTGAATAGGAAACACCAAGTTAAAAATCTTAAGCTGAATGTATATGTAATAAACTCATGTGAACAAAATATGACTCACACCTAGGCGAACTGTGAGCTCTGTATCTTGCTTATAATTCTACGATTGACGCTGAAATTTTGGTTGAACATTAGAAATTCTATATGAATTAGAGTATGTTAGATACTTGTACAAACAAAATAAATGAATGATATTTTGTATATACCTACTCTTTGGGGCCCCCTCTTTATACAATAAATAATGTGAAATCTACATCAATTTTGATAGTTTTTCAGACACGAGTAAATAAAACGACATCTTTAAAGCAGTTTCCATAGTTCTGACACATTTCTGTTGCGGGGATGAAGTAATTGTCGCTACTCCTAAGAAAATATCACAGCGGAAAATTATCCTAGTTTGTACGCGAAGTAAATAACAGTCATTTAATTATAATGAAGAAGACAAATAACATTTTTGAATGTTTTTAATTTGAGGAATTGAGCACATTGAGGTACAATTTTCTTCTTCACATCTATACATGTAGGATTTTGAAAATAAAAAAACAATAACTAATAATATTATTATTTTTTTTTTAAAATACAATAACTAGTAAGTAGTTGATGAAAAAATGTACCTATATACTCTCTGGAAGTTATCAACTTAACAGTGTACCCCTACCAAATGTTTAGTTTTATATCTTGCGTAGGATTTTCTTATTCTGGTAAAAATAGTATTTCATGAAGGTACAATGTCAAAGATTACGTGTATGCAATAAAAGGTAAAATTCGAATACTTTACAATATTTATTTTTTGTTACACATTACTGATGAACTTAGAAAATACTGACGTTTTTACAGATGGTACTGGGAAACCTTGCAAAATACTGATAAACTTAGACAGTACTGATAAACTTAGAGAAGTACTGACACTTTTTACTGACGTTTCTGAAAAACTTAGAGAAGTACTGAAAAGTACTGATAAGTACTGACCCCATTGTTCTTACTCACGCTAGAGCTTAACAGATTGAATCGGGTTTACTTTCTGTGTTAACTCTGGGTTTACTCCGGGTTTACTAAAGTGGACCAAGAGTAAACCCAAAGTTAACCCATAGTGGACACAGCGAGTAAACCTGGTTAGAAGTATAACCCTAAAAGCAGACGCTAACTCTGTATTCGGAATACACAAGGGGCAGGAATTACAGGCAATAGGATAATAGGATTAAAGACGGGTCTGCTTTACACTTCAGTGCGTACAGTTGACCTTAAAAGCAATTTCCAAGTAAACCCAAAGTAAACCCCGAAAGGACCCAAATTTTCAAAAAGTAAACCCAAAATAAATCCAGAAAGTAAACCCGGGGTTTAGTTGGGGTTTACTCTGGTACTAGGATGGGTCTGATCGGTACTGTAGCTATTTATATATCGATTGAAGATACCTACAGGTGTGGTTAATGTGAACATTCTAAAAGGTCACCTACATGATATTATGACACAATTACTCAGATATCTCTATAAATCTCGTCAGCTGCTTGTGCATTTCGTTAGAAATACCTTCATTTTTTAAAACAATTTCCATATACCTCAAGTAGCTGTACAAAAAGATTGAAATGGCTACAAGCGTTGTCAATTTCAAAATTCTATCAGTTCATTTACATGATATTACGACACAGTTACTCAAATATCTCTTAAAATCTAATTTAAAGCCAGTTACTATTAGCCAGTTATTAGTAGCCAATTCTTATTTCATCTTGTAGCCAGTTACTAGGAGCTGGATTTTCTGACTCCTCGAAAGAGATATATCTGAGAAATTGAATCGTAATATCATGTGGATTAACTCATAAAATGTTGTAATTAACAACACTTGTAGATATCCCCAATCTTTAAAGACAGCTACTTGAGGTATATGAACTAAACTGTTAAAAATGGAGGTATTGGTAACGAAATGCACAAGTAGCTGACATGATTAAAAGATATATCTGATTAGTTGTGCCGTAATATCTTCTCATCGAATGTTCAAACAAGCAAGACTAGTACATATCATCAATCTATATATACAATTACTTGAAATATGTTGCCAAACCCCTAAAAAATAAAGATATTTGTAACAAAATGTACTAGTGGCTGACGAGATTTAAAGAGATATCTGAGTAATTGTGTCGTAATATCATGTAGGTGAACTTATGGAATGTTCAAATTGACCACATTTATAGATAACTTCAATTTATATATACAGCTACTTGAGATGTATTGAAAAACCGCAAAAAAATAAAGATATTTGTAACAAAATGCACAAGTAGCTGACTACATAAAGAGAGATATCTGAGTAATTGTGTCGTAATATTATGTGGATGAGTTGACAGAATGTTGATATTAGTAAGATCGGCATATATCTTCAATATATATATAAACAGCTACTTGAGATATATTGACAAAACCGCCAAAAAATAAAGATATTTGTAACAAAATGCACTAGTAGCTGACTACATAAAGAGAGATATCTGAGTAAATGTGTCGTAATATTATGCGGATGAGTTGACCGAATGTTAATATTAGCAAAACAGGCATATATTTTCAATCTATATATACAGCTACTTGAGATATATTGACAAAACCGCGAAAAATAAAGATATTTGTAACAAAATGCACTACTGTCTAGTAGCTGACTTCATAAAGAGAATTATCTGAGTAATTGTGTCGTAATATTATGTGGATGACTTGAAGGAATGTTGATATAACAACCCTTGAAGATGTCTTTAATCTTTATGTACGGCTACTTGAGTTGCATGAAAAAATTGTCTTTAAAATAGATATAGTGAAACGAAATGCACTGGTAGCGTTGACAAGATTAAGAGAGATATGTGAGTAATTTTGTTATAATATGAAGAAGATGACATGATAGATTGTTATAATTAATAACACTTTTTTGATATTTTCAATCTATAAGTACAGCTACTTGAGTTAACTAGACAATATTGTCTAAAATAGAGATATTTTAAACGAAATGCACCAATTATCGATGAGAGTATGAGAGGAATATGAGTAAATGATAATATAGTGCAATGTACATATTGCGGAATGAGCGACGGTAAAATTAAACTCCTGAGACCTTGGATAGCTGATGCATTTACATCAGATCAGTTAATGCGTGAAATTAGATACAATTACTTAGCCTATTCAAAACAATGCATCGTATCCAGAGCATATGTTTGTTTCTGCACGACATTTGAAATGAATTGTAAAGCTCAATAAAACAGCCTCTCTCTCTCTCTCTCTCTCTCTCTCTCTCTCTCTCTCTCTCTCTCTCTCTCTCTCTCTCTCTCTCTCTCTCTCTCTCTCTCAGCTTCCATACACGTAAATCATTGAATATTTATTTTACATAGATCACGTTTTTTTTCTCTTTACAATATACATGTACAAGTAAATAACAAAACATAACGTTACTTTTCTTTTCTTTTTTCCAAGAAAAAAAGGATTTTATGAATAACTCGTTTTCAAAAAACTGATAGAATATAATGAGAAACCGAGATGTCAGCAATGATATGATGCATAATTTCTTCTCTCTTTGAATGAATGGAAAATTTCCGGTGGGTCTGAGTAATGCGATGTATAATTAATATATTTTGATATATTATTCATGATTCTGTAAAACAAGAACACATTTGATAAAAAAAAATAAAAAAAATTAAAAACAACAACAAAAAACAACAACACAGATTTTAATACTAAAGTTAGATTATATAAAACTGGTTAAACTGATTAAATAATAAATACTTATGTGCTTACATACTTACTTGTCTTCGGTGAGAGAGAGAGAGAGAGAGAGAGAGAGAGAGAGAGAGAGAGAGAGAAGTATATCACATATTTAAAAAAAATATTTGATCTACATCGATAAATGAGAAGAATTTCCATCAACATACCTGCATTGTTGACGTCTGTCACCTTTTACTAGGAAACTTCGAGAAACTATATCATTGTAGGATTTTTGCATAATCTATTTGATCTTTAGCAATCGGTTCGATCTTGTTATTTTATAATTTGATTAAGGAAATATTTATAAATTCAAGTGTCTGAAATGTTTTCCAAGTATATTTGAGAGATTATTGATCAGAACTTGAAACATATGTTGTTACATGAACCGTTTTTTCGAGTATGTCCTCACTGTGCAGGTGACATGTTCTATGTTGTTGTTTTTTTTTAGCGTCATGGATATTTTTAAACTGTAAATTCAATCTAAAAATGCAAACTGTCTATCTTTTGTTTTCTGATTTTGTTAAAGAACGTATGATAAAAACACCCTCTGATACTTGGTACCTCTGTTAAAGGACGTCTTGGTTTCTTTTGATCCCTTTGTCAAGCAATCATCTATTTGGCATTCCTTTATATCGCAGTGAACCCGTGGAATATTATAAATATATCCAAATTTACCCATTACTGGTTTTGGAAATGAGGACAAAATTATGACTTCTGTTTCTAAAATGTGCATTAGAAATTTTTGTTTATTAGTAGTTGTGCTTTTTGTTGAAATAAATCGTGTTGACCTGTTCGTTCATAATCATATTACAAATTACCTTTTGTGTTTTGTTCAGTGTCTCTAAAGGTACGGTCTTCTGTACATTCTGTAAAATGATTTATTTTCACTAATAGACTTATTTATTAAACTTCATCATTGAATGATTATGAACATTATATTTTAACTATTTCTCAATTATAAGTAATATCATACCTTGAAAATAAACTTTAAAATTCTGTTTTTCTTTTAAATTTTCGCACATATATTTCAATTCTTCTAAAGTTTTGTCACAATGTCCACTGTCGATGAACACGGTTACTTTCGTTCTACAAAGTGGCCTCTGGTGTTTGTCATAAATTATGAATTTTCTTATCTCCGTTAAATCCATATATTCTGATTTGCAGAGTGATCTCGTGGTTTTTAAAAAGAGTGATATGCCTGTAGGATAATTAAAATGAAAACAAAATGTGTTATAATTCTTTAATCTGCACTTTTATGAAAACAATAGGTATTCATTTAAAAGTCTTTTAAAAAAATAAGGATGTAACCAACGCCAATTGAACTCTTGTATTTTGAAAATAAAAACTTCCTTATTATAGCAAAGTTGTTTAAAGGGGCATGGTCACGTTTATGGTCAAAACGTATTTTTCCAGCTTTAATGTTTACGATGCTATAGAAAGGCATTTTTTTATAGAGAACCAAAATTTGAGCGTCATTTGCTGAGTTTATAAGCAAGTTACAGAGCTTGCAATTCTTTGCTATGTAAACAAAGCTTTTGTTTACATTTTGAATGTTGAAGTGAATATTCCAATTTAAGACTTAAAACGTACGTGTTAAACGAAAGAAACTTTAAATGGATAAGAAGATAGACAAATCAGCTTGAAAAAGATTTTGTACTAGTATATTGAACCTATGTAAACAAAAAAGGGCACAACCCTTGTTTAAATGACAAAGAATTGTGAGCCCCGTGTCTTGCTTATAACTTTACATCTGACTTTCAAATATCATTCGATTATTTGAAATGATTTACTTAAGCATTTTAAACAATGAAAACAGAAAAATAGAAATCGTGACCATGCCCCTTTAAGTAACACTTTCTTTTGATAACTTCCTCAAAATTATTATTTTGGCGGTGATTATTTTCTGAAATTCCTGTGTTTGCTGTTATTTTTGGATTAAAAACTGTCTGAAGTAAGGTTATGGTCTTCTTGGATCATGTTTCTGTTTCGAAAGAATCTTAATACAAATCAAGTCGACAGAGTTGCCTCAGACTAATTCTGACCTTTCTTGAATCGATTTATGAAAATGTTTTCTTCTCTGACAATTCTGCTTTAACATATCCATGCATTAGACAATTACTATGTCTTTATTGATACCACGGTTTGCATCATTTATGTAAGCTGCACTGTTTTTGTTTATTTCATATCTGTCACATTACGTATGTTATAGTTCCGGGATTTTGTTATAGTTTCCGGGATTATGTTATAGTTTCCGGTACTGCATACATGTATACAATCTCTACATTTTATCCTTTCGATTGATCAGCTGTCTACTTCGACCTTTAGTACTAATGACCACTATTAAGAACTTTTAATCTCTTTTACAAATGTTCAAATACTTTTTAAAAATGTGAAAATAGAATTTGTTTGTATTTTATTACCACTTTCAAATTAAGTTTCTTTTAAATCAAGTCTAGACTAAGTTTAAATCTTGAAAACTTCGGAAAACTTAAGAAATGAAGATGTTACTAAGAATTTGAACAATGATTTTTATTTCAATTTTCAAAAGATGATATTTAACTTCTAATAACTAGATACACATGTATGTTGATATCAACTTAAGCCAATTAAAGGGAATTCATGGGAGGGAGACTGGATTAGCCTCTAAAAAGCACAAGTAAACATAATCCATATTTTTTTTATCAATGTAGATATGATTTTGAAAAAGTACATGGTAATATTTTGTTTGAATACCGTATAAATCGTTCATACTACTTGTGACCAATTTCATAGTTATGCCTTATCAACATCTTTTGATCAACCATAAAGGGTGGATTTTATTTTAGCTAACTTAAATTTTTAGGTCAATATTACCTGGGCCATTTTAAAGGATATTCAAAAACATCTTTCGAATTTACTACAATGCTTGATTTAAAGAGTTTGTTTCCAGCATTTGCGAAGGATTTTTTCTAAGAATAATCTTCAGAATGTTGGTAAACTATGCATGCTACGGTTTGAATATTCAGTAATTTCGGCATAACTTCTAGTATTGAACAATTATTGTTTTAACAAGACCCAAATGGGATAGGACTTAAATTAACACTTGAATGATACGTAATTTATTTAACAAAGGTACGTGTATATTGACATATAACTAAATCTAAATGAACAGTGAATTCGTTAACAAATTCAAAGTATTTGATTACTGGGCAAATATATTTGTCTGCTTCTGCTTCCATAAAGCTCTATATTCTTAAAATAACTAATCGATTTGATTTAATGTTTTTTATTGTTTGTAACATTTTATAGTACAAGGATATATTATAAAACCTGATTGAAATTATATGGACAAAGCTCTTACCTGTGTACATTGTGTTTAATGAGGAGTTATCAACATCAAAACATGTATCCCTAAGGTATATGTTGCTTGTTTTTTCAGTGTTGATAAATGAAAAATAACTACAAATTAAAGCAAACAAAGCCCAAAATATCATGGGTTAAAGAAATTAAGCTTTTAAATTTTAATTTTAACTTTAAAGTAAACATTTTAACCTCGGATTTCCCACTAAAGAATGGTCTAGTTTGCAGAGGATTTGTCCACAAAGCAAGTCTAAAACATTAATTTAGAGCAGATGACAACATTTTGTAAAAGTTGCGAATTTCAACGGTTCCTATATATATAAACACATTTTACACAATTAAACATTTGAATAAATTAAAAAAAATCCTTATTCTAATTTGAATTTTTGAAAATCATCAAACAGTTTTAAAAAAAATTCAAGCTTACGCAAAATAGCAGCTGTAAACCAAAGTGATAGAGTTCTTGAATGATTGTTCCACGTTGTAGTTGCCATTTTGCATGCTATCAGACGAACCTATGCTATGTTTCATGAATAAGGATATAGTAAACTACATGAAAGCTTTTAAAAGGTGTTAACTCCAGATAACTTTAAATGTTCCGTTTTGAATTACCTTTGTCCAATCAAATCGAAGTAGGCGGGGTTAAGACATTACCGCTCGTGACTTTGGGGGAGAGAGAGAGAGAGAGAGAGAGAGAGAGAGAGAGAGAGAGAGAGAGAGAGAGAGAGAGAGAGAGATTATAGAAGATTCAGATGACGATATTATTATAAGATTTTGGCTTTTTTAATCAATTTTATGTTACATCGCTATCAAATAATGGTTTCTACGTTATATTGCTTATTTAAAAAAAAATCAAAAACAATCCCGATAACTGATTTTATCAACTTAATGGTCCAGGGGAATTTGTTAAAAATGTGTTTTTTTTAATTTAAAAAACCCCGGAAAATCCTCGTTTGTTGAAAACTATATCTTTCTGAAATACTTGCATTCGGAATCAATGTTATCAAAATTAAAGGGGAAGGCAAGTCAAAAACATAATTTATTTATTTTAATAAAGTGGTGTAAATTATCACATGTGGTCATGCTGTTTTGAAAATAAAATACGTAATTAAGCTTTAATGAACGTTTGAAGTTGGAGAAATCGTATTACTGGAGGCTGACATGATGTAGAACCCTTTTGTATTAAAAACCAAAAAAAAGAAATTATTTTGACGTCACACCATCTATTCCAGTTTGGTTTACACATACAAATGAATGAACACAG
The DNA here is from genome assembly GCA_015776775.1 of Magallana hongkongensis. Classification (NCBI taxonomy): domain Eukaryota; kingdom Metazoa; phylum Mollusca; class Bivalvia; order Ostreida; family Ostreidae; genus Magallana; species Magallana hongkongensis. Next base: position 31,419,987 of record CM027470.1, read on the forward strand.
TGCTCTGAATATAATTAACGCTGGTTTATACCTTTCTGTTACTCAAATAATCGACTAAACACAATTGATAATGTTTGAGTTCACACGTCACCTAAAGAATAAATACATGTATCAGTGTATGCATAAATATATGCATTTTTATACGTAAATGACAGCTGTTAATCTTCTATCATTCAAAGTTGAAAACGACCTCGATTAATTTTTTTATTCCAAGTCAAGTTCTTCGCTAACTGAATAAATGTTATAATTATAATCGGGATGTTTAAAATTCATTCTTTAAAGTCGGAATTACCATGTCGAAATAACGACGGCACACATTTTCTATGATACTTGGCATCTGTTTACAATTTCCACATTTACGCGGAGATTTCTCCAACACTAACTTCCGCTTTTAGATTTCAACGAACATGCTCCATTTGACGTTAGTTTGTAGTTTGCAAAGGTAAAAGAACGGTCTCAAATCAATATTGTTTCAAATTTTCCAGAACTTGTCATTTAGAGCGAATATCATGATGTTATGTTGATAAGGCAAACCGGAATAGATGGTGTGACGTCATAGATTAAAGTTCAATGGCAGCCCCCATGGCGGCGGGAAATTTAAATAAAGCGATCGATTTTCTTGATTTATTCGTTGTTCCGGGGTTTTTCATGAAAATAAATACGATTTACAATTATAGTAGATGATAATTATTTGATTTATTGTATAACACATTTTTAGTTTCCTTCCCCTTTAAACATTGATAAGTTTAAAAAGTAGTCTTTTTGTTTTGACAAAAAATGGCAAGAATTAAATCAAATCAAATGTTATTAATAACTATAATGTATGAAGCCATCCTTCTGTGTAACGTATGTAACTAAATATGATGAACATGATTGAAACAAATGTTATGTTTTCGAGCATAATTCTGCTTAAAAAAATGTATAGTAAGTTAGTAACCGAAGATTTCTACTGAATGACGATAACGTAAATTTGCTTTCCATAGTTTCTAAAAAACTTTTATCACAAAAACAGAAGTTTATTATCTACATTATATTAATGTTTTTGACATGAAATGTTAAAAGACCAGTTAAGTGTCCGTGCTTCAAATTATGAAAGATAAATTGTAATCTTTTTAAAAGAACTAGTATGAATATGCAGAAAGTTAGCTGGTGCTTCAAAAATAGCTTGTCTGGCAAGTTTACGTAAAATGATTGTTGTCGAGTAGATTTAACAGAATCTGATGACGACTTGTGAGATAAAATCTAACAACTGTTTATCTATTATTTTGTTAGGCAAATATCCTGACGTCGCAGATTTAAGCACAAACAGCTGAAGTTAAACATCTTTCTCACACTTAAAATATTATACAACTATTTAATGCTTGAGCAGTCAATAGACCAGAATATGTTTCCCGAGGTGCAGGGAACAGCTCAGTATGATCTATTGCCCGAGGCCAACTGCCGAGGGCAATAGATCATACTGAGCTGTTCCCTGCAACAAGGTAAAAAATTCTGGTCTATTGACTGTTCAAGCATTAAATAATTGTTTTATTACCTTATTCCTTTTTTAGTTTTCGGGGTTTACAATTTGCATATTGCAGATGGTTTTTGTGCCATTATGCAATATACTTAGATTTTTTTTTCATCTTTTATAAAAAAAACCCTGTTGCATGCATTACAACATCTCAATTTGCTATTAGTTTACACAAAGAAGGAGGAGTCTTCAACCCATTAGATTTTAAGTAGCCGTTTACCTTATATGAGGCTTTAAAACTCTTGATTATTTGATACTCCATTTTGATAACATTGAATTTGGTTTCACCAAGAACTAAAACAGCGTCTATGTAAAGGAATATACATTCCATGAGAAGTATCGAAAGGATACCCGCGTTTAATAGATCGCAATTGACCGGCGGTCCAATAAATCGAAGGTTATTGACCGGTGGTCCAATAGATCGAAGTCTATTGACCGGCGGTTTAATAGATCGCAGTCTATTGACCGGCAGTTCAAAATAGACACGAATATTTTAAAATTTGTAATAAAACAACAAAATCCCTTTGATTAGGTAATAAATTCAGTTTTTTCCCTCTTATTTGGTAGAAGGTATATATTCTTATTATGAAAACAATGAACAACGTCAGGTGCCTGCGGTACCGGTGGAATTAAGCTTTATGTCGTTTTGCCTGACAAGTAACGTTACCGCCCTGTATTTGTTGGATATATATGTATACAACAATTAATAAATTTATATGATTAACGGACGATCATTTTTTCCCGATCAAGGGAAGAGGGGGGTTGATGTCAGTCTTTGAAAGAAATAAACAATCAGTATAGTGTGTATTCTGTTGAGGATCACTTTATTAGTGCAATTTAAATATTTTCTTTATTAATAAGCTACAAAGACTTCTGAAAGAAAAAAAAACTTTTAATTAATCCGTCCTTGACGATCTTTAAACATACTATCACACAAGGGAATAAAAAATCAATTCGATGTCCAACAAATTGCCAGCCTGCCTCGCCCGCGAAGCAAAATGTCATCTTCGTCTATTGCTTTAATTACCTAGTAACACTAATGGATACCAAGTTTTCATTGAATGCTTGTAATTGGCAATCAACATGAAACAAATCAGTCATGTCAGCATATGTATCGGACAGTATGAAAGAATTAAAACTTTAAAACTGATACCTTTATGTATGTACACATGCATTTAAACCAGCAGAAGAAGTTCCAGTTTAGTTTAAAGTTGGTTGATGCCGTTAGAGTTTAGAAAAATCTTAAAATGCAATAATAACCCACTGCAGGTATATATTTCACGATTTTTATCAATTTTTTTTTACCCGGCCAATATTTTTTGTTAAACCTGCAAGAACAACAGCAGGGATGACCGCACCCCATCATTCCGCTACAACCACCACCAATATAAGCAGGAGTGAATGCACAATTATGTTTATGCGACCCTAAGGAGAGATGACTGCACCCTCAGTATCACAAGTTATCATAAAACGATCAATCCCATAGAATGCGTATTATTGTTTAAAAATTTTATAGGTTGTCCCATGATTTCTGATACCATTTACTCTTTGAATAAGTTCATCTAACAAATTTATGAATGTATATGATGTAAAATGCTACTTAACATATTTTGCAAAAATTTTAATATAAGTTTTTGACAAAATGGGCGTTTCTAATAAAACACAGCAAAATAGAAAGTGCTCCAAATGACGTCTTTTTTTTTATCAATGACGACGTGAAATAGATAAGTAAAATTCTTCATAACAGCCACTGTACGGATCTCACAATTTAAATAGGTTCGCTCCTTAGGTTTTTGGTAGCTATTTTGTTCACCTCTAGTCTGAAAATTCTGCATCAGATATTAATTCTAGTAGTATAATTATATTTTACGATGCCAAATAAACGTTATTGAATAAAATTGTTTTTATAAAAAGATAAAATTATTTCAGAATTTAGTAAGGGACTATATTTTGTAGCTGAAGGTTTTCAAAAAAGAAATGTACAATTTTTATAACTCACAATCTATAGTTTTAGAGTACTGTTACTTTAGCTTCCTAATTTTAAGCGCACACCAAACTTCCAGATAGTTTGTGTATTACAATAAATTTATAATGTTTTGAAAATAAATATAGTAAAACAAAATTTTGATATTTCTATCGATGTATTTTGGCATATTTAACTCCAAAATTGGCCTAAAATTAGCTTATTTCATGCGATATCTCAAATTTTTGAGGTGTGACCCCTACTTATTTTACTTATAAATGAGGCCAATAAATGAGACATTAAATGTATGTCTATTTGTATGCAAAGTTTTGGAAATATGACATTACTATTATTTTTTTTTTGCGTCATAATTTGATTACAGTAACTCCAAAATATTGTAACATCTGTTCATGCACTGGCCTTTGAAGCTATCAGTAAAGCAAGAATTTTTAAACTTTGACTTAGATTTTACTTTTATAGTCACTACGTGTGTTCAATTTTATATTGTATCATATTCATAACTAAATATTAGTTCAAACTATAAATATGTGTTTGATTTATTCAAATTATCAATGTCCATGTCAAATTTTAGCAAAGATTTCAGGAAAATTATCACTTTCGTTTGAGGCCCTATATTTCCAAAAAAGTGCATGTGACATGGGTCACTAATAAAATAAATGAACATTTGAGGTTCCAGTCTTTATATCCAAATGGTTTTCGGATGATTGACATTACTATTATTTCAGGTGCCAACATACTTAAAGAAATTGTTGCTTGCTGAGTCCTTTTTCCCCAGAGTATTCTGTTTTTATAACTTGTAAAACTATATCTTGAGTCTCTTGAACAATCTGGACATCTTGTTTGCTTATATAGTTTATAAACGTAAGATTCCTGCTCTCGTGTCCGATTTATCTTGATAAAAATTCAATCAACCAGAGATATGTGATGCAACTTTGTGACATCATAATTTAAATAAAAGACGTTTTTCTCTCAAACGTTTTTGTGAATCTTTACATGTATTTGAATCACAATTTACAAGTTCTGACCAATTATTTTTCAATTTATACGAAATCAGAATGGTATCAGATAATCTGGGACACCCTGTATTATAAAACTCATTTTAAGATTATCATTAATTAGTCGATTAAAAAGGAGATAACTCTAACACACAAACTACTGTTATATGATGTCTGCTTCATGTCAGCTAAATGAAGTATTTGATTTTGCTAAAAATGTTTATGCTCATAAAAAGAGATCACACCATGTTTTTAAAACATTACGAAAACCACACGTTATTAAAATATATCTCCGTTTGTCGAGGTTCTTAGTTAACACATTAACACAACACATTTGTCAGAAATTAGAACGGTCATTTATTGAGGAAATAAATGACAAAGAATAATTAACACAAAGGAATGTAGCAAACAAACAACACTCCTCTAACAAAATACATGTATACATGCAAAATGTATACACAAAAGAAATGTAATTATAAGAAATACTACTTCATCAAGCAAAAACATGTATAAACAATACTACTGTTTAAAATGTACATAGTCCAAATGTTAAAATAACAGTAGAAAAGTATATGATCGAAAAGACACAAATGTAAATTGTTGGAAAAAAAGTGTCAAAGATAGGGCCATTGCCGCCACAAGAGTCATTGCCGCCACAAATCAAGATCTGTGACAGATGTTGATAAGCCCCATCCGTCATCCTAGCAGTATTCGATCCATGGTATTATCAGATACAGATTTAAATAAAAAACAAATCATTATCCATAAACCTTTGATGTTCATAAATGTCTTTTAATGATCGATGAATATATTGCAATAGTAATAACAGTCAACCGAGTTGAATGAATGTTATATGTCGTAGAATAGGTTAACACATTTTTAAAAGTATATTTATTGTCACATTAATTAGTTTAATAGTAATCAAAAGCAATGCCACACAATCATGATGAGTTGATACAAGAAATTAAGTTAGCACTTTTATTCCTACATATATGCATCCAAAGTGCATATTGGTCTGAGTACTTTCCCAAAATGTTACATGAATGACTTTTAAAAACGTTTTGTGTTTCTATATGTATATCCTGATGGTTAGATATTTTTGTTTTTAAATACCAAGTCCAAATTGAGTTTTAAAACTAGTGCAACATTTTTTGTTGCATTTTTAATTTGCACAGAATGAATTATGTCTGGTTCAAAATTGTAATCTTGTCTATGCATAACAATTTAATTTCTAATGAAAAAAGTGCATAATTACTGTTGAATCATTTTAATTTGTGAAGGTCAATGTTCGTGGTTGACCAAACTATTCCTAATTTGTTTGGAGGTAATTTTGTTGGAAGTGTAACCGGGATAATTTTAATGAATATAAAACAAATGATTGTATATAAGTTCGTGGGAATGGACATTATTGGGCAAGGGTTACCCACGAAAGCCATGAACATTGGTCCTCAACGAACAATGGCGATTTCACAGTACTTAATGGGTATACATATAACATACTGAACATCACACACTTCACCACGATACTCTTGTAATATGCATCTATGAATACGGAAAACATGTTAAGGCTTTCTGATTATTTAGATTGAATGGATGAAGCTATAGGTTGTTTTTTTTCTTCATATGCGTATCTTCCAATTTACATAAACTTTGAAATATGAATTGTATTATAACTAACTAAGCCACGTGTATTGATAATTTCTACCTCGATTTTTGAAAAATATCTAGTTAAAAGGGTTACATATATTCACCAGTTTAACCAAAACATAGTCAAATATTATGCTTAAAGGACACGATGTTAATAGTATCTCCTACATTTCTCACTGTGGATTTTCCCTATACCCATTCCCACGTTATATTTAGTTTGGAAACCTGACAGGAAATAACGGCTGGCGTTTTTATTACATCAACACATAGGGTAAAAATTGTGTCCAGGAAACATTTTTATTGCATTTCATATTTAGAGATCGCTTCATCAGATTAACACAAGTGAAGATCACGTGACCTGGTTCACACATTGTTATAGATGTAATGGCATTTTATCCTAACCCTTTTTTCATACCAAGGCCTAAGATACACTGTAATTGTTTTATTCTGTATCCATGATTATAAGACAGAATTTATTATATTATAAATTAAGCTTATAGACTGTTGTGAACTCGGGATTTGTCTTATTTGGATTGTTAATACGTTCAATATAATGATCAAAATATGTTCTAAACTCAATGCACGAAGTTATGGAATACTTCTAAGTAAATTGTTTTTTTTTTCTCCGTTTTAAATAAAATTATCAAAAATAAATCTCATTACCACAAAGCACGAAAAAAATGAGATAACACGTACTAGTATTTTGAAAATTTTAAAAGCTACTTTTCAATGTTGTTCATTTCATTTTGAGCAAATAAGCAGTATATCATTACATCATGTGTAGTGTGTGGTTATTTTGTTGTAGAAAATGACAACTGCTTATCACAGCAATGATTTATTAGAACTTACCATTTCAAACATATTTTGGTGTGTTAAAGTAACAAAAATTTGATATCACGTCAGTCTTAAAATGAGTAAATGTACATGTTTCACTTAACTATTATTCTGTTTATCGAAAACAAATTTGTCATTTCAATTGAGTGCTGACGTTGAATGCAAATTCAAGTCGCCGGATGATTTTCTTTTTCTAACACATGGTAAACGATAGTTGTTATGTCTTCATTCCTACCGTTTAAGGCCGACATAGCGCTAGTTTTCGTCCCGATTTTTCGAGAGATTTTGGCATTTGAATGACTTACGGGTACTTCATATGCAGGATATTGCTCATGGTGTTCTGATTTTAAGGAACCAACCACCGTCCTACCTGTTGCAGTATTTTCAATGTCTACATATCTACTTTCAAAAGGATCCTCGTTTTCTGCGTTTGTCAAAGGCGAATGGTTCTCTTTTGACAATTTATGGTACATGCCCGATATTTCTTTTCCTAATGTATGTTCTTTTGATGATTTTGTGGTTTTATGCACTGAACATTGGGATATGCTAACTTCGTTCTCAGATGTACTAGTGCTGCTCTTTGGACTTCCACTATATCGCTGCTCTGGAGGGTCATACTGATAGTAAAAGTCGTTCACATTATGCTGTATATCCTTATTATTGTCCAGGTCCTACAGGAATGCACATAAACAATTAAGACTAAACTATTTTAATTATTATTCAATATGTATATGCGTGATGCAGCTTCTAACATATGCATATATTGACAATTAATTCAGTTAAATGTTTACTTTACTATTATCATAATTAGTATTTGATTAATCTTGGGAGAAAATTTATTTAAATGTTGAATAGCTAATGGCAATTATCAGAATATACGAAATGAATGAAGACAAAGCTAAACCTTGATGTCCATAATATCGTGATATATAAATTCATCTTCTTTTGGATGGATCGAAAATATCCCTTCGGTGTCAGTCATGCGAGGAATGTTTGATTTTGAAATTTGGCCGTCATTAGATATTCTGAAAAAAATAGATTGAAATCAAAGAATTAATTTGTTGTACAAAATAATCAATGATATACAAGTAACTACATCGTAGAAAATGCACCAAAAGGGGGAAAAAGAGAAAGAGAAATATATTTTTTACAGTAACGATCAGACTTATTTGACTTCATTTTGAATTAAAGAACAATAATCAAATACCTGCTTTGATTAATGCTTGTAAATACAAATGCATACAAATGATGTTAACACCACTCCGAAGATGAGCCCTACACATCCTACCACTATTGCTTGATTGAAAACTATCTGGGCTGATCCTTTGTCTGTGGTCGGGTAAAAAGTATCTGAAAAAATAATTTTTGACTAAAGAAAAATATTCACTGGTCATTGAAAAACCGAGTTTAGTTATTTTTTTCTTCTTAACAAGAAACCCACGTGCCTTCACGTTCACCTGAATACAATAACAAGTAGATGGACCTGCCAGAGAGTCCATTGATTCACTTCTAGCTTTATATCGGTGTCTATATCAAAATCCGAGGTTCCCGCGACAATTAAAACCGGTGTAATTCTTTTTAATGTTTAATAAATCAGTTCATTAAAGAGGGAGTCAAGAGTCTGAAGAAACTAGGACCATTCATTTTTAGTTTCAGAGGCCAAATATTGTAAACTTTTGATATAAAGAGACCCTTAGGGCTCAATTTGCAATTAGTAAAATGAATGTTTTCACTCGAAAATGTTGAGATATTACATAGTATCGGCACATTTGTGATTGAAGTTACACTCTCTGATCCTCTTCACCTACCAAAGTATTGTTAAGGCAAAGGAGTTCAATGCATTAACTATGGATTACTGTGAGCAATAACGTACACAATCTTAATTTAAGATGTGGTCATATTTGTCCTACCAAAGAGTCTAAAGCCTTGATTCAGAGGTAATGAATTTACAATTTAGGTAGAGGGCTTCATGAACATCATAACCATACATCAGTTTATATGTGTTTTGAAAGTAGAGATGTTGATTTTCTAAGATTATATACGTTTTTAATATATGGCGATATTTGCCCCTCCCAAGGGCCTGAAAACCTTACCCAAAGGCTATGATTTACAATATAGATTCCTCTGAACATAGAGGTGATACAAGCAAAACGGTAACAATTGGCTTTGTAATTTCAATAAGAAAGGTACAATTTTTAACAGACGGCGGACGACGCACAATCTTAAACAATTCATCATGTTTTAAAAGGGCACATTAATGTCTTATTTGTTAATGTATATTATTGACGAGCAAGCCGAATACCTTTAGAGGGTAAAATCCCCAATTCTTTCACTTTGTTTGCGTTCCTCAATTCACACTCTTTCATGTTACAATGAGCTGTTGGAATTTCGTATGTATGTCCTAGTTCAGTCATTTTTGGTTTTGGAAACGCCGAAATAATAATTGCTCCAGATTCTGTGAACATTCAAGAGACTTTTAGCATTTCTTTCGAGAACTAAATATAGATTTTCATATTTTTATTGATTATCTTATCTAATTACCTGTGATTGTTTCATTATTTTCAAGGAAACTTGCAACCATACAATCTGTAAACACATATCCGAGTCGTTAAGTTGTTTTAATACACAAATTATAAATATTGATTCGAGCTAAGCAATTAATTTATCATCATTAGAGAACCTTACCTTGAAAGAAAATCGCTGACATTTTGTTTAGATTATGGCACATAAACTCCAAGTTCTCGATGGCTTTTTCACAATTCCTGCTGTTGATAGACACAGTTAATTTGGTTCTACAAAGTTGTCGCTGATGCTTGTCATGAATTATATATTTCTGAACCTCTTTTAACCCAATGTTCTCAGGTTCGCATGACGTAATTGTTATTGATGAACATTGATATACCTGAAATCCACAATTTTTTTCAAGCATCAAATATATATTTTTTTATATTCTTTGGTAATATACTCTAAATTGAAGATATATAATAGTATATAGACCATTTAGGGTTACCTAAATACATATTGTTTACTGAAGCTTGATCGATGTCAAAACAGGTATCCTCTATATTCATCGGGCTAGTTTTTCCAGTGTATACAAACGAGACGAAACTGCAACACAAAATTATAGATTCGTATTTTATATAAAAAAAAATGATTTGTAATCCTGTTGAGTTCACCATACGGAATTAACTCTTAACCTTTTAGTGTCTTCAGTTCCGACATTATCTGGTCTATCAAGCACCAAAATAAAAAGGATAATGAATTCTGTAAAAAAACCAAAACAAATAATTTAAAAAAGGCAGGAAACAAAAAGTATAAAGCACAAACATAATCAATTTTCTTAAGCATTGAAACATTCGAAAAAACATAGAATCGGGCTATTCAACTCAGCAAGCAACATCATAAAAGTACGGGTTAAAAGTGACCTGAAACAAGAAAACACAAATTCTAACTCAATATTCTTTAATTTTAAACAGTGCTAACTTACGGAGACAAGACATTGTCATCCAAAAGATCAGAGGTCCTCAGCGTCACAGGAATTTGGCTTTGCTTGAAGGTATTATTTTAGAAGAAAATCTAGTGACTGGTTAAACCTTAAAAAATAAGTAAAAATTATTATATCTCATTATATTTCATTTTTCTTTGTAATTGTACATCTTATAGTTAATTAATATGAGTTAATTTATCAATCAATACGTACATTAGTAAGATTTAATTTATAGTTCCTGTAAAAAAAAAATTGTCTGTAATGTTATGTTTAAAACATATCGAGCTTTATATGTTTATTTAAAGATTTTTGTCAAACCAATTTTCATTAATGATTTTGAGAGAGTATTTAATCTTAAAGTGTGGTCTGTTAATAAGTAAAAACAGAACATATATCGTGTTTTTCTTTCATAGCATATTTATATTGATAATGACTTTTTGAATATCTTATATTGTTAAGAACATTTTTTTACCTTGCGTGTTAGAGAGACGGAGAGAGACGGAGAGAGAGAGAGAGAGAGAGAGAGAGAGAGAGAGAGAGAGAGAGAGAGAGAGAGAGAGAGAGACAGAGACAGAGAGACAGACAGACAGACAGACACAGAAAAAAGGACAGACAGACAGACAGACAGAGGGAGAAAAAAGCTCAAGCAAGTATAATTATGTCCTTTTAGTTAATCTTAAAATCTCAAAAATTGTCTTGATATTAGATATCGTTTCAGACTTTATTATGTTTACTCACCCTACATTGCAAACTTCTTTAAAATATTTCCTCCATACGTAAACAGAGAAAAAGCGACGTTAACTGTGAAGAAAAGTCCATTCGTGTGAAAATTATAGCAGTTATATTGTGAATTCGTATTATCTTTATAATATAAAAATGGTATCCAAAAAGTTAATTGAATTCCACAATAGAGCACTTATCAAGGTTCCGTAGGCTACGCAGCTTATTTATATTATTAGAAAAAGTTGTCACGTGTTTTGTGTTTGTGGTTCAATAGGTTTACTCTCATCTGCTTTGTTCGGGTCAAATAATGTCGTCCGTCAAATACAATTTTATCAATATACTCACTGTCAATTTCAACGTTAAACAACCTCTGTTTGTTTTAATTATCTATAAGTGCATTTTTAACATGCACAAAAATACCATGCATCACTGAGAGCTGTAATCACTTTCATTTTATTAAACAATTATAGATTTAGCGTTTCATCAGGTTGATACTAGTATGTGCTTCTTTTATTTTGGTTCTAAGCAGTGCAGCTCGGTATCATGTATATTGAATTCAGTAATGGCTTGTAAGGATTGAATGTTTGCCAGAAATCATAAAAGTAACAAATTATAAACAAAATGATTTCCAAATAGGCGGACATTTCATGTTCCCTCTGTATACTTGTAAATATCAAAACAATTGAAATATTAACCGTTTTAATATAACACGAGTAAAACAAGATTGGAATCATTGAATCTAGAACTGCATTTTTTCTGCAAGTTTTTAAGTCATTATAATATATCATGAAAGAGTAGTTGAAGTTCATGGACGTGAGAAAAAGACAACATATTGTAGATTGAAATACGATATGGGCCAGAAGTCGAGCAAACTGGTCTGTCTTATGTAAAAGTACCTGCGTACTTGAAAAATTATTGATATTTTTAAAATTTATGTTTGACAAGCTATATCAATGTTAGTTTTCTGCATAAGATTATTATTCAAACGTTTCATCAATAATAGAGGTGTTAGCATTAGAACAAATACATTGGTATCATACCGGTTAAATATCATTCCAGAAAAAAAAATATTGTATTGATCGTATAAGCATATATAAATTGAAGGTTTAGGTAATTTTTTAGTAGTGTAAAATATAGATTTAAGTATCACGTTATCTGAGAATGTGGATATTAAGAATTATATACATTTAAAAAATGGTTACATTTTACACACAATGTATTTGTTTACTTATTCCCATGGTACAGTTTTATTTTTTTAATTTATTGTCACACGTGGTTCTTATTGTAATATTCTTGAAACATAATTGAAAAGGCTTGCATCGAGGAAAATCAAAGAAACGTATCAAAAGAATTATTATCTAACATCATATTTCAACATCCGTGTTTTAGGATTCTATATATAAAGTTTTTTGATTTCATGTTTATGACGTATACGGAAGTTAATTTTTTTTTAGGCTTTCTATGTAAATCAAATTTGTTTAATGGTTTATGGTACAAAATCCCCCCAATTCTTCGTGTATACACATTGAATTATACCTATATGTAAACAATTAAAACAAAAACAGTTAAATGATTTACCAATTTAATGTTTGTTAAAGACATTATTCATCACAAGATTTAAGGCAAATATTGCACAATAGCTACATGAACTTCAGTCATCAAAAAATTAGGCCAGAACAAATAATATATTTAATAGAAAAAAGATACATTCAGTTTTTAAGTGGATTATTTTTCTTTAAAAATTGACTCTTCTGTCATTTTTTAACAAAATGTATAGGTATAAATTAGTGATATGTTCTTCTTATAATTGCTTTTGTATCAATCGACTGTCGTTTCTTAGATTAGAGTGTTAGCAAAGTATAAAAAGAATTGCTATGGCCTTGCAAGGCTGAAGGGCGTTTTTATACATTTTTCAGTAAATGTATCAAACTTTTCCAGGATTTTCGTTTTCTAATTTAAATAAACAGTCTACGGTTTGTTGTGTTACATGTAAATAGATCCCATTAAAGGACATATGAAATGTATATTTGCCTAATCAAATAATTTGTAAATAAACGTTTACTTTTTTAAAGGAAGACATCCTTTTTCAATTGCCGCTGTAGCAAAGGCAACTATTCCCCAATCAAATAGAAGTTGTTTAAGTTACTATGCATGACATTTAGATCTCCGCTTGATTTTGAAAGAACTTTTGAAAAGCACCTTCTTATAAAACATTTGAAGTAATACTTCGAGCTTTTTGCTCTTTTAAGGACTTAATATTTTATACACAACGTTGATAGGTCATTAACAGATTATTTGACCAAATTATACATGCAAATCAGTATTTTATTTGATTTTCCAATCACCTTGAATATCAAGTATTGCATTAATATTCATATAATATGTATATTACCTATTCACTAAAAATGAGTATTATTAGATAAACGGAAGATTGTATAAGATATATGCGAAGCAACACGGTATGACAAAAAAAATCACATTTAAAGTTGTATATTGTTATGTTGTTGATAAAACTTACGTAAACATTTAGTAGAAATTGCAATAACATGAGACGTAAAGATGAAAGAGAAGCAAGTTATTTTAAAATATTTTCGATGCATGTTTTAATTGAAATCAGTAGTACATATATATCAACATAAGTCTTAAACTTTACAAAACCAAACTCAGACTTCACTCTGCTAGTTACACTGCAAATTTTGTACGTTTAATTTCCAGAAACTCATAATTACACGTACCTAGCTGTTTGCATTACCTTTCAAATGTAAAACTAGTTGTGCTACTAAGCATAAAGGCAATCTGTGGACAAAGCACATACCATTTTTACAGAAAATCTCTAATAAATATTTGACTGAACACACATATAGGTATCATAGATAAGAATTGTTTTATCAACACAGACATTAGATCAATGTGACGACAATGTGACTATAATGAACAATTAAAATACGCCATACTTTCCTTATTTCAAACTCTATGTCTAGACACAATTCCAAAATTATAGTAAAATTCTATTAAAGTTATTGTCGTTATCAAACAAAAACGCGGATATGATTATCTAATGGTAAACCTCGACCGTCATCAATAAATTACCAGATCTGAAAATTAGCAATCTCGAATATGCACTGAACATGATCCATAATTCTAGAACATAAGACTGCCAGAATCTAATGTCGATTATTATTAATTAGTTCTAGCCAGATGTGTACTGCCTGAAACGTTTCCTCTGAAGAGATCGATGCACTTTTCCGAAAACCTTCCTCATCTTTATACATTTTTTGAGAAACAAGTGAAGTATATTTACAACTGCACGAAACATCTGTCGTCTGCATGTCATTTTGATCAACAACCTGAGAAAGATACACGTGTATTTCTAAGAAACCACTTCTCAGAAATACATGTATAACTGTTAACAGACATTCAGATATCTTTTTTTTTTTCTTGCAAGAGACATTATTTAAGAACAAAGTAAATATTCGTACCATTGATTGAATCTAGGTACACTCTAAGCATCGATAACTTCAAAAATGAATGTCAAATGTTATATAACCAGATCAGTTCTAAGAGACTTTACAGTGACCGTACAGCTGTGGTTGGACGGTTGGTGGTTGGTTATTGTGCGTTGGGGACCTAATATTGTTATATTTTAGGAGGAATTATTTCGTGTTTCTTTTACATTGCCAAATGCATTGTTTAAATAACCAAAATTATTAAGCGGAACCTTTAAAGACTAACGCTTGGCGATGAGAATGACTCTTACGTGAGATATCATCAAATGAATGCTATTAGATGTCCTTGGGCCAAGCAAGCCACTACGAAGTTTTGATTACACCTGTTAATTCCAGTAGCATGCAAATTGATGTTGCGTTGTTTATTTCATTTCATTCAGTAATTCATTACACAATCACAAAATACATATATGATATATCTTTTAATACCATTTGCGAATATACAGTTTGTCATTTCAATAATATCTCTATGACATAAAAACTCAAAAAACTGAATATGTTTGGATTTTACACAATTTAACTTAGTGCTTGTCAGGTATGTATTTAAGAGGGATATTTACAAACCGCTGTGGTATTTAGCGTTTCCAAGTGATGTAACAAAAATGTATCTAATAGTAAACCAGTACAGATCACATTTCATAAGAAATAGGAGGTAACTCTATCTTTCATTTATCTATTTACGTGTACGACACCTTGATCGACCAAAAAACAATGAAATTAATATAACAATTAAAGTTTTATAATAAAAGAATATTATTGTTATAAATAAAACATTGAAAATTGTTTAACAGTAGTGTAGGGTAAAGTAAAATTCTGATATGCCAGAAAAACTTCCGCGAGTTCAGCAATATGTACCTAAATAATAGATCGTTTTTATTGTAAATGTATTTATAACGTGGATAAAGAATTAACCTTATTGAATTTAATATTGCTGTACATACATTGACATAACCCGAATAGTTAAATATTTGGATCAACAATTTTTTTTTTTTTTTCAATTACTTAAGGTTTCTTTTTTCATTTTTTTGATTATATGAAATATGTTTAATGTTTTCTATAGCAATTATTATTATAATATTTGATTATTCCTACATTCTATACTATTCTTTATCAAAACATACTGTTTTACGTAAACATTGAATGCTTATTTTTGGATATCGTCATATAACTGCGTCGATACATGTGTTCTCTTATAAATAATATAAACAACATTGGTATGAATATACGGATAAGTACTGGCTAACATTAGCATGGTTTTAATATTTACCCTCCCTATCACAATTTGTCGCTTCAGTTAAGAGGCTGACCGTAAGACAATGTATAGTCGCTGGATGCTTTCCTACCATTCTCTAGTTAGATATGGTAATTATAATATTTTAGGTTTCCAGAATCACCGTTGAAGGCCACCGCAGCATTGGTATCCGGCTTAACGTCTCGAACACTTTTGGCTTTCGACCGACTAATAGGTTCTTCATACGTAGCTAGTTGCTGTTTGTTTTCTGTTTGTAATGATCTAGCCATTGTCTTACCCGTGGCAGCGTCTTGGATGTCAACAGTAACTGTTTCACTTTTCAAACGATTCTTATCTGTTGTGCTTGTCGAAGCAGATTTGTCCTCTTTTGAAAACTCTTCGTACATGTCCGATGGTTCATTTCTTGTTTTATATTCTTTTGATGATATAAGAATTTTATCAAATAGGACTGTGTCAATTTCATTTTCATAGGTACTTGTACTTTCAGTATATTGCAAGTCTTGAAAGTCGTTGTGATTAATAACGTTGCTTTTACTGTGTAGTATTTCTTTATTTTTGGAAGGATCCTAAGACGAAATTACAATTATATAGTCAATTATATCAAATATAAATATATCTATATATGCAGGTTTTATCCACCCTTTAACATTATATATGCCGAAAGCCTTTTTAACAGTCATTCGTTAACCTTACTATTATTTCAATGTAATCTGATTTATTTTGGTAGAAATCATCTCAAATTGATGTGTAACAACAAATATATACACTGTAAATTGAAATGAAAGCACAAACAAACCTGGATGTCTAAAATATCATTATATACGATTTCATCATCCTTTGAATGAATAAAAAGCATTCGTGTGGTTCCAGTCATGCCATGAGTCTTTGATTTTGAAATTAAATCATTATTTATTATTCTGCAAGATGAAATGAAAACAAAGAATTGATAAGTAGTCGACAAAAAATCAATAATTAACAATACTGCATTAGCAACGAGCGAGCGAGAGAGAGAGAGAGAGAGAGAGAGAGAGAGAGAGAGAGAGAGACAGAGAGAGACAGAGAAATTGTCCTTATCATTATCATTAGAACAATTTGTCTTTGAAAAGTTTGTTTCACGGCCTGACGAGCCATAAGCAACCCTGTAACAACCACTTGGTCTTTGATTCTTGGTTGTATGATTAAACTTATCAGGGTTTAATTGAAGGGAAATGTGTTCAGATAAGCAGTTACACCGCTCTGAAATATAGTTACTCGTCACTCTGGTCAATACTGGAGGTTGAAGATAAAACGTTTGGTTTATGGACTTAGCTGAAATAGGTCTGTGATAAATAAATAAAAAATGCTATAAAGAACACCAAGTGGAGTATTGATTCCAGGGATAAGTTGACTTGTGCAAGGAACAGAGTTGCGCGATATATTTTCTAAATGGCGTACTGCCTCTGTGACGTCATGTCTTTTTGTTTCCTGCAAGGTGCGCGGTTAATTAACCTTTCCGATTCAAAAATACCCGCTTTAGACATCATTGATGTACCACGGACAATTAAATGGAAATTTTACAGTCATTAGAGTGGAACTATGCGACATATGTTGATTAAAAAGACAGCTTTGAAAACAAATACCTGCTTTGATAATGCTTGTAGATACAAACGCATACAAATGTTGTTGACAAAATTCCCACGATAAGCCCAACACAGCCTCCCACTATTCCTTGAACAAACACTTTCTGCGTTGATAGTTCGTCTGAGTCCAGGTAAAGGAAGAATCAATAATTACATTTACAAAAAATAATAGCGAACGATATTATATAATTAACCATGATTTAATTAACACACTTCATCTATTACTTTGTAAAATGTTTGGTTTGATTGAACAAAGAGTAAAAAGACACGGACAATCCTGTTATCACCAGCGAATGTTATTTAACAGATGAAATAATATAGAAATTTGAAAGAAAAAAAATTCTTGTCTGTACCTGTAGAGGGCAGAGTACTAATTTCTCGCATTTTGTTTGCTAAACATCTTTTCACTTCCCATTCTTTCATGTTGCACTGAGCTCTCAAAATTTCGAATGTATGTCCTTGGTCACCTAGTTTTCGTGTAGGAAACGTTAAAATAGTAATAGCTCCAGCCCCTGTATGAATTTAAAAAGTTAGAAGGTCGTAAAACAAATGAAAACAAAAATCGTGCTTTAATATTTTTAATATTTTAATATCTTACCACCTGTGGTTGTGTTCAAAATGTTCAGGGAAACTGTTGACATAACAATCTGAAACAAAAAAAACATTTCTCTGTTCTTGATTTTTTTTATATCAAAACACGACTGATTTTTATTAATTCAAACCGAACAAAAGAAAATCTTACATTGAAAGAAAATCGTTGAATTTCCATCTAGATGTTGGCAACCATATTTCAGGTCCTCAATGACTTTTTCACCTTTTCTGCTTTTGATAGACACAGTTATTTTAGTTCTACAGAGTTGTCGCTGATGCTTGTCAAGGATGATGTATTTTTGTACCTCTCTTAACAAAAGATTTTCTGGTTTGCATGAGGTATTCTTATTTACAAATGATGATATACCTAAAAATCAATTAATTTCACAAATCATTACATGTTATAAAACTTGATCAAATATGCACAGGGGTGGCAAGGAAGCATTATGGTATCTGAGTTAAGTGTAATTCTGCGAGTTACAAATCGTTGTTATGTTGTATCTATTTAAAACAAAAAAATGCCAAAGACAATGTTTTTTGTAAATAAGATTGTATTGCGTACATATGGAGTACACATTGATGACGTCATGACTGAAAGTGGAATATCGTGTTTTGAATGGCGTTTTGTAAACATATTAAAATTACAAGGAATCTTAAAACTTTATATTAAAGTATTTTGATATGATTGTTAAGAATTGAACCATAGAAAAATGGAATATATGTTAATATTATCGAATATTGTCATAAAACCTGCATGCATTACAACATCTCAATTTAATATTAGTTTACACAAAGAAGGGGGAGTCTTCAACCCATTAGATTTTAAATAGTCGTTTACCTTATATAAACTTTAGATTATATAATACTCCATTTTTGATAACATTGAATTTGGTTTCACTAAGTATTACAAACAGCGTCTATATAAAGGAATATACATTCCCTGAGAACTATCGAAAGGATGTAACATTAACATTCCTGCGTTCTGAAATACGTTGCCGGTCCAATAGATCGCAGTCTATTGACCGGCGGTCCAATAGATCACAGTATATTGACCGGCGGTCTAATAGATCGCAGTCTAATTGACCGGCAGTTCAAAATAGACGCAAATATTTAATGTGTAATAAAACATCAAAATTCCTTTGATTAGGTAATAATAGTTTTTATAAAAATGAGATGGTTTGTCTTCACTTGATATGTTTAGTGGAAACCTGCAGGGTGGTGTTGTTCTACATGTATCTGATTTTATATTAAAATATATACGTTAACTATTTATAGTCATCGTGTGATAATGCACCGAGGTGGCAGTAATGTACTACCTGATTTATTGCTTTGCCATCTACTTAAACGGACAATACCAAGAATTTGGTCTGGTTCAAGGCAGTACTGTAAATTCAATGATTTTGTATATTACGCTTATAAAAAGACGCGCATTTGCCAATATGCTTTATTAACCTATCCACGTGGCAATTTTTCGTGGAAGATAATTAACTACATTCAATCAATTTGACATCATCTATTCTAAATTTTGTTCACGCATTGTAATAAAGTATTAAAATAGAATTGAGATTAACTGACAACACACAGATTTTAAGCATATTTTGCCTTTATTATAAATTGCCTGGATTAACGTATTGGCTAAATTTTAATTTTATCCTTTTCTTCCATACTTGAAGCTTGCATTCTCAAAATAAACGTACATAAACATTATATATGTCTGAATCTATAGAAAATTTATCTACCACCTACCTAAATACATTGTGTTTACTGACGCTTTATTGATGTCAAAACAGGAATCCTCTATATTCAACGGGCTTGATTTTTCAGTGTGTACAAATGTGAAATCACTGCAACACAAAAATACATATATTGATTTATATTCTTAGAATAATTACACGTTGATTTGTATTAATGATGAATTAATATTCTCAATGTAATTTCTAACCTTGTATTTTCTTCTGTTATGACATAATCTGGTATATCACTCACAATTAGAAAAAGGATTATAAATTCTATAAAATGAATAGGAAATGAAAAATATCAAAAAGTAGTAAACAAATGCATAGCAAAACAAAAAATTGATGTCCACATAAAATTGACTGTATTTTTTTTAAACTTAAGCCTTAACACACCAAGCGACACCAAGTTAACATGTGTATAATTCTTTAACTTTAATGATTTAAAAACAATTCTAACTTACGGAAAGAAGACATTGTCATCCAATAGATAGCATTTCCATGTCAAAGACAACTTGTTTTGGCTGAAGTTGATACTGTAATAGGAAAATCTCCAATATATTATATATATATATAAATATATATATATATATATATATATATATATATATATATATATATATATATATATATATATGTATATAATAAAATAGTATCGTTTAATTTAATAAATCAACCCAATATAAGGTCTAATGTCAGACGTTATCAATTATACTCACCCGACGTGTTGAAACCTTTAATATATAATTATTCCATATGTAGACCAAGAAACAGCAACTATGAATAATTGTCCATTAGTGTGAACATTTCAATTATTTCCTAGTATATTTATATTGTCTATGTTTTCTACAAAAATATGTCAAACAGTTTATTTTAGTACATACCAGTGCACATCGAACGGTTCCCTATATTAAGCAGTTTATTCTTATTACTTAAAAAACCCAGGTGTCACGTGACATTGCTAAGTAGCTGTGGTGTAATTGGTTTTCTCTAATCTGCTTTGTTCGGGTCAAAAAGTATTGTCGTCAAAAAAAAAAATTACAGTTTGATTGCCAATTTCAACATTATAAAATCCATGTCTTTTTTTTTAATATTCAATTCTTTTCTAATCCATAAGTACATTTTAAACAATTACGTATATAAAACAAATTATTAAAATGATGCAATACTCACAACTACAATCAACGTAGCCTTTTTTTTCAAATAATTATCAATTTAAAGAATCATGTAAAATGTGTCATGTAAAATCTACATGTGCATCTTTTGTATAGTTCCTTAGCAGTATATGTGGAAGCTATGCATAATGAGTTAAATTATGGTTTGCAACTTTTGAAATAAAGTTTTATGCTCCCTCTATATATTTGTGAAATTCAACTTAAAACAAAAAAGAAATATAGCCGCTTTAAAGTTTAAAGATTTGTCGTAATAAATAGACGTTAAATTTGATACAGATCTTGAATCGTACTACTACATAATGCGTGTGCCTTCAGTGCTAGAATTCATATGTCGTGTACACCGCTCAGCTTTTCAGACAAAACGTGCAAAGTGTTTAGAGCAAAATATGTGGGAACCGTTTACAACGTTTCATCAGATCTCGTTCCGAATCTCAATTCAACTATATTAATTGATTTAAAATGGCGTCCAAGTTTACACTTCCTGTAATGATTACGATAACATTGATAAAACACTTAAAATGTATTATCATGAAAATAAATCTCGAAAACAATATCACTATCTTTTAATCACATTTTTATTTTTTATAACAAACAAAATAATATGTCAGTGTTATACAGTCTGCTATTAGGAAATCTTTATACACTCTGTTTCCGTGTACCTACCAGAACCATGACTGATATTTTATTACTCCATGTAATTACATGTTAAACTGTTTGATTTTGTTAACAAAATATGGTTACCATGGAAACAATCTATGAATCAAATCTAACTGATAATGTTAAGAACTAAACATGATTTTTTTTTCAATCGATAACTTAAGCCACTTTCACAATTGGCGCAAGAACACTTTAAAAACACTTTGCGATCGGAATTTTCACACGAGCTCTCTCATGCGTTGCACAAGCTCTCGTATACGTTGCACAAGCTCTCGCATTCGTTATATGCGTTTTAGTGCTCGCATCAAGTCTCCTCAAAATAGTGGATATGCACACCATTCAGACGCAACCAAATCCGATCCAAATCATCACAATGCAACGCACGAACATTAGTACGAATGTTTTACACGTTTTGTGTAATCGCAGGAGTGATGCACGATTTTTAAAGGTCGTAAGATGAATCGCAGTTGTTTATGCGCACATTGTGCGACCATAAGACTGTCTCATGTTCTCTTGCAACCTTTATAATTACTATCATTGCACGACTTATCAATAATATGCCATGCTTTGCCACTAGCATAACTATATACCCTGTATCAACATCTCTCTTTCAGACCACATTTCAACAATATACACTTATTCCATAAAGGTGAAAGGAATATGAAGATTTATTTCTCCAAGAAAAATCATATTTCCCGAGGGCATCGCCAAAGGGAAATTTTTTTCTGGGGGAATAAATCTTCGTAGTCATAATCCCTGAACATTAATGTAATAAACGTTTTGTTATACCAAACAACATATGATTATACACAATACGTTGATTTCTAAAAACTGTTTGACTTTTTCAAAAGCAATAACGTCGTGATTGTTTTATTTCCTCTGTTACTGTCTCTCTTTTCTTTCATAATTTCGAATCATAGACAGTTTAGTTGATTTTGTGATATATAGAGAATCATAATTATTAAATATTTTTGATTTTAAATACTTGGCTTTTTCATTCCTATGAAATCGCCCTGTCGCCCGACTTTCTCGACCAATCCAATATTGTGGAATAACGCGGCTATGTTAAGGCTGCCCGATTAATTTCACAGCGATATGTAGAAAGTCACTTGTCTGTACTTCATAAGATATGACGTCATAGTTAACTTTGACGTCACGATCTGCATTCCTTTCGATCGTTCTTAGGGAATGTATCGTAACGTAATAAGTGATATTCATTGTGCATAATAAAACCGCTTCATTCCTTTACTTAGACACTGTTGTAAATACTAGTGATACTAAATTCAATATCACCGATATGGAGTATAAAAATATCAACAGTTTTAAAGCTTCGTAATAGGTAAATAACTATTCATAAACTAATGGTTTTGAGACTCCCCCTGCTACGTGTAATCTAATGAATGGTGATATGTACGTGCATATAAAAAACGGCTTGGCACAAGTGAAAGATGAAAACAATCTTAGTATATTTTACGTGAAATCGGGAGAGAAAATAAGTACCACTGTGAATCTTGCTGGGGGAAACCTACCGATTGACCCGATTTTGTGTAAATCGAGCCTAAAAGGTAAAAATGTGCCTAATTTCGATGGCGGTGCGAAATGTTTTGACAATATTTCAAAAAAACGAATTATTTATATGAACCCCCAACAAGAACTGCAAAATACATTACTTATCGAAGGATTTTTCATAAAAATATTTTTGATTTAATGTCATTATTCACTTGTGCCGATGCGATTTTTATAGATTATTTACCGTGTTAGAATACACCCGTCACGTGCTTAAGAAAAATATATGACGTCACAAAAATACATCAAATATAGTGCTGGATGCCACTGTCAACTTATGTTATAAAAGTTTAAAGAAACTCACTTGGTTAAAGCATTTTTCGATAATTAAAATAGTATCATTTTTCGATATATATTTAGCTTCGGACAGCCTTAACATAGCCGCGAATCATATTGAGGTATAATAATATATGCTACTACATCTTTGTTTCTTCTTGTGCAGCATGTTCTCTCGCTTTCAACTATGTGTACTAAAGCGTCGGAAATGGGCAGTATATATACCCCCTCTGACTCTCACGAGCATTCGTACCATGGAACGTAAGATCGCAAGTCCAATTGCATTGGCGCACGTTCATAGTCCGATCACCTGATCTCTCGCACGATCCTATTGCATTAACTTTCAACAGTCGCTTTCATTGTACAACAGTCGCATATAGACGAAAGATATATCGCAAGATTTAATGCGTTTACATCGCTTAACGCTGGCTTAGATCGTGCGAATTTCGTACGAATACTTTTTTCAAATGCGATTATTTTGGCAACAGTTTACGATTCTGCTCGTGCGCGAATTGTGAAAGGGGCTTTACACTGTTTAAATGTGTACAACCTCGAACACCAGGTAACACCTGCACTGCAGATGATAGCTGAATCTTACAAACTCTCTGTATTTATATTCTTTTGATGGTTGCTTTTCGTCAACGGGCAATAGAAACCAATAGACATTAAAGCAGTCAATTGTTTGGTCGTGTTTCATTTTTGGGGAAATAACGGATATTGGTTGATTTAATTTTTTGTAATGGTACTGAATTTAATGAACTTATTCCACGAATAAACAATCAAATTAACTAGCTAAAAGAGCAAACTCTTGCTTTTCCGATTAATATTTTAGGGACTAGACAGCACTCAAACAACAAGCTACTTAGCAAGTCACATCAGTATAAAAAAGTCAGCATTATAACAGCAATACATTTAGAGCACTAAGCCTAAATAGTAGCATGAATTTCAAACAAGGTGCACGAGCCGGAGGCATAGTACAATCATAACACAATTATATATATATATATATATATATATATATATATATATATATATATATATATATATATATATATATATATATATATATATATATATGTATATATGTGTGTATATATATATATATATATATATATATATATATATATATATATATATATATATATATATATATATATATATGAGATCAGACACGATACATTTCGAAAATTATGTATTTTATCACAATGTATTGGTGTATATATTCCTACGGTATAGTTTCCACTTAAATCCTAATTGTAACAGGACGTTTTGATCGCCAAAGGAAATAAAATATACATAAAAAACCAACGCTTTGGGTAAATCCCGGAAGTGTGTTAAATATCAAATTATCTAGTATTTAATTATTTCAGCATCCGTGTTTTATGTTACAATACACAGATTCATTTTATTCTATTTTGGCGCATTCAAAAGTTCAACATGTAGGCTCTTTGTATGCATTAACATTTTCTTTTAGATTTACATTTCGATTATATAAAAGTAATAAATAAACTATTCTTATTAGTTGCTTAGAATATCCCAAGGGGTAAGTTTGTTAGATAGAAGCCAGGACAGGTTGGATTTTAGACTCGTATGAAACATATATTCGGCCAAAATTATAAGTCCACGGAGTCACATAACGACACAATCAAAGCCAAAGCTTTTTTGTTTTGGTACCTATAAGTTTTACTTCCTTTTTAACTAAACCCCTCCCCTTTTATAAAAAAAAAGATATGTAGTTTTCTTATTAAATATTAAGACCTGGGCTAACTTTTAACAAAATTTCCGAGTGTTTCCAACTGGATAGTCGGATCATCTTTCCTTTACTGGTATAGGGTAGAAATCGGACACAGCGCATCAGAAACACTTTATACGGCACAATTCACCTCGTACAGATACCGTGAATTTTGGTCAAACACCATACTGGTCTGGTCATGTTTGATGTTCAGACGATTTTGGGATTATGCATTTTTGGGGATAAACCAAAACTCAATAAGATAGGGTTATGGATAAATAAAATTACAAAAAAGTTCTTGGGTGGTCAAGTGCAGGAATACTCCAAAGATCTTAACCAGGATAATATAGTCAAATAAATTTAATTTAATAATTTTCGTCCTGACGGTAACCACATGTCTCGCTTTGGGAACCAACTAATTTTAAAAAACCTGCAACCTTTTTCTACAAAACAGCCAAACTTGCTACCCTCCTAAAGAGTTACTAGGCCTGTAATGCAAAAAAGACTGCTTTAACCTGAGCTTATTGTTACACATTTTTTATGTTCTCATTTCATTTTGAGCAAAAAAGCTTTCAGTAACAAATGAGTTGTCATAGATCCCCCTTCTTGGTTTAAATTTATCGTTGAGTATAGGAGAAAGGAAAACTTTTGGGGATATTTCCCAATGTCAATGGCTTGATTGGGGAGTTCACCAGTGTTTATGATTTGTAAAGTTCAATCCATCCACTTATATATTAGCCTACTAAATAGCTCTCAATTGCAAGTTAATAGAACAAACTCAAATTATTAAGTATCAAATAGTACAAAATTAATTAAGTTTGGCGTTATGTTGTTTACCAAGCCACAGTCGTACACGTTTACTCCTTGGCGTTCAAGTAAATTTGGAACGTGCTAACCATTATCAAAAAACCTGACCAACACCAATTTCATCTCTCCAGGGCGAATAACTCGCCCAACCCTTCTAATATCGAGTTGTATTGTTGCTCTGGATTTCATGTTTTTATTGTAGTCTATATGATTAATGCTGCTGTTTCTTCTTTTTTCTTTTATAGAGTCCCTTACAACTATCCTCAGTCCTTTACTTGTATTACTCAGTAGATATTCAGCTGCAGTCCCGAATCATTCGCATCAACCACAAAACAGTTCAAATCCTTACCACATGTGCAATATCAATGGGTTAAGTTACATGTATATAAATTGTCGCATAAAATAGGGAGTTTGGTACGGGAGAGTTAACAGTGGTAGTTGATCACTTATCCTGATTCAAAACTTGTTGTTTCCTACCATTTGCTACTAGAGCAGGGTGTAGACTTTATATATACCCTCAATTTGTTCAGTAAAAATATATTAGGTCAGGGGTCAGCATTTACTATATATGTAGAAAAAGTAATCCGGAGGGGGTGGGGGTGTGATAGGGTTGAATAGCTAGGTAATTGCTGGTGCTACGGTGCCACATCCACCTCCTAACCAAGTGAAGGATGATACAGGTTGGTGCCTGTATCTTGAGCAACGAAAAGGCTGTCTACATATTGGTCCTGGTCATGCTTTTATACCAGATAGCCTTCAAGAGACGGGCAAGAAAAGCAGACATTACTACCCGCCTTAGAACATGGTAATTCCTTCAGTCTTCGGTCACCTATGCTCACTTATGGCTCCTTTGGCCAGTGGGTTCCCTACAGTGGGTAGTTAAATTAGAATACTGGTTCCTCTCTAGTTCCCTACAAAGTTTATTGATATAATACGCGACCTAATCCACTATTCAAGTTGTTTATGTTGCATAGTTTATGTTCTGCTCAACTATCATAGCTATTTGGGGTCTTAAAAGGCTATGTATATCAGTCTATGCACGGGTCAACACATTCAAATACAAAATTATCTACTAAAAAGCTCTCAGGTTAAAACGCCAAGTCTATAATTAATGGAAATTATTAAAAAGTAGTGCAGCGTTATACATTTTGATATGTATGCAGGAAGAAGCAACACGATTTTAAAAATATGTAAATGCATATTTATTATAATTTAAGTGTGATTGTATTGTATGATGTGTAATATTAATTATGTTTAGATCAACCATTTAGATTTTTTTTAAATCATTTTGGTCACATCTCGTTTATAATGTTAAATGCGTATTATTGTTTGTTATAACAATGTTTCATTCTACCTAACCATAACAAGTTTATCTTTTTCTTACCAATTACTACACATCCACATATTAATTGAATAATGTATAAGCGCAAAAAAGTTATTGTGTCACGCTAAAATGAACTAATACGTTGCTCAAAATAGCGTGTTAAATCAGGTGTTTTACGTGATTTAATTTATAATTGACAGCAGACCATACTTATTTATTATTTTGTGAAATTTACATGATTGTAGGCGTTTGTTTCAGAATGATGATGTACAGGGACCAGACTAGTAACAGCTTTGGGTTGAACATGATACGTGTAGTATTTAAAAGAGCCTACCAATACATTTGATAAAAATAAACACAACTAAATTATAATTATTGGAATTAAAATATATTTCACAACTGCAATATGAATATTAATAATGCAGGAAATAATCGAAACAATAGACAACTACGATCCTAAAGTTGTTAAGCTTGTGCGCATATGCAACTATGCAAACTTTTGACTGATGTGCAAGAATGTTATCGGATTTTGATATCAGATACATGTACCATTTTGTACTTTTATTTATTTGGATTATTTGTGTTTCTTGCAGTTGCTACAAACAGTATGTAGATTATGTAAATTCTTACAACTGTCTTTAACAGCATTAAGATTTCTAGTAATCTTTAATATCAAGTTAACAATATGAATCTCATATTGATATTTTTATTATTTATCATTTAACAGATACCATAAAAATGTTTCTGACGATTGCATTTATAATTTCTTTTGGAATGGAACTGTTTGTTAAGGTATTTACTTTAAACTTAAAGCTTTTTTTCCTGGTTTAATTATTGATATTGTCTTAAGTGTTACTATATATTTTTTAAAATTTAAATAGTGGGTATTCTAATTACTTTTTTATGATATATACTGCATCTGTAGAATGTCCAGCTGGGTATTTTGGAAAAAACTGTTCAATGCCGTGCATCCCTCCTGATTATGGATGTTCGTGTACTCAGCAATGTAGCTGCCCAGTATGCCATCATATTGTAGGATGTATATTTACTACGGAGTCCGCGAGTACTGATCTAGGTAATAATTAAACGGATTATTATCATTTATCAATGCCATTATTAATACTTGATCATGCTTATATGAATAAGATTGATTATTTGACATCTGTTAAATTAAAATGTACCATAACAGGGAAAACTTTGTTCCAAGTAGTAAATTTTGATTAATTTTAAAACGTTACTTATATGACATATCTTTGTTTGTTTTGTGTGAAAACTATGAGTAGCATTTGAAATTTATTGTGGCGATAGGAATACCAAGAATGCTTATCAAATTTTAATTACATGAAAAAATAACAATAACAAACCATCAACCATCTTAAAAATCCATAAAACGAAATACAAATCAGAGCAGAGCAACTCGGACCTCTTAAAGATAGAGGTAGGATCTGGTAGGAGGAGCAAGCATCATCTGCTGACTGCTTACTCCCGCCGTGCGCCCAATGGCATATCAGGTAAAAATGACGTAATCGGGAATAATGTCGTCATTCAGGGAAAATATCATGATCGGGAAAAACGGAGAAAAATCCGTGGATAATTCGGTATTTCATAGACCTCTGGAAAAAAACCCAAACTACAGTACATGTAGCAAGATTTCATTTCTGAGTAAAGATAACACTGCTTATAAATGTACATGTATAATCATTTGTCAAATAAAGATGTTTAAAATAAAATATCAATATAGTATACATTGTTATTACATATGTGTATACAAACATTGAAATATGTTACCTTTTTTCATTGTTGAGCCAATTGTGTAAAAAGGTATATCTATGTCAATCTATTTTATTGAGTCTGAATATGGTTCTACAATTCAGTTATTCTTAATTTTCTTATAAAATAGGAGTATGATATCACATGACATATTTTTTAAAATAAAAATGACTTAGCGTAAATAAATCTATAATAATTTTATAGAATACAAACAAGAGGGAAATGCAGAACCACAAGGAACTTCATGTATGAACTCCCTAAGTGTTTCCAACAACTTGATTATCATTTTAACTGGAGTTGTGATCACACTTTCAATATTTTCTCAATATTAGATGTTTTACGCAAACATTGTTCGTCAGAATATGTCAATGGAATATGTAACAAAAATGTCGAGGACGATTTCCCAGAAATTGAGTCTGTTTATCATGAAATGGATTAGATCCGCATTCCAAAAGGCTCCTCAGTATGATATTTTCTAAACTACACTCAGTATACCTGAGTTTGAAACCACCTGCGCCATATGTGTACTAAACATATTATTTTCTTTTGAGATATTTATAATTTTGAAATGACAAAAATTGTATATTATAATGCAACAAATTACCAATATATATATCACCCCATTAGTGCTTCTTTGCAAAACATTTAGCTTATTAGATAAAATATTTTAATGTTGAAAAGGGAATAGTGTTATTCTGATATTGAAAAATTACGTTTCAATGGCGTTAAATTGTTAATTCAAACAGAACCTAACAATCTGCTCCGGAAATTAATGTCCGCCGGTTTTGCGTCGGGAATTTGATAATCCCTTAGCTCAAGGAAATATTTAAATGTGAATTAATAAGGAAACTTGGTTTTTTTTTTTTATTGATTAACAGTGCTTTTCACAGATATTTAAACTTTTTATTTCGTTTTCGAAATTTCGGAAATTTGAAAACCTTGACGAAAAACATTCATTTTTAATGCCTGAGTCTGTATTACTTAACCTTTTTTTTATTTTCCTCTTCTTTTTGAAGTAGGTAAAAGTACAATATTAACCACATTTGAAGACTTGATCATATTGTAACTGTATTGAGGAGCAAATTCACACTTATTAATCTGCCTTTTGGTATATTATAAGTTACATAAACTGAACGATTTAAAAGAATTGTATTAACGAATGTTCTAAGACTCTTAACGTTGTATATTTATATATATTTGTTGTGTAACTTTGATCTTTTGATTCATGTAGTGATTTTTCGTGCGATTTGTCGATTTTAAATAAAAGATTTAGACCAACATAGCAGCACTCTTCTGTTAAGGAGGCTAGGTGGTCAACAAATTAGCCATCAAACTTTCTATAAGTTTTAGATACATTTATGATTTATTTAGCTATTAACTATTTTTTTAGTAAGAGAAGCATCATATGCTTTATCATTCAAATCTGAGTGATTTTCAACTGTTTATACATGTATAGAGCTCTTCTTTAAAAGAAGATCAATAGAGTCTGAAATGGGTACGACAAATGAGTCCTCTAAATTTGAAAAAAAAATTGTAAAGAGATTCCTCCTTAATTTGTTTTGCACTGCGGCTATTTCCTCATTCAATCGCGTGCATTTCTTGATAATCGTATTATGGATTATCCATTTCCCTGTTCACATTAATAATTTTGGATAAAGAAAACCTTTGCATTAATATATGTCATTTCAAATTAGCATTTATCTGATTTATTCCTTTTATAGTTTCCAAATCTAGCATTTAATAGATTACACTTCCAATTTTCTGTGTTCCTCTTAATTGCTTTATGTGTAAGTTGATATTTCGAAATAATTTCTTATAGAATATTTTGTACATAAAAACAATGCTTTCGAAGTTTTCTTTCCAAGTATATGTGTTTATGCACTCTAATACAGATCGATGAATCAATTTAAGACATTTTGTTATTATCGAAAGATGTAACAGTGGTCTAATGAAACAGACTGCACACCTGTCAGAACAAGGGATCGTTTATACTTGTAAACATTCCTTACATACGTAAGTTTATTTGGCTGGTTCCCGGTTTGTTACCCAAATAACCAATAATATTTGCTTAAACTACTGCATATAGACAATTGCTCAAAATTATATCGATCGTATTTACGCATATCCGTTAAAAAAACCATTATTCACCTGATATCACCTCTTCATTAAAAGAATTCAATAAAGAGTTATGGATTTTTTCTCCTTGTGTAAGCATCATAATTTTTTGACCCAATGAAAAGTTACAGTAAAGGACATATCGCATGTTTTTATAATTTAGGAATTTTTCAAATTAAATCTATACTCATTAAAAGTTACGTTTATTATTGTTTTCATAAAATAATCTGGCTGATTTGTTAGTTTGAAAGCTATTAAATTTAAATGTCTTGATATGCATATGTTCTCTCTCGGATCAAGCAGCCATTATGTGTGACGTCATATGCGACCTCGAGCGAGAAGCTCCTATTAGCCCATCTTTGTAACTGGATTAGATTTAACAATTAAACTAATTATCACCTGTCTGATTGTCGATAACGGGAATATGATGGGGTTTTATGCCTCCTGCGGTGTTCTAGCCGTCAAATATGTGGATTTGGACTGTTTTTTTTTTAAGTTTCCCATACGAAAGGATGCGAAAATGTTAGAACAAAGAACACGTTGTTTTTTGTTTGTTTGTTTGTTTGTTTGTTTGTTTTTTTTTTTGGGGGGGGGGGGGTTAATCTGTCGACGAGAGGGTTTATAAATAAAACATTGAATACATTACATGTTATTAGATATGTGGTTTCATAAACAAATCTTTTTTTTTTCATTTTTCAAAGAGAAAAATAAAAGTTTATACACAGAGGACCTGTGTACAAAATACAAGTTCATCGGAGAAAAATAACAAGAGAGGGCGCAATTTTGGATACCGCCTGGCTTTATTAGCCTTTTTTATTGATATTGTTAAACTAAACATACATGTATGCGCCGTTTTTGTATTAATGATTTCTTCATTCATAGCTGACCTCTTCAGAATTCATAAGACTAAGTACGCTATGCGAGATTTCTGTCATTCGATATTGAATGTGTACGTGAGGGATAGACAACGTTTTTTGATATACGTTGATACATAAACAGATTTTTATAAACCGGTGATGGGATCTTACCGAAAAACTATACTTAAGGAACACGTGTTCATAGTGTATTATCAAGTAAAGAACCTTTAAATGTTGTGTCCAGTTACGGCCCGAAAACACAAACTTTTTGTGCACCACAGTTTTACAATTATAATAAACATTTTGAGTCTGACAAAACGCATAAAAACAAGATTATTGTAGATTTTGATAAGATAAACACCTGCAACCGTTTTGTTTTTAGCTAAAATCCTTACTAAGTTGTGTTTGCCATGTTTACACTTCGATCGATTTGATTGTTATTGCAGACTACGTCGTCGCCGGCTATAGCATCGTTTTTTATCAATACTGGTGGCTCATAGTTGTAAGACTGGATAGTAAGATTCTTTTAATTACGTCTGCATGCACCAAACAATATACATTGGTGAATGAATGTCAAAGATAAAAATAAGATGATGATTATCCTACAATTTGTTTACAATCAGCTGATTCGAAGAAGGTCAGCATGTGACGTCACTGTACCACTTCATACGCTATCTAACAAACGAGTTTTTATACGATCGGGGCTATGATTAGATTGGTATTATGGCTAGTTTTCACTTTTATACAGCTAACAAACTGTTAGAAGTAATCATTATATACATTAGGAAAGGCGAAAAATGTAAAATATCTCATACTTTAGAAACATGCGATATGTCCTTTAAAACATTGAAAAGTATCTTTAATAATACCCAAATGCAGCTGTACATAGCACAATATGTACTTTTTGTGAATTGTTGATGTCTACCAATAAGGTTGGTTTTTTTTTTTAGATATATGATCAAATGCACGACGAAAACTTCGAAAAAAATGACTTGTATTACATGTTTAACTGATTAAGTAACATTTGACCCACAATCGTGTATTGGTAATTCTACATCGCTTTCGAAATTGATATAAACATTAAGTTAAAATGTTAACACGATTTCCATATATTCACCATTACAACCATAACAGTATCAAATATTGGGTTAAATATGATAGCTAAAAGGACAAGATGTTTATATTATCTCCTATGTATATTGATAGCTAAAAGGACAAGATGTTTATATTATCTCCTATGTATATTAATGTCACAGTGGTTTTCCCATACCAATTTATTATACCCGCACTTTCTAAAGAAAGTTCGGGTATATTGTTGTTACCCTGTTCCGTCCGTCCGTCCGTCCGTCCGTCCGTCGGTCCGTCCGTCCGTCCGTCTGTCACGTTTTACTTTCTCAAACTGCTCTTACATCTTATAAACCAGCAAACTGAACTCTTGGAGTTTGATTTGGGGTATCATGTTGTTTTGTAAAAAAGTTTCAAAAATTCTCTGTTAGTCCTGGGGGTCAAATAATTGGTAAAAAATGACGTTTTTTCACAAAAAACCTTCTTCCTCGAACTCCTCCTACATTTTCAAAAGTAGACAAATCATCTTTTGGAATATGTTTTAGGGTATCCTATAGATGCGCAATAA
Organism: Magallana hongkongensis; assembly: GCA_015776775.1. Classification (NCBI taxonomy): domain Eukaryota; kingdom Metazoa; phylum Mollusca; class Bivalvia; order Ostreida; family Ostreidae; genus Magallana; species Magallana hongkongensis. The sequence goes on from CM027470.1 coordinate 31,453,783, forward strand.
GGTTTCGGAATTTTCAATTTTGTCCTGGGGGTCATTTAATGGCTAAAAAATGACGTTTTTTTACAAAAAAACTGGTTTAAAAAACGTCATTTTTTTTAAGCAGTAGCCAAATGATCTTCTAGAATATGATTGGGGGTGTCATATTGAGGCATGATCAGGTTCCAGAATTTTTTTTTTAATTAAGGGGATCAGTGGGCAACAAAAAATGACGTTTTTTGGCAAAAAAAATATGGTTCCCAGAACTCCTCTTACAACTTTTGGAGTAGCTACATCATCTCTTGGGATATAATTGGGGCTGTCCTATAGATGTGCAATAAGGTTTTAAAAATTTAAATTTCATCCTGGGAGTCAAATAGTAGCAGAAAATTGACGTTTATCACTAAAAAATCAAACATTGATCCAAGAGCTCCTCTTATGATTTAATGGATAGACAATCATATCTTGGGATATGATAGGGACTGTTCTATAGATGTGCAGTAAGGTTTTCAAAATTTAAATTTCATCCAGGGAGTCAAAATGTAGCAGAAAATTGACGTTTATCACTTAAAAAAAAACATAGATCCTAGAACTCCTTTTATGATTTAATGGATAGACACATCATATCTTGGGATATGAAAGGAACTGTTCCATAGATGTGCATTACGGTTTTGAAAAATTAAATTTAACCCTGAGGCCCATTACCTACCGGTACATACCTTTTGATGCCCTTTAAGGATCAAGAATATATATGGTTAAGGGGTGGGGATCTCAACCGTTTTCGAGATATTCGTGCACTTCCTGTTCAAGGGGGGTCATGACAACCCCCGGGGCCCATGACCTACATACCGTTTGATGCCCCTTGACACAAGGTACAAGAATATATATGGTTTAAGGGTGGGGATCTCAACTGTTTTGAAGATATTAAGGGACTTGCTGTTTGAGGGCGTCAGGACCACCCACAGGGCCCATGACCTACATAACATTTGATGCCCCTTGACATCAGAAACATGAATATATATGGTTTAGGGGTCATGATTATAACAGTTTCTGAGATATATGGTAATTTCAAATTCCTGGGGGGTGGGGATGACCCCAGGGGTCAGATCTAATAAACCCTATATATTGCCAGTAACAGCCAATATATGATTATGAAAACCCTATATTATTATCTTTGTCCGTTTTCAAGTTACCATTTACAATAGAGTCTATGATTCTTTCTACAAGGTTCAATGTTAGACCCCACACCCTTTTGACACCCCCCCCCCCCTCCCCCGAAAAGTGGTTGTCTAACCCAAAATGAGAAAAATCAAACCAGGGTGCACAACTAGATTTGCAGGCCTATCATATCCTAGAGTTTTGTACAATTATGTTCAGCCATCTCTGAGAAACAAGTTCAGAGCGGGAAAGAAGAAAAAGAAGATGAAGAATATATACATGTATTAAGAACCGTACAAAAACAATAAGTCTCCAAACTTCATTCAGGAGACTTAATAATTAATAAAGATTAAATAGAGATAGGATCATCAAACATCAATAATTTAAAGATAATTGACAATTTCTGATTCTAAGGGGGTCAGGATGACCCCTTAGGGTCATGACTTACATGCCATAATGATCTGATGCGCCTGCATGACCTAAGGAGGAATAATATCTTTGGATTAAGGTGGGGATCTCAATGGTTTTTATGATATTTGATAATTTCAGGAAGAGCACTTGGGATCATGACCTACATACCATCTTAAATGCCTTGAACAAAGAAACAATAATATAATATGTACATGATATATGATTCAATTTAAGAACCCAGATATAGATCAATCATCTGTTTTGTAATACTTCCTATGTATATATACATGTACATGTATTAGTTTGTGTTTTGTTCTATACTATTCATGTTCATGACTGTAGTATGGCTTAGTCTTATTTTAAATTACATTAAAAAATTGTCAAATATATGACTTGGAACCCCCACTCCCAAACAAACTCAAATATAAACTGTTCTCTCTCCCCCCCCCCCCTTCCTTGTCGAATAATCTATTAAAATCAAAATATAATTTGGGTGTCTAAAAACTTTTATAAACTGGTAAAAAATGTTATTCTTAAAAAAAATTACATTACACCTTGCATAATTGACAAATGATCTATTGAGATACGATCAGAGGTCATATTTCTACCTTGGGATCAATAAGTAGTATTCATTGACAAGTTAAAATTAATTAATAACAATAAATGATTCAAATTATAAATGTTTATACTCCACATTCATCCCCCCCCCCCAATCTAACCTGCTTATAAAGATTCAGTCTTCTTAATACATTCTTACATGTGTACAGTAGCAAATTTTAAATCATTTCTTGATTGCTTTTTCTCTCGTGATTCACATTAACATTTTGGAAATTGCTTAATTCAATTTTTAAGATTTATAAACAAAATGTTATATGCATCACTGCCATGTGTATTCACCTATTTGGGGCAATTGTAAAGTCTCCTAAACAAAGCAGTGACATCATTAGGCTAGGAATTACCCACATGGATCAAACACTACTGTATAACATATGAATAAGATAAAATACATTATTATTTCTAGTTCTAAAATGTCAGGGTGTCTCCAAGGGGGCATAATCTTACAATACAATTTTACGCGCAATGACACAAAGAGCAAAAATAAATTAAACGGTTTAGGGATGAGGATCTCAGATCTCAGAAGTTAACAAAATATACAGTGTATCATATCATTTCCTATTTCATAAAGGCGGGGGGGGGGGGGGGGTTAAAGACAACACCTGGGGGTCATTAATGTACTTTACACCAGTTGATGCATCATAATGACTTTAGAAGATATTTTGTATTTTCCTGTTTCGTGGGGTCAGAACAGTCCCATAAGGTCATGACCTACATTGTATTTGATGCATTATAATACATTAAGAAAGAAATACTCCTTCCTTCCTATTATTACTCATATAAAAAATATAAGTGTCTACACTTACTTACATATGAAATACACAAATTTAATAAGAAATTGTTTATACAGGGTCAATATGGGGTCAACTCAACAGTGCATGCAGTCTGACAAATGAAAAAAATAACTTTTGCAACTAAAATGACAGAAACTTTACAAATGCGATAGGATAGGTAACGATGATAAGCTTATTTAAATATTAAAAGATGATGATACAGTATGCTGTCAAAGGGAGATTACATTTAGAAAGTGAAAGTAGAACTTATATACATGTGTATGTATGCTGGCAGGAATCCCATGCTGGCATCTTATTATATTGTGCTACTGCTACTACATGTATTATGCTTACCTAAATTGGTCAACATCATAATGATAATCCAATTAAAACACAATAATGAATTCCTTTAGCTGATCTTAACTACCGTAATCCTTTTCTGCATACGGAAAACACAGACATGTATGTATGGGTGTTGCTAAAACGCGGAACGGAAAACGGAACGGAATGGAAAATATCATCACGTTTATCCCTTAAAAAGGGTATAGACTGGCCAGAAACGATTTACTTTGTATCTTTTATTTATATCTAATGAATGATTATCAACATGTTGCTATCTTATTAATATTCATATGAATGTCTATCAATTATAGCATTGTATTCATTCGGCTTTAGTTGAGTACGAAACGGAAAAATCAAATGTATACGAATTGTGAAACATTAACATGATTAAACGAGCAAATTAGCTATAACTTTTTACTTATTTCTCTTATATGGTATTGCTGGCATATTAGCGTAACGTACGCAGTTAGTGAAAGCGTTTTATGCGTGTTTTGAGTATTTTTATATTATTTTCAAATATGATGTACATGTATATACTTACATCAAAATTGAATTTTCGGTGTTCTAGACGATCTTTTATCATACAGACGATACAGTATCATTGAGATGGAAGAAAAAAACTGTAGGACTGACGACATTAAAAAATTAAAATACAGTAAACATTAAAATACCCGGTAATTTGTGAAACTAGTAATTTGTGAAACTAGTATTTTTAGCAATGCAATTTTGTTTACGTTTGCATTACAAAGCATGCAGTTGTTTATTCCAGCAGCTATATACATATGATCCGAATAGAGAGCTCTAGACGTTGCCTGGTTTGATTTTCCGATTATATATTGGGACTATAGTCTGTCGATCCCAAAATATTCATGCAGCACATTTGGACGATTTATAATGGAAAATGTTGACATCTTTTCTCCATTTGGAAGTCACTCAGAAGACCTTGCACAATTTTTCAACACCATCATCCGGGTCTGTTAAAATGCAAAACCCCGTAGACTTCTTTATTTTTAGCCGTGTATTTATACCAGCTGATAAGCTAGAGAGGACGTTTTAAAGAAAGAATAATGAGAATGTTTAATGCTTCTAAAAGAGAATCGCTTGAACCCTGAGGTATATATAAATATACAGCAAAAAGTGAATCGAGGATATTTTGGGACAGAATATAGTGGTCAATGCATGTACTGTTAATTTTGAGGAAATAAATATTCTTGAATAAATAATCTAATATTGCTAATCTTTCAAAAAAAATTAAAAAGGTACATAAAGTATATCGTTTTAGCATACTTAACAAATCTATGAGGTAAATAACATTAGATAAGATTTTCCGTTTTCCTTCCGTTCCGTTTTCCGTTCCGCGTTTTAGCAACACCCATGTATGTATACACGTGAACCCATCTAATCGAAGAGCTGGGTAAAACTAGTACCCGCTAATGAGACATGCAAACCTGTGTTGTGTACGTAACTTCAGACAAAGATCAGTCATTTGTAACATGCATGTATTTTTATGACCTATTCTTCAAATCCACTTGCACTATTTTATTAGGTAAATAACAGCTTTAAGGTGGTGCAGGACACCTGCATATTGTGATGTACATGTATACTTCCTATTGAGATAAACAATAAAGTATGTTGACTATTGATTAAATATTTACCCCCCAAATAATGTTACCTAACATTGAAGCGCAATGGGTTAGAGCGTTTACATGTCTGTAAGAGCATTGGGGTCCAAGGTGTATTTTTGGTAATTTACGAATTTTCATGGGGAGGGGGGGGGTCTGGACCCCTCACTCCCACCCCTTCTCTAAATCTGTGCACACGATGATGTTCATGTAGGCACACAGAAGCAAATCTAAAACCGGCAACCGCCACGGGGAGGGGGCATAATTTAATTTTTAATTTTGTTTGTAATAATTATATAGACCATTATACTTCCTATGACATAAAATGTTAAGATAATTGATTAACTGAAAATTCACTGCAAACAGTTCTACCCCAAATTGCACATAAAGTGCTGCTCATGTCACGATGTGTATTATCATATGGGCAGGGATCTCATCCTTCAGTTATGAAAATTATAATTTTTAAATGTATTACCGGAGTTTGCATGTAGCCTTCATTTTTAATTAAAGTGGTAAAAAACAGTGTTATTTAGGGGCAAACACATGGTGCGGGTATTACTGTCTAATGACAGCATCTAGTTTTCAATTGGAATCATAACAGGAAACAAAGGCCACTGTTTTATTACATCAACACGTAGGGTAAAAATTGTGTCCAGGAAATATTTAAATTGCATTTTATATTTAGAGGTCGTTACATCTGGCTAACTTATCTGAGGATCATGTGACCTGGTGCACACATTGTTTTAAATGTAAAAAAAAAAAATATCTTTAGAATTTTTAAGCCAACTTTTAAGGTACATTGTAATTAGTCAAGGAGACACATAAAAAACAAAATGATCAGAAATTACAATAAATAATTCAATATATGACATTTAACTTAGTTATGAATTTTGTGTACACAATTTTTGCCATATTTGGATTATTATTCAGTTCAATGCCATGAGTAAAATATGTTCTTAACTCAATACACGAAATTATGGAATACAATACTTCTATTAATATAACTAGTTTATTTTTCCCCATTTTTAGAAAAGGATATAAATAATACATCTCATTAGAAATTTCTAAAAGCTACATTTTAATGTTATGCATTTCATATTTGCAAGCTAGCCATCTATCAACGAAGCGAGTGTAGCTTGGGCTTCTTTTTGTAGCAAAACAAAAATAATATCTGTTCATCAATAGCATTTTTCTTACATTATATAACAACAAACGTTTTCTCGAGTTTACAATTTTAAATATATTTAGATGTGTTTAAGTAACGAAAGTTTGATATTACGTCAGACGTAAAATTTCAATATTTTTATTGGAAATCTTTTCAAACATAATAATAATGTTAAATATATAAACATATCACACAGTGGATTACAGCATAGTATAGGAGTTTCAGATATTAAATCGGAAGTGATATATAAATGAAAAAACACATGAAAACCATGTGTTTTGTTTTTACAGACCTAGTCAGATCACCAATATTGCATAACTTTTTTTTTTTATAAATGTTTATAATTTTCTGTTATAGTATCAGTTTATGTCTCAAATATGATTCCAATCTATACATTTGTTTCCCTCTTGATTCAAACAGCATTTGCATGAATAACACGGCAACATACACAAAGCAAATAATTGAATGAACACGCCATGTTTTTTATGATATGCAATGTGTCACCTAAATCCTTATCCTTTTAATCGAAAACTTTTTTTTCATTTTGAATGAGTGGCTTACGTTGAAGACGAAAACAAGTCGCTGGATGCTTTTCCTATTTCTTTTCTAACACATTGTAGACAGTAGTTGATAAGTCTTTATTAATGTTGTTTTCAATATCTACATTTTTACTTTCAAAAAGATCCTCATTTTCTGTGCTTGTCAAAGTAAATTTGTTTTCGTTTGACAATTTATGGTAAGTGCCCGGTGGTTCTTTTCTTGATGTTTGTTCTTTTGATGATTTTGTGGCTCTATTCATTGAAAGTTGGGACGTGCCAACTTCGTTTTCATATGTACTAGTACTGCTCTTTGGACTTCCACTATATCGCTGCTCTGGATGGTCATAATGATAGTAAACGTCGTTTACACTATGATGTATATCCTTATTATTGGCAAGGTCCTTCAATGATGCACATTATAAATTGAGACTATACTATTTTAATTATAACACAATATGTATATGGTTAATGCAACTTCTAACATAATATGCATATGTTGACAATGTATTCAGTTAATTAATTTTTACTTTACTATTATCATATATTACATTTGATTAATTTTGGGAGAAACATTTATTTAAATGTTGATAGCTAATGACAATTATCTGAATATACGACAGGAATAAAGACGAAGCTAAACCGCGATGTCCATAATATAGTGATAAATAAATTCATCTTCTTTTGGATGGATCGAAAATATCCCTTCGGTATCAGTCATGCGAGGAATGTTTGATTTTGAATTTTTGCCGTCATTTGTTATTCTGAAAAAATAAATTGAAATCAAAGAATTAATTTGTTTTACAAAAAATTCAATTTTATACAAGTAACTACATCGCAGAAAATGCACCAAAAGGGGGAAAAAGAGAAAGAGAAATATATTGTTTACAGTAACGATCAGAATTATTTGACTTTATTTTGAATTTAAGAACAAAAGCAAATACCTGCTTTAAGTATGCTTGTAAATACAAATGCATACAAATGATGTTAACACAAAGCCCAAGATAAGCCATACACATCCGCTCACTATTCCTTGATTAAAAACTATCTGCGCTGATCCTATGTCTGCGTCCGAGTGAGAAGTATCAGAAAAAATATTTTTTGACGAAAGAAAAATATTCACTGGTCATTAAAAAAACGAGTTAAGCTATTTTTTTTTCTTTTATTAACAAGAGGCCTACATACCTTCACGTTGACCTGAATACCATAACACGTAGATGGACCAGTCAGAGAGTCACATGTTTGCACTTTTAGCTTTATGTCGGTATCTATATCACAATCCGAGGATCCCGCGACCATTAAAACCGCTTTTATTTTTTATTAATGTTTAATAAATCAATTCTTTAAAGAGGGAGTCAAAATTCTGAAAAATCTAGAATAATTAATTTCTAGTTTCAGAGGCCAAATATTGTAAACTTTTGATATAAAGAGACCGTTAATGGTCACTTGGCAAATAGTAAAATGAAAGTTTTCACTAGAAAATGTTGAGATATTAAAAAGTATCGGGACATTTTGTGATTGAAGTTACACTCTCTGATCCTCTTTACCTATCAAAAAATTGTGAAGGCAAAGGAATTCAATGCATTAACTATGGATTACTGTGAGCAATAACGTAAAAAAATTAATTTAAGATGTTGTCATATTTATATTTGTCCTACCAAAGAGTCGAAACCCTGGATTCAGAGGTAATGAATTTACAATTTAGGTAGAGGGCTTCATGAACATCATAACCATACATCAGTTTATCTGTGATTTGAAAATAGAGAAGATGATTTTCTAAGCTTAATATATTTATTTTTAATATATGGTCATAGTTGCCCCTCCTAAGGGCCTGAAAACCTTACCCAAAGGCTATGATTTAAAATATAGATGCCTCTGAACATAGAGGTGATACAAGCAAAACGGTAACAATTGGCTTTGTAATTTCAATAATAAAAGTAAAATTTTTAACAAACGGCGGACGACGCACAATCTTAAAAAATTCATCATGTTTTAAAAGGGTACACTAATGTCTTATTTGTTAATGTATATCATTGACGAGCAAGCCGAATACCTTTAGAGGGTAAAATCCCCACTTCTTTCACTTTGTTTGCGTTCTTCAATTCACACTCTTTCATGTTACAATGAGCTGTTGGAATTTCGTATAAATGTCTTAGTTCAGTCATTTTTGGTTTTGGAAACGCCGAAATAATAATTGCTCCAGATTCTGTGAACATTCAAGATACTTTTAGCTTTTCTTTCGAGAAATAAATATAGGTTTTCATATTTTTATTGATTATCTTATCCAATTACCTGTGATTATTTCATTATTTTCAAGGAAACTTGCAACCATACAATCTGTAAACACATCTCCGAGTAGTTAAGTTGTTTGAATACACAAATTATAAATATCGATTCAAGCTAAGCAAATTAATTTATCATCATTAGAGAATCTTACCTTGAAAGAAAATCGTTGACCTTTCGTCTAGATGTTGGCACATAAACTCCAAGTTCTCGATGGCTTTTTCACAATTTCTGCTGTTGATAGACACAGTTATTTTGGTTCTACAAAGTTGTCGCTGATTCTTGTCATGAATTATATATTTCTGAACCTCTTTTAACCCAATGTTCTCAGGTTCGCATGACGTATTCTTATTGATGAACATTGATATACCTGAAATCCACAATTTTTTCAAGCATCAAATATAATTTCTTTATATTCTTTGGTAATATACTCTAAATTGAAGATATATTAATAGTATATAAACCATTTAGGGTTACCTAAATACATATTGTTTACTGAAACTTGATCGATGTCAAAACAGGTATCCTCTATATGCTTCGGGCTAGTTTTTCCAGTGTATAAAAATGAGACGAAACTACAACGAAAAATTATAGATTCGTATTTTATTTTTAAAAAAATGATTTTTAATCCTATTGAGTTCACCATACGGAATTAACTCTTAACCTTTTAGTTTCTTCTGTTCTGACATTATCTGGTTTATCAAGCACCAAAATAAAAAGGAGAATGAATTCTGTTAAAAAGAGAAAAAAAAACAATCAAAAAAAGGCAGGAAACAAAATAGTATAAAGCACATACATAATCAATTTTCTTAAGCATTGAAACATTCGAAAAAAAAAATCGAATCGGACTATTCAACTCAGCAAGCAACATCATAAAAGTACGGGTTAAAAGTGACCTGAAACAAGAAAACACAAATTCTAACTCAATATTCTTTAAATTTTAAACAGTGCTAATTTACGGAGACAAGACATTGTCATCCAAAAGATCAAAGGTCCTCAGCGTCACAGGAAGTTGGTTTTGCTTGAAGGTATTATTTTAGAAGAAAATCTAGTGACTGGTTAAACCTTAGAAAATAAGTAAAAAATTATTATATCTGATTATATTTCATTTTCTTTGTAATTTTACATCTTCTAGTTAATTAATATGAGGTAATTTATCAATTAATACGTACATTAGTAAGATTCAATTTATTGCATCCTGTAACAAAAATTTTTGGTCTGTGATGTTATATTTAAAACATATCGAGCTTCTAATGTAAACCAATTTTCATCAGTGATTATGAGAGAGTATTTATTCTTAAAAAAAAAAACGAAAAAAAAACGAACATATATCATGTTTTTCTTTCATTGCATATTTATATTGATAATGGCTTTTTGAATATTTCATATTGCTATGCGCATATTTTTACCTTGCGTGTTAGAGAGAGAGAGAGAGAGAGAGAGAGAGAGAGAGAGAGAGAGAGAGAGAGAGAGAGAGAGAGAGAGAGAGAGAGAGAGAGACAGACAGACAGACAGACAGACAGACAGACAAAAGACAGACAGACAAAAGACAGACAGACAGAGAGAGGGAGAGAAAAAGCTCAAGCATGTACAATTTTGTCTTTTTTTTAAATCTTATAATCTAATAAATTGTCTTGATATAAGGTATCGTTTCAGACTTTATTATGTGTACTCACCCTACATTGAAAACTTTAAAATGTTTGCTCCATACGTAAACAGAGAAACCGAAACGTTAACTATGACGAAAAGTCCATTCGTGTGAAAATTTTAGCGGTTAGATTGTGAATTCGTATTATTTCTATAATATAAAAATGGTATCCAAAAAGTTAATTGAATTCCACGATAGTGCACTTACAAGGTTTCGTAGGCTACGCAGCTTATTTATATTATTAGAAAAAGTTGTCACGTGTTTTGTGTTTGTGGTTCAATAGGTTTACTCTCATCTGCTTTGTTCGGGTCAGATAATGTCGTCCGTCAAATACAATTTTATCAATATACTCACTGTCAATTTCAATGTTAAACAACCTCTGTTTGTTTTAGTTATCTATAAGTGCATTTTTAACATGCACAAAAATACCATGCATCACTGAGAGCTGTAATCACTTTCATTCTATTAAACAATTATATATTTAGCGTTTCATCAGGTTGATACTAGCGTGTGCTTCTTTTATTTTGGTTCTAAGCAGTGCAGCTCGGTATCATGTATACTGAATTCAGTAATGGCTTGTAAGGATTGACTGTTTGCCAGAAATCATAAAAGTAACAAATTATAAACAAAATGATTTCCAAAAAGGCGGACATTTCATGTTCCCTCTGTATACTTGTAAATATCAACACAATTGAAATATTAACCGTCTTAATATAACATCGAGCAAAACAAGATTGAATATTGAATCTAGAACTGCATCTTTTCTGCACTTTTTTAAGTCATGATATATCATGAAAGAGTAGTTGAAGTTCATGGACGTAGAGAAAAAGACAACATATTGTAGATTGAAATACGATATGGGCCAGAAGTCGAGCAAACTGGTCTGTCTTATGTAAAAGTACCTGCGTACTTGAAAAATAATTGATATTTTTAAAATATATGTTTGACAAGCTATATCAATGCTTAGTATTCTGCGTTGATGATTATTATTCAAAAGTTTCATCAATAATTAGAGGTGTTAGCATTAGAACAAATACATTGGTATCATACCGCTTAAATATCATTCCAGAAAAAAAAAATATTGTATTGATCTTATGAGCATATATAAATTGAAGGTTTAGGTAATATTTTAGTAGTGTAAAATATAGATTTAAGTATCACGTTATCTGAGAATGTTGATATTAAGAATTATATACATATGAAAAATTGTTACATTTTACACACAATGTATTTGTTTACTTATTCCTATGGTACAGTTTTATTTTTTTAATTTACTGTGATTCTTATTGTGATATTCTTGAAACAAAATTGAAAGGCTTGCATCGAGGAAAATTAAGTAAATATATCAAAAGAATTAATATCTAACATCTTATTTCGACATCCGTGTCTTAGGTTTCTATATATAAAGTTTTTTAAATTCATTTTATGACGTATACGGAAGTTAATTTTTTTTCTATGTAAATCAAATTTGTTTAATGGTTTATGGTACAAAATCCCCCCAATTATTCGTGCATACACATTGAATTATGCCTATTGTAAACAATTAAAACAAAAACAGTTAAATGTCTAAACAATTAAAGAAATTATTTATCACAAGATTTAAGGCAAATATTGCACAATAGCTACATGTACTTCAGTCATAAAAAAAATAGACCAAAACAAATAATATATGTAATAGAAAAAAGATACATTAAGTTTTTTAAGTGGATTATTTTGTTTTAAAAATTGACTCTTCGATCATTTTTTAACAAAATGTATAGCTATAAATTAGTGATATGTTCTTCTTATAATTGCATTTGTATCAGTCGACTGTCTTTCTTAGATAAGAGTGTTAGCAAAGTATAAACAAAATTGCTATGACCCTGCAAGGCTGACGGGTGTGTTTTAGACATTTTTCAGTACATGTATCATACTTTGCCTTTGTCTAAATAAAATCTTGCAAACCTTCAAAAGCGATCTATTGAATCATTACTACACACTATTTTCTGGTGATGAACATATGAAACAAAGGTAAATTATTGAACTCTCTGGAAAACACTCCCTATTTTGCTAAAATTCGGCGTTGATATACGATCTATAAAAGTGGGAGTCACATTTGGTTATTTTCATTCAATTACCTCATCAAAGAGGTTTACATTTATTATTGAATTGCCTCTTCACAAGATCAATACAGTTTTTCCTTGTTTTTTTTTTTGTCTTATTACATGTTTCATGTATATTATTTTCGCTGCTGCAAAGCAAAACACATGTTGTATTTTTTAGTTCCAGGATTTTCGTTTTCTAATTTAAATAAACAATCTAGGGTTTGTTGTGTTACAAGTTCTATTCCCCAAACAAATAGAACTTGTTTTAAGTTACTATGCATGGCCTTTGAATTTCAGCTTCATTTTTAAAGAACTTTTGAAAAGCACCTTCTTATAAAACATTTGAAGTAATGCTTCGAGCTTTTTGCTTTTTAAAGGACTTAATATTTTATACACAACGTTGATAGGTCATTAACAGATTATTTGACCAAATTATACATGCGAATCAGTATTTTATTTGATTTTCTTATCATCTTACATATCAATTATTGAATTAATATTTCTATAACATATATATTACCTATTAACAAAAAATGAGTGTTATTAGATAAACGGAAGATTTTATAAGATATATGCGAAGCAACACGGTATGAGATAAAAAAAACCCTTTACATTTAAAGGTGTATATGGTTATGTTGTTGATAAAACTTACGTAAACATTTAGTAGAAATTGCAATAACATAAGAGAGAAGCACGTTATTTTAAAATATTTTTGATGCATGTTTTAATTGAAATCGTAGTACATATATATTAACATATGTCTTAAACTTTACTAAACCAAACTCAGACTTCACTCCTCTATTTACACTGCAAATTTTGTACGTTTATTTTCCAGAAAACTCATAATTACACACCTAGCTGTTTGCATTACCTTTCAAATGTCAAACTAGTTGTGCTACTAAGCATAACGGCAATTTGTGGACAAAGCGCATACCATTTTTACAGAAAATAATTATCTAATAAATATTTGACTGAACATACATATAGATATCATAGATTAGAATTGTTTTATCAACACAGACATAAGATTAATGTGACGGCATGATTGTTCAAGTTGCTAGAATGAACAATGAAAGTACGCCATACTTGCTTTATTTCAAACTTTTTGTCTAGACACATTTCCGAATTTATAGTAAAATTCTATTACAGTTATTGTCGTTATCAAACAAAAGCGCGGATATGATTATCTAATGATAAACCTCGACTGTCATCAATAAATTACAAGATCTGAGAATTAGCAATCTCGAATATGAACTAAACATGATCCATAATTTTAGAACATAAAACTGCGAGAATCTAATGTCGATTATTATTTATTAGTTCTAGCGAAATGTGTACTGCCTGAAACATTTCTTCTGAAGAGCTCGATGTACTTTTCCGAGAACCTTCCTCACCTTTATACATTTTTTGAGAAACAAGTGAAGTATATTTACAAATCAACAAAACATATGTCGTCTGCATGTCATTTTGATCAAAAACCATTGAAAGATACACGTGTATTACTAACAAAACACTTCTCAGAAATACAAGTGTAACTATTAACAGACATTCAGATATCTTTTTTTTTTCTTTCAAGATACATTATTTAAGAACAAAGTAAACATATGTACCATTGAATGAATCTAGGTACACTCTAAGCATCGATAACTTCAAAAATGAATGTCAAATGTTATATAACCAGATCAGTTCTAAGAGACTTTACAGTGACCGTACAGCTGTGGTTGGACGGTTGGTGGTTGGTTATTGTGCGTTGGGGACCTAATATTGTTATATTTTAGGAGGAATTATTTCGTGTTTCTTTTACTTTGCCAAATGCATTGTTTAAATAACCAAAATTATTAAGCGGAACCTTTAAAGACTAACGCTTGGCGATGAGAATGACTCTTACGTGAGATATCATCAAATGAATGCTATTAGATGTCCTTGGGCCAAGCAAGCCACTACAGAGTTTTGATTACACCTGTTAATTCCAGTAGCATGCAAATTCATGCTGCGTTGTTTATTCCATTTCATTCAGTAATTCATTACACAAACACAAAATACATATATGAAATATCTTTTGATACCAATTGCGAATATACAGTTTGTAATTTCAATAATATTTCTATGACATAAAATCAAAAAAACAAAACACTGAATATGTTTGGATTTTACACAAATTAATTTAGTGCTTGTCAGGTATGTATTTAAGAGGGATATCTACAAACCACTGTGGTATTTCGCGTTTCCAAATGATAGAAACCAACTGACATTAAAGCAGTCAATTATTTGGTCGGAAAGGACAGTTGTGTTTCATTTTTTGGGAAAGAACGGATGTTGGTTGATTTTTGCGATGGTACTGAATCTAATGAACTTATTTAATGAATAAACAATTAAATTTTAAAACTAGCTGAAAGAGCAAACGCTTGCTTTTCCGATTAATATTTTAGGGACTAGACAGCACTCAAACAACAAGTGACTTGGCATGCGAACATCAGTATAATATAGTCAGCATTATAACAGCAATAAATTTAGAGCAATATGCCTAAAAAGTAGCCTGAATTTCAAACAAGATGCACGAGCCGGAGGCATAGTACAATCATAACACAATTCTATTATATAAATATATTTTTTGAGATCAGACACGATACATTTTGAAAATTATGTATTTTATCACAATGTATTTGTGAATATATTCCTACGATATGGCTTCCACTTAAATCTTAACAACGCTTTGGGTAAATCCCGGAAGTGTATTAAATATCAAATTATCTAACATTCAATTATTTCAGCATCCGTGTTTTATGTTACAATACACAGATTCATTTTATTCTACTTTGGTGCATTCAAAAGTTCAACATGTAGGCTCTTTGTATGCAAAAACATTTTTTTTTTTAATTTACATTTAGATTATATTAAAGCAATCAATAAACTATTTTCATTAGTTGCTAAGGATATCACAAGGGGTTAAGTTTGCTAGATAAAAGCCAGGACAGTTTGGAGTTTTGACTCGTATCAAACATTTATTTGGCCAAAATAATAAGTCACTGGGGTCAAATAACAACACAATCAAAGCCAAAGCATTTTTTTTTAAGTCAACCCCTTTTCTTGTTTAAAAAAATGATTTGGAGTTTTCTTATAAATATTAAGATTAAGAAGGCTAACTTTTAATAATATTTCCAGATGTTTCCTACTGAATAATGGCACCACATCGAAGAAACTATTTCAGCTATGGCAAATAGATTGTATCCTCCTGATTGAATAATTTTCCATGTAGGGTCAAATGGTCCGACTTCTAACGATATAAACTCTAAATACTTTATACGGCACAATTCACCTCGTACAGATACCGTGACTTTTGGTCAAACACCATACTGGTCTGGTCATGTTTGCTGTTCAGACGATTTTCGTATTATGTATTGTTGGGGATAGACCAAAAATCAATAAGATAGGGTTAGGATAAACAAGATTATAAAAAAGTTCTTGGGTGGTCAAGTGCAGGGATACTGCAAAGATCATAATAATGATGATATAGTCAAATAAATTTACTTATTTCCGTCCTGACGGTACCCACAAGTCTCGTTTTGGGAACCAACTGTTTCTCAACAACCTGCAAGCTTTTTCTACAGAACAGCCAAACTTGTTACCCTCCAAAAAAGTTACTAGGCCTGCAATGCAAAAAAGTTTGCTTTAACCTGATCTTATTGTTTCACATTTTTTCTGTTCTAATTTAATTTTGAACAAAAAAAGCTTTCAGTAACAAATGAGTTATCATACACCCCCCTTCATGGTTTAAATATATTGTTGAATATAGGAAAAAGGAAATCTTTGGGGGATATTTCCAATTTTCCAATTGTCTGTGGCGGGATTGGGGAGTTTACCAGTGTTTAAAATTTGTAAAGTTCAACCCATTCACTTATATATTAGCCTGCTAAATAGCTCTCAATTGCAAGTTATTAGAGCAAAGTAAAAATTATTAAGTATCAAATAGTAAAAATTAACTAAGTTTGGCGATATGTTGTTTACGAAGCCACAGTCGTACAAGCTTACTCCTTGACGTTCAAGTAAATTTGGAACGTGCTACCATTTAGGGTCTTAAAAGGCTATGTATCAGTATATGCACGGGTCAACACATTCAAATACAAAATTGTCTACGAAAAAGCTCTCAGGTTAAAACGCCAAGTCTATAATAAATGGAAATTATTAACAAGTAGTGTAGCGTTATACATGTTGATATGTATGCAGGAAGAAGCTACACAATTTTAACAATATGTAAAAATGCATTTTATTATAATTTAATTGTGATTATATTGTATGATGTGTAATATTAACTATGTTTAGATCAACCATTTAGATTTTTTTTAAATTCATTTCATTGGTTTCCTTTTCACATCTCGTTTATAATGTTAAATGCGTATTATTGTTTGTTATAACAATGTTTCATTCAACCTAACAAGTGTATCCTTTTCTTACCAATTAGTACACATCAACATATTGATTGAATAATGTATAAGCGCAAAAATGTTATTGTGTCATGCTAAAATGAACTAATCTGTTGCTTAGAATAGCGTGTGTAATAAGGTGTTTTACGTGATTTAAAATGAAATTTGATTTATAATTGACAGCAGACAAGACTTATTTATTTTTTCTGTGAAATTTACATGTAGGCGTTTGTTTCAGAATGATGATATACAGGGACCATACCAGTAATAGCCTTGGGTTGAACATGATACGTGTAGTATTTAAAAGAGCCTACCAATAAATTTGATAGAAATAAACACAACTAAATTATAATTATTGGAATCAAAATATATTTTACAACTGCAATATGAATATTAATAATGCAGGAAATAATTGAAACAATATAGACAATCTACGATCCTAAAGTTGTTAAACTTATGCGCATATGCAATTATGCAAACTTTTGACTGATGTACAAGAATGTTATCGGATTTTGATATCAGATACCATTTTGTACTTTTATTTATTTTTATTATTTGTGTTTCTTGCAGTTGCTACAAACAGTATGTAGATAAGTACATTTTTTGCAAATTTCTTAACATTTAGATTTCTAGTACGCGTTAATATCAAGTTAACAATATGAATCTCATTTTGATATTTTTATTATTTATCATTTAACAGATACCATAAAAATGTTTCTGACGATTGCATTTATAATTTCTTTTTGAATGGAACTGTTTGTCAGCACTACTGAATTCAAAATCCACTGATATTCCCAAATATTGACTGACATTGTCTGACATCCACTGTACATTGACTGTACCTCACTGTACATTTCACTGACTTCCACTGTACCCCACTGTACCCCACTGTACATTTCTACTGAACAACACTGTATCCCACTGTACACCACTGTACAGTCCTACTGACTTCCACTGTACCCCACTGTACGCCACTGTACAGGGCACTGACCAGCACTGTACCCCACTGTACGCCACTGTACCGGGCACTGACCATCACTGTACCCCACTGTACGGCACTGTACTATTAATTTGAAAAAAAAAATCAGATTTTTAAATCTTCAGCATATTTTTTTCTTCGATATTTATTTTTATTATGCTGTATATACATGTAGCATTACCATTATGTATACAGATAACTTGACAGAAGAATGCAACAGGTAGTTAAATTTATTTAATACATTTTCTTTATTAATAAATGTCTATTGTTATTGAATGTTACGATCATAAAATTATGACAATTTCCCTAGCTATAAGGTGAAAGTATTGAATTTTACATGTTGAATCTAATTATTAAAAAAGTACATGTCATTATGTTCATTCTGCCAGTCATTCGAAAATACCCCCCCCCCCCCACCAGCAAGGTTACATAATCATATCTTATTGATGATATATGACAAGCCCTCGTTTAAATGATCGGGTTGTTAATTCTCTGTATCTCATAAGCTGTGTTTTAGCCACTAAAAACAGTCAATTAAACACAGAATCCACAAAATAAATCCATGCTTTTTTTTTTTTTTTTTTTTTTTTTTTTTACACATGTCCAAATATCATGACTGCCCGCTTGACTACACAAGTACCTTTTGAAGATAGCGTGCGAGTTTCTAGCTCATTTGTTAAGTGATTTCTTTTGATTAAAATATTTAAATATACATTGCAAATGTCGGGTTTTAATTCAACAAAATAACACCTACTGCAGAATACATTATAAATTTTAAACATAATCAGTGACATATTAAGTGGTAATTAAATGTATCATTAATTTCAGCAAGAAATAAACGGAAGGAATTAAATCAAGGAAGGTTGTAATATGCGTAGCTGTACAGTTTTCTTTATATATGATTTTCTTTTAAATGTTTAAGAAATAAGATATATATAATGCCCTACGCAACACACTTTTTTGTTTAATGTGTCTGAGAGAGAGAGAGAGAGAGAGAGAGAGAGAGAGAGAGAGAGAGAGAGAGAGAAAGAGAGAGAGATTACAGGTATAGCACTTTCTGACAATATTGTATTGGTGTCATTTGCAATTTATCAGAAATCGATTAAAATAATAAGAAATTGGTTGTCTATTAATCTGCTTCTTTTACAAATCAATTATTTTTCTTTATGTCGTACGTTTATTTTTGCCAACCAAGTCCGTTTTAGAAAAATATCTGCAAACTTTAAGTCGAAAAATGAAATGTAACTATATGGATAATATCACCCCCCCCCCCTTTTTCTTCCCGAATCCACTTGATACCCCTTTCAGTACTGTGTTAAGTCGAAACGATTCATGTTAAGCAATCGGTTATAAAAATTAATGCATTTTTTTTAGAATTTTAACCTCGATGTGTAATCACTATTAAATAGATATAATAAATCCCACTTTTGTGCAATCATTTCATGAAACTAGTCCTACATGTAAGTAAATTATAATAATCTTTTAAGACAGATTTTAAATGATTATGATCCCAATGCACCCGGCAACCATAATGATGTTTTTTAATCAAAAGTGAAAATTCAGATTTTTTGTTTTAACAGTGTATTTTCCCGACGTTTACCTCTCTTTATACACTAGGCCCAAACACATATACACAGGTGGTCAGTTTTCACACCTTGACACAGTCACCCGGCCGTGTGTATAGTCTGAGCCTTTCTGTTAGTTCCAGGTTTTTCGTTGTTCCCAGACAGACAAAAGATTTTCTCTGTAGACATACACAAAGAAGGAGACAGTACACTGTCGATATAAAAAATTTTAAGACAATCATTGAATAACGAACTTCAAACCATTTGAATCCATGGACATTATCCCGAAACTAAAGATAAATACATACTTTAATTTTTTTAATGCCAATATGTAGATTTAGCCGCTGTTAACATTACTACATGTTACCGGTACTACTTTATTTAAATACTAAAATATTCGTACGTAAGCATGGAGAGAGAGAGAAAAAAGACAGAGAGAGAGAGAGAGTTTTTATAGAAGATTTGAAATGTTTGCTATGATACAATATACTGGTTTCAGTAAATGAAGAAAAAACAGAAGAAAAAACGAAAGATCGTTTTAAAGGCCGAACTTTTTTACCGGGTGGTAAATCTCAGGTGAGGGCGGGGCTTAATTTCAAGAGGTGTGAAAGCCTCCGGGGCTGGAAGTCTAACTGCGACCGTGAACGCTGCTAATCACTATACACAGAAAGCAAATATTACACAAGATATAAATAATAAGTCAGAGTTCGTCATAGTTTGAATATCTTTTTGTTTTAATGACCATACGAAGCGATTTTATACGGAAATGCCGTCCGAGCACGTGTGTAAAGCACAATTTAAAAAATTCAGTAAACTAATTCTGCTTTAAAGATTTAAGTCAGTTCATTGTGTTTAGCACTTGACATTGTTTAAGACGTTAATTTTAACAAATATAATTGTATAAGAAAACCATACGAGCAGTAAAAATATTCACTTGAATGTAAAGGCAGCCATTATACGATGACAACTAATGGAGTTCGTTTTCCATGTAGTGACGTTTACGTGCAACAAGTTCCAATTGAGTGTATAATCAGTAAATACAGCTTTAATAGCTCATAAGTTTGTTTTAAAAAAGAAAATTGTGTATGCATGTTTTGGGCTGCATGCTCATTCATCATCGTGAAATTTATTAAATCATATAATTCAACATGATTCAAAAATAAATTGCGTATTTTCAATTACTGAATAATAAATCTATTTTTCTCATTTATCCGACCCTTACACAATTCACTTATTACGGAAAGAGAAAAAAAAAACGTGATTGACAATTAATTAAGGTGTCGCTTATAATTGAAGAGGTGCTAAAATAAAATTGTGATGCAGCAAAAATATTGCGCGGGGGGGGGGTCGGGTGCTTACAAGCTGAGAAAATTTGGAAAAAAATAATAATTTCCTCTCTTTGCGACAAGTCCGCTATATTTCCACGGTTTATAAAACGCCAAAAGGCAGTTTTAGTCTTATAATCTGGTAGATATTTAATTAATACCTTAACCTTACAACATTTATGTATATAGCAGTCAATGTAACGTCAGACAATAACTAATTAATTCCTTTTTTCAATGATATTTCTGAAGAAAAATGAACCATGCTGTGAACCTTTACACAACCCCTCAAAGAATTTAGGTAGATGACCTATGTTTTTTTTGGTTCACCAGTAAGCTAATTGACTTCTTAATATTATGATTTAATTAGAGTAAAAATTCTATTGCAGAGTTTTTGAAATATCAGTTTTTATACCACATTCCCGAAAATTCCAATAACCTTCTATTATATCTGAGGATTTTCGAACCCAGATTTTAAAACGCCCCCAGAAAAACAAGAAACTGGATGATCATGTATTTTTTTATAATGATTTTCATTAAATGATTAATGTTATATAAAAAGTTGAATAAAAAATTTACATGTATTGTAGAAATGAATTAGGTCCGCCGTCCTTAAAAGAAGATCTTACGTTAATCATGATTGTATTACTAAATAATGCGCATCAACATTTCCCATTTTTATTACAAATGATGTAGGCTTACAGTTAGTCATAGATTCATGTTCAAATGACCTGATCTATATTGCTTAAAATTTTGTGATGACTTGTTTTAATTTCAGTTGATGTTGGAAAAAAAATAATGAATGCGAAGTGGTAACGAATTAAAAGAAACCGTTTGATATGTTATTATGGAAGGCTTTGGTTTGAACATGATAATGAAAAGAAATTGTAACAGCCTTTGATTGAACGTAATATATGCAGCGTACACAAACTGTAACGAAATATCTCATTCAAAAGGCAGAGGAAGATTATAATATATATAGATTTAATGTAATGTTTTAAATTTGTTTAATCTGTATTTTTCAACGGCAGAATGAATATTCTTTATGCAGGAAATAAACCAAACAAGGAACGACTACTAATCTGTACGTTCTCCATACATGTTTGTATTTGCAAATTAATAACTGATGTGTAGAGATGTTACACGATTTGGGTTTTAGATACAGATATGTAGTTTTGTTGGTTTGGAATATAGGTGTTTTCAGCTGCCCAAACAAGTAGGTCGATATGTATATTTCTTGTGACATTTTTTTTCTTACTAATTGCATTAGTTTTTTTTGTATCAAGTTGTCATTGTGAATCTTTATTTTTAATTTTTTTTTCATCTCTTTAACATTAAAGATATGCTAAAGATGGATCAGAAGAATGCATTTTTAATTTCTTTGCAAATGGAACTGTTTGTCAAGGTATTTATTTTAAATCCTTTTTTCCGTTGATATATCTAAAGTACGTGTTTACAATTTTTTTTAGATTATATAATGAAATTTTTGAAGTGTTTTTGCTGAGAATACCTGAGAATACAATTTGCTTTTAGAATGTCCCGCTGGGTATTTTGGAAAAAACTGTTCCAAGCTGTGTATCCCACCTGCTTATGGGTGTTCGTGTACTCAGCGATGTGACTGCCCAATATGCCATTACATTGTAGGATGTATCTTTACTCCAAAATCCACGATTACTGATCCAGGTAATAATTAAACGAATAATTATCATTGATCAATTACTACTCAATTATACTATCATAAATAAGATTGTTTATTTCACATCTATACTACTATATTAAAATAATAGACTCGAATTTTTTTAGCTTTAATACCGATAAATCGGAAGAGTACTGTCCTTTGTTTTAAATATTTTAAACATTATTGGTACTTGAAGATTACCAATTTGTTTTTATTTTTTCTCAATCAAGCTTCGTTAATTAAAAATCAACGAAAATTCCTCAAAAAATTCCGGAAATCATCTGAATTTTTTTGGATTTTACAATTTTGCGTATGCGCATTACATTCACGCTTCATCATGGGAGGCTCTTTATTTTATGCTTCCACAATATCACATTTGCATGGATAATCTTGGAAACGTTAAAACAAAAGCGTGTTAAATTTCATTGGAAATTTTTCTGTTCATCAAAGAAAATACGGGAGATAACTCTAACACAATACATTTACTATAAAAAAAAAATCCAGAGAGTTTCGAATGTAAACATGGTGTGTAAAAAACGTTGTTGAAATATGTTGAATTCTGCAATTATAGAATTATCGAAGAAAAGTATTTACAGCTTCAAAATAGTTTGTTGTGAACAATTTGACTGTTATTTTCAATGCAACTTTATTAATTTTCTCCAAAATCGTTTTGGAGCGACTCTGCAATTTTCTGCTACATTACGGGTATATCGGAGGCATTTTAACTGTGGTGAAGGCCTTTCCCAAGACACAGTTAAATTATTCCTGTAGTGAAATTAATAGCATTATTGGAGGCTTGAAGTTTGGTTATGCAAATGTCAACAATATACGGTGTTTCGATGTATCTATTTTATAAATGCCCGATATCATATGCAATGTCAACCCGTGCACGCACGGGTCAAAGTCTAGTCTGTTAAATTAAGATGTACCATTACAGAGCAAATTTGCCCAAAGAAGTAAATTTTGATCAATTTAAAAAGTCATTAACATGATATATCGTTGCTTGTTTTATGTAAAACTATGGCTAGCATTTGAGATTTATTGCGGCGATAGGAATACCAATAATGCTTACCAAATTTTAATTACATAAAAAATTGACAATAACAAACTTTCAACCATTTCGAAAATCCATATCAAGCCAAGCAACACAGACCTCTTAAAGATAGAGGTAGGATCAGGTGCCTAGGAGGAGTAAGCATCTCTGCTGACCGCTCACACCCGCCGTGCGCCCAATTTCATATCGGTGAAAATTTTCTTATCGGAAAAATGTAATTTAGGGAAAATATCATGATCGGGAAAAACGAGAGAAAAATCCGTGGACAATTCGGTATCAAATCAATTGTCCAGAGCAGAGCAATAACGGACCCATGGATAATCGCAAACTATAGTACATGTAGCAGGATAAGTAAATATAACATTGCTGATACATGTATATGTATAATTATTTGTAATATAAATATGTTTAAAATAAAATATCAAAATAATATACATTGTTATTACATGTACACGTGTATGTAATCTAACATTAAAATCTGTTACTTTTATTTTTCACTGCTGATTGAGTTTTGTTAATTTCATATACACTACATATTTTTTTTTTACAACTTTTTGAGCCAATTGTGTAAAAAGGTTTATTTATGTCATTCTATTTTATTGACCCTAAACTGATTCTACAATTTAGTTATTCTTAGTTTTTTTCATAAAACAGGAATGCAATATCACATGAAATATTTTTCTAATAAATCTATATTTACAGAATTCACAGCAGGGGGAAATGCAGAACCTCAAAAAACTATGAAACCTCGTGATTCCACCAACTTGATTATCACTTTAATTGGAGTTGTGATCACACTTGCCATACTCTTCTCGATATTCCATGCATTACGCAAACATTGTTCTTTTGAATATGTGAATGGAATATGTAACAAAAATGTCGAGGAAGATTACCAAGAAACTGAGTCTGTTTATCATGAAATGGATGAGACACGCATTTCAAAAAATTGAAAATATGTATTATTATTTTTCAACCAAACTTTGCAACAATTAACATTATGCCAGATGGATCACCATGTTTGCAATCAATTTTGTTACAATAATAAAAATAGTTATGATGACGGATGTTTTTTGAAATCTTAGCCAACATTAAATGGATATACTCTGACCAAAAGAATCATGATTCAATAGAGTAAAACTACCAACTATACACAATTAATGTAATGTCAAATTTATTCGTTATGTTTTTTGGATCTAACAACCTTTTCTGTCAAGTCGATAGTTTATACGGAATATAAATCATAAAACGGTTTCAAAGCGTTTAACTATGCCATTTTTTTTCTTCATTTTTTTTATAAGAAAAGGCAGTTATAATTAATATGAAATTATATAATCCCCTTGGTATAATATTTTCTGAATTAAATTTTGTTTACCTTAGTTGGAAATCATTTGCACCATATGTGTACTAAAAATATAAATAAACTAAATCATAAACTAAACCATTTCTAAAAGGTGAATTAACGAATATTCTGGCACTCTTTAGTCCAAAATACTAACAAACCGCTGTTAAGGAGGCTGGATGGACCATCACACTGCCTATAAATTTAAAATATGATTTGTTTAGCTATTAGCTATTTGCTAGAAAGTAAAACAAATATATGCTTTACCTTAAGTTTCAAATCTATTGTTTTATAATTGTTATAATTGAGTTCTTCTTTTAAAGAATATCTGTACAGTCTATTACAATGGCCACGAAAATCGAGCCAAATAATGTGTAAATTGTAAAGATATTCTTCATTTTGTTTTGCCCTAGGGCTACTTCCTCATTGTTTTCAATCACACGCATTTTTGATAATCGTATTATGGATTGACATTATTCATTTCCTTGTTCACATTCATAATTTTGGGTAAAGGAATTCCTTTGCGATAATATATACCATTTCAAATTTGCATTTATCCGATTTATTCATTTCGTATTTCTAAATCTAACATTTAGATTTACACTTCCAATTTTTTATACTGCTCTGAATTGTTTATAAGTTAGTTGGTATATCGACATATAATCACTTATAGAAACATTTGTACATAAGACATATGGGTTTGTGATTTTTTATCCAAGCACTGTAGATCTTAAACACAACGATAAATCAATTTATGACTTTTTTTAATTACCAAAAGATGTAACGGTGACCTCTTTGTGACTAATGAAACACATTTGGACATATCTCAGAACAAGGGATCAGTTACACTAGTAGTGGCATGGTAAACATTCCTGAAATACAAAGATTGTCTCAAATTACCGTAGACTGAGCTCATAACCTTAAAACTATTATCGCACATACACTTAACTGTTTCGGTCGCTTGGTATTGCTATCGTTAATTAATTATTAGTGGTGGCTCAAATTTCGTTGAATTCGTGGGTAACTCTGATTCGCAAATTAACATCCTCCACGAATGAAAAATTTAAGGCAATATAGTTAAATTTCCTTTTGTAGGTATACAAGAAAACACTAAATTACGTCCCTACGAACCTTTAAAATGTAAGCAATCCATGAAAATAAGCCCCCACGAATTTTAATGATTCCACAGTATCTGACAAGTCGACTTATAATATGAATGATAATTTTCTTTAAACTAGTGACCATATTATTTTATCTGTCAGATAATTATGTAAACTTGTCAGATTTTTATGTCGACTTGTCAAAAATTATGTTGATTTGTCTGATCTTTATGTCGACCTGTCAGATATTATGATGCCAAATAAATTGCTTTAACAACAAAATACTGAGTTTCTAGTCAATATGGTTATTTTCAGACATGTCAACATAAAGATCTGACAAGCTGACAAAAAAATCTGACAAGTCGACATAATCATCTGACAACTCGACATAATTATCTGACAAGTGGTGGCAGATCTATGCCACCATAGCCTTCAAACAAGGAAACGAAGCAAAATCCATTGCTGTGCCAAGTCTGGACTGTTTGGTGGGACGCTGACTCTGCTGAATTAGAGCAAGTCGATTTCTAGTTTTGTCTGCTCTGCTGTGTGGTTTGGTACATTATCCTGGTGGTAAATTATATTTTCCTTATTTGCAGCCAATATCGACAATATCGGTCTTGATTATTAATATAAGTGCATGCATAATAAGGTCCCGTCGCACAACCTTGGAGAAATATACATCATTAACAGTTTTTTCATGTGGGAACAGCATGGGTAAGAATCATGCCATGTCTGTCAATAAACATGATGAATATACTTTTACCGACAGATTTTGAGACTTGTGCCTTGTTTGGTGGAGGTGTTCTCGTTGTTTCAAAACACTTGACTCTCGCTTTCCCTCTGGGTCATAGAATTTAGCCAAGTTTTTGTCTGTCGTTATGATACGTCAATACTATTTTCTCGACCTGATTAAACACAGCAAAGGAATTCCCGGGGACACAAAACTCCTCGTTGCTTTTCTTCTTTTTTCAAAAGTCGAGGAACCCAGCGTGCGCGAACCCTTTGCATCCTGAAATTCTCAGAGAGAATGGAATGAATAGATTATTTGCCTATCCCCAACATTTCTTCCATCCCCACACTGTCTGACGTCAGTCATAACAAAAAGTGTCATTTATTATGTTTACTAGGCCGCCATTTAAAAAAATTTACTCTGTTTCCCCTACCCGACCCTAAATTTTGAAGTTGGGTAGGTAGGTATTTACTAAGTAAATTTAAGCATAATTGTTTTTTAGGTAAATATAATTGAAAAAAAAAACCATTATAAATTAAAAATGAAAAAAAGCAATTAATTCTTAAATTCATTACAAATACAAAAGAAATATATAATTATATTGTTTATTTCAAATTTTAGCATGTTTGATTCAATGACTAGATGTGCCTGTATATTTTTAGTATCATTTGTATGTTGGTGGACATGTTAACCAAAATATTAATATATAAATATCATTTTAATGATACTGTACATACTTCAAAGAACCAATTATTTTTAAAAATTGGTTTCTGAAATGTATCAAAGTATACTAAAACAATAACTTAATGTAATGTAATAAAGGTAAATGTTTGTAGAGAGTCATATTTCATGATTTTTTAATATCAAGTTTACACAAAACCACTGCACTTGCAGAGAATACCCCTCTTTGACGAGGAAATAAGTGTCTATACAAAAAAATAATCACCTCAATTTGAAACATAATGCCAGGGAAGAAGAAAATATTTAGATAATAAAGATTTTTATAAATTTACCCAATTTTATTTTAATCATAGTCACTACCAAAACCAACTCTTTTGTTTCAGTCCACTTGAATTTGACGAATGTAAGAGAACTTTTTGAAATTTTTCACAACATAAAGAGTCTTTCATATCATTGGCATCAACCCACTTTTTGGAAGATTTCTTTTTACCTGAAAAGAAGGGAGTAGTTTGAGACATCAGGGAGACTGTCGTTATTTGTATAGCATAACCTTGAGGAATGATGATTTACACAGATTGAACCTTAATTAAAACAGGATTAGAATTTAAGCAAGTTAATAAAAATAAAAAAAAACATATACAAGTTTTAAAAACTTCTCCAATATACTAACTTAAATTTATTTGATATATTCATATATTTTATAGATAAAATATTTTGTAATTGTGTTAGTAAAATGACAAATAAAATCAGACTGTACTTCTGTGTATTTTGAAGAAATTAGTCCAACCATTTGACCAAACGACAACCGTCGTGAAGAGGATCATTTAAACTTTTAGGATAACTGTAAACAGGTGGATTTTTGATAAGGGCTAACAAAATGATTGTAAAACAAAAAAAATTTCAGTCACTTTAAAACAAATTTGAGTAGAATTTGATTTCATAAATCTCCATTTAATGTGGTAAAAAAAATCTGTCGGCGAGATTTAATTGGGTCGGTCGCGTTAGGGAAAGCATAGATGTTTTTTTTAAGTTTTGGCCTAACGTCTTTTTATGCTTAGTCTCTTTAAATCCATCCGTGTATCTCTTATGCCATTCAAATACTAGGGCACGAGAAACATTTCTGTGAGCTCCTATTAATTTCAACTTCTTGTCGGTCTCCGTTAATGTCATTCCCAGCTCTTTACTCAAGCATGCTGTGTAACCATGCTAATTTTTTTTACCCATTAAAAAGTAATTATTGAAAGTATTCTTAACAATCTTCTGATGTAGCTATACATATGTAATAGATTTATGACACAATTTGTACCTTTTGTGAATCGCTCAGTTCCAGCAATAAGTATTTTTTTTTAGATATATGAGCAAATGCACGACAGTGTTGATTATGTTTACAATGATAATCATGTATGCTTTTTTTCATTTCAAACAAATAATTCATTTTATCACCAACTGCCCATAAAACCAATATCTACATTTGTAATACACGATTGATTTGCGATTTTCAGCGCTGTAAACGTGTAAATTGTTAAATAAAATAAGATGATAAGATAATATTACTAAGTACATGAAAAAAATGACGATAACAAACTGTCGACCAAAGTATATTACATGTACATGTATATTATTTTTGAATAAGGAAATTTATCTCACCTTGACGCGGCTGTGTTATAATATACTGAGACGTCACATACATGTACCAACATCTTTATTTCGTAGAGGGTTCCTTGACCACATCAGCAATTTGCTTTAGGTCACCTATGCGTTTTTAAATTGTATAATATCTTTTCTAAACATTTCACTAAAATGTACAAAAGCAAAGAGTATCCTTTTAGCTGGTATATAGATTACGTGTAATAACGCAAAAAGGCAGTATATAGGCTTTTGGAAAGACGTTGTCACGCGAAAAAGGCGTTCTTTCTTAAAAGGGTTTTAGTGCCTTTTTTCTACGGACATATATTGGCGTCTACCCTTTTATTTTATAACTAATACATTGATATGCGTTTCATCGTCTTACCTATTATATAAATCAGATTCATATACATAAATATATAAATTCACTAGATCAAAACACAAATAATGGGAAATGTTATCAATTTATCAATCATACAAGTAATTCCTAAACATTCTGAGCCAATTTAACTAAGAAAAGTTAAATAATTCACAAATCAGTCTTTTATGCGAGGGTGGGTTTATTTTCAATTAAATTGCTTCAAGTTCAATCAATATGAGTTGGGAAAACAAAAACACAAAAAAATAAGCCATTTTATTTTGTAATAAACACCTGCATGTAACTTAATCTTTTATGATAAATAAGGTTGGAAAAAATCATTAATCTTATTCAGAGGAAAGATATCTCTTCTAAGGAACATATAGCAAATCAATTTTTGTACCGGACGAAAATAATTCAATTTTGCTGCAATTAAGGCTTCTTGACGGCCCTTTTCACAAAACTTTGGCGAAATTTTTTGTAAAAATATGACATTTTTGTCATTTTAGTAGAAAATAAAATTTTTGTTAAAAAATTCACCATGGAAATTGCAGCTCATATTGCTTTAATAATGTAGATT
Organism: Magallana hongkongensis; assembly: GCA_015776775.1. Taxonomy (NCBI): domain Eukaryota; kingdom Metazoa; phylum Mollusca; class Bivalvia; order Ostreida; family Ostreidae; genus Magallana; species Magallana hongkongensis. Next base: position 31,483,829 of record CM027470.1, read on the forward strand.
TACAATTTGAATGTATATTTTCCTTAATATTTACACAAAGCTTCACACAAATTTCTTGCAACAGAGTTTTATACAGTCTGATTAATTGACCAAGATTATCAAACATTCTCCCTCCCCCCGAAACATTGGACAGGACAAGTGTACACCCTATCCGCCCTCGTATTTTTCTGTGTTAAAATGTTTTAGACACCTTTAGGATGGGCGTCATAATGCCTTTTTAAAAGGCGTGACAACCTTTTTTAGCTTTAATTACGCCCTTCGAAAAGGCACTATGACACATTAATTCGCATTGTTACCCCTTTTGGAAAGGTGACATAATTACTTTAAGAAAACACATTTTTAAAAGGCATTATAATGTTTTTATTCGTGTAATAAAGCTTTTTATTTAATTTTTAGTTACATAAAATACCCGCCCGGCGCAACTCTTGTTTATTTGTATTTTAATATGTACAATCATAGATTACAAACTGGTACGTTTGTTTATTTGTTCTATCAAAAGGATACATGTAACAGCATTAGACGTCAATTTTTTTCATAAAACAAAAGTTTACAATATATGTGTGTTTCCCTGAAATGTGTAGGTCTGGACTTGTTTTGATTATCATCCTCTTATTTGTCAAGATAATGACTAAATGAATAAGTGTTTATAATGTTTTTCTTAATTCATGCATCTAAAGTGTTACTTTATAATACGTTTAAGTTTTAGAAGAAGTAATAACGCATAATAAAATTGTCATAGAGAGATCATGCGAGGGTTTAGAAATGTTTGTCGTAATGTACAAAAAATGCCATATTAATATGGTACGTACCACATGGTGTAATATGGTGTTAGAAAGTTTATACAGATTTTATTATAGAACCAATTTGATAACGCTTGATTTTTACTTGTTTGACTTATTTTAGAAATGGCAGTTGCATTACGTAAAGATGAGCAGCATGGTATGGTAGTTTTTGAACAGCAATCATTGTTATATTTGAGTTCGAAACATCTATACTACTATATTAAAATAATAGACTCGAACTTTTGGGCTTTAATACCGAGAAATAGGAAGCATTCTGTCGTTTGTTTTATATATTTTAAACATCATTGGTACTTGAAGATTACCAATTTGTTCTTTTTTATCTCGTTCAAGCTTCACTTATAATAATCAACGAAAATTCTTTTAAAAAATCAGGAATCATCTGGATTTTTTGGATTTTACCACGGGAGGCTCTTTAGGTTATCTTTCCACAATATCACATTTGAATGGGTAAACTCAGAAACAATGATACAAATCCGTGTGAATTTTCATTGAAGATTTGCTATATATACTGTTCATCAAGAAAATGCGGGAGATAACTCTTACTCGGTGCATTTAAATATGAAAAATCCCTAAAGTTATGAATGTCAACATGGTGTGTAAAAATCGTTGGTAAAAAAGTGTTGAATTCTTCTTTAATATGAATTTATTTTTGAGATGAAAGGTATTTACAGCCTCAAAATGGTTTGTTATTAATTATAATTTGACTGTTATTTTCAATGCAACTTCATTAATTTTCTCTAAAATCATTTCGGAGCTACATGTATATTGCAATTTTTGCTTTATTACGGCTATATGGGAGGCATTTTAACTGTGATGAAGGACTGTCCCGAGACACAAATAGATTATTCTAACTAAACACTGTGTAGTGAAATAAATAGCATTATTGTAGGCTTAAAGCTTGTAAATTTCAACGGTTTGCAGTGTATCTATTTCGTAAATGTCCGATATCATGTGCACACACGGGTCAAAGTCTAGTTGTATTATATAAGTTAAAGATATTGATTTCTTAAAAGGGGAAACGATGGAGTATGGTATAATTGACTTTGGAATCATCATTGTTCGTGGGAGACCAAAGTTCGGTGTTTTCGTTGGAAGCCTCGAGTACAAATATACCTCCCAACAAACGTATATTAATCGTTGTTAAAAATATTTAAAATATTAGAAAATATTTCAAAAAGTTAAACAGTTGCTGCCTTGAATTTTGCAACAAGCGTTATATATTCAATCCCCATGCCTTCGATGCGCAGCAACGTAGTTCATGGAAATTCATGCGCATTGTATGTTTCAAAAATGCATAGTCTTGTTTTTAAAACAAGTAATTAATAAGAAAACTAAAAAATTTCGTGGCCCCACTTTTCTCTAGGGAAACATTTGAGGATGGTTACATGCCAATTTGAGTTTTCTTGGCCAAATAGTTTTTAAAAGAATTTTTTTTATAAAGATTTTCTCTAAATATTACTGTATAAAAATTAATCCCCAACTGTGGTCCCACCCTTCCCCTGGGGACCATGATTTGAACAAACTTGAATCTACACTACCTGAGGATGCTTCCATTTTAATTTGAGCTTTTCTGGCCTGATAGTTTTTGAGAAGAAGATTTTTAAAAATGTTCTCTATATATTCCTTTGTAAAACATGATCCCCCGTTGTGGCCACACCCTACCCCCGGGGACCATGATTAAACAAATTTGAATCTACACTACCTGAGGATGCTTCCATTTTAATTTGAGCTTTTCTGGCCTAATAGTATTTGAGAAGAAGATTTTTAAAGGTTTTCTCTATATATTCCTATGTAAAACATGATACCCTTTTTTTCGCCCCACCCTACCCCCGGGGACAATGATTTGGAGAAACTTGAATCTACACTACCTGAGGATGCTTCCACTTTATTTGAGCTTTTATGGCCTAATAGTGTCTTAGAAGAAGACTTTTAAAGATTTTCTCTATATATTCCTATGTAAAACTTGATCCCCCTATTGTGGCCCCACCTACCCACAGGGACCATGATTTGAACAAACTTAAATCTACACTACCCGAGGATACTTCCACTCTAATTTGAGCTTTTCTAGCCAAACAGTTTTTGAGAAAAACATTTTCAAATATTTTCTCTATATATTCCTATGTAAAACATAACCCCCCCCCTAGTGTGGCCCCACCCTACCCCCGGGGACCATGATTTGAACAAACTTAAATCTACACTATCTGAGGATGCTTTCACTCAAATGTGAGCTTTCCTGGTCTAACAGTTTTTGAGAAGATTTTTAAAGATTTGTAAAACTTGATCCCCCCGTTGTGGCCCCATCCTACCACCAGGGACAATGATTTGAACACACATGACTCTACACTACCTGAGGATGCTTCCATTTTAATTTGAGTTTTCCTGGCCAAATAGTTTTTGAGAAGAAGATTTTCAAAGATTTTCTCTATATATTTCTGATTTTTTAAAATTTTTGAAAAATACTAACACATTTTCAATAATTCTCAAATATCTTCCCTTTTAAGAGGGCGTGGTCTTTCATTTGAACAAACTTGAACCCCCTTCACCTAGTTGTGCTTTGTGCCAAATTTGGTTGAAATCTGCCCAGTGGTTCTTGAGAAGAAGACGAAAATGTGAAAAGTTTACAACAACGACAACGATGACAACGTCGACGACGACAACGACGACAGACAACGGACAAATTTTGATCAGAAAAGCTCACTTGAGCCTTTGGCTCAGGTGAGCTAAAAAGAGACAAAATGCCCACACTTTTGACAAAACGTGGGTCTTTGTGCAACTATTTGGTATACCGGAAGATTTTACTTTTACGCTGTTTGGTTTTTTGTTTCCTTTTCAAGTTATATAATTATGCTATTTACAGTAACATTTGCGATTTGCTTGCCTACAGCCAGGACTCTGCTTTCAGCAGAGCCTGGCTAAAAACTACTAATTACAAAAATAATCGCACCGAAAATATTTGTTTTTCATCATTGATTTATTTTATGAAATAGTCCATTCATACATGTACAATTTTCATTCAGTTGAGTGAACTTACCATTCGAAAACAATGCTTAATCACAGAACAAAACGGACAGTAAAATTCTAAATAAATGCTTAAAATTGCGCTACGTATACAATATGAAATAATGACAGCTCATGATATTCTGAGGATTTTTTCCACTTTTATTTGCAATGACATCAAACTCCAGATAAGATTACTCTCTTGAGGTATATATCTACATGTCCACTATTTGGTCGAAATGATTGCATTTCGTACATAACGACTGGACATTGATTGTCAAAATGTTCATTGAAAATCATTGAATTGTTCCAGAATTTTTTTTTCATCCATTTATCAATTTTTTTGTTTAAAATAGTCGACTGTTTGCAGAGCTACGTCATCTATCTGATTATTGCTTCGACAAACAGCGCTACCCATAACATCACACTTCCGTTCATTTTTTTTAAATAGTAAAATAGTATACAGAACACGTATGGAAATAACTGTTTAAATAAGTTACGTTTATTTCTCACTTCTAGTATGGTTATGATTTGCCAGTTTTATGCCTACTACAGGTTTTTTTCATCTTCAAAAGCTATTTTTCATATTTGTTTTTTATACATTAATTAGGTTACAAAAGATATGCATAATATTGAACTTATCTGGTCAGGGCACGACACTGGTCAATAAAGCGTATATGGAAGTTGCAAAATTATTGCACCGTACGGTACGCTTCTTTGGTCGTTTGGTGCGGGTCTTGCATAAATATCATTGCGCGCTTTTGCACGGTACAGTTCGTTTTGTGAACAGTACGCTACGTTTTTTGCACGTTTCTTGTGCGGCAAGGTTTTATTTGTGATCGGTACGGTTTGTTTTATTAAAGGTTCGGTTCGTCTCGTTTCCTGCATGGTACGATTTGTGTCTTGTACGGAACGGTTAGGTTCGATTTGAAGGTATAGTTACTCTACATGAAGCACGTTTCAGGATTTGTGCATGATGAAAAACAATGAAATTCTAGCAAGCAACACTCAATGTTCAAAAATGAACAGATAAAAGTAACGTCCTCAGGATTGTTTGTCAATGATTCTGTTATTTGTTTCAATGTATAAAGAAGGGATATTGAACAATTTTGAATCATTATAAACTAGCTAAATATATATTTCGAGATAGCAATGAAAGTGAAATGAACCAAATTCACATTACTGACAAAATATAAGAGGCCGATCATTTTGCACCTTAAAATATTTTAAAGAGTTATTTTTCCTTAACGAAAAAACAAAAATTCATAATTCGTCAACATTTCCGCGGTAAATGATTCATTTTATATCATAATCTAATAAAGGGAAAGTTTATGCATGTATGTACCAAGAAAGTTTCACGATTTTTAAGTTACTTTCTACAATATCTTAATAAAACATACGTTGCCCATAGACTTCAATGCAAAATTTAAGGTGTAATCAATATGACCATAATCAAAATTTTGAAAATTCCTTTGGTTGAGTATTTTACTCAATAACGCCTTCAAATTAATGTCATGAATAAGAATATCGGACCATTCATTTATTATTTACACAATATGATCGTTATTCATTGAATACCTTGAATAATACCTTGAATAACATGCATATGTACATTACTAGTGTTAAACCAAATGCTTTAATGATACCAGATAAAAAAGGAGAATGTTGATATTTTGAGAAATATTAACGACACGTGTACGAAAGATATTCAAGAGAACCTTTTTTATATAAAGATAAGTACATGTACATATAAACCGACAGTAAAGAAATAGGATAGAAAAAGCACATTAAAAATCAATGTTATTAAACATTTAAATCTAGTATGTCTGTTTGTCCGTCTGTTTGCCTGTCTGATTATGTTTTATGTGATCTTGCCTACAATTACAAGCAACTTTCACCAAAGTTTATAGCATGTATATGGAAATTGCACCACTGCGGCCTGTATTTTCTCTAAACACTCCAATTAAAATTAGAACAGTAAAATGAGTATTAGGGAAATGTAACGGTGCCAGATCAAATGCATCACGTTAAAAGGCTAAATTAAGTCGCGTGAGAATTTCTGAAATAAATAAAAGTACGAAAGCATATAATTTTGCAAATTTAATCGTTCGTGAATATAATTATATATAAAACTTCAAAGTCCGATGGCCACGCCCAAGTCCGATGGTCACGCCCAAGACCAATGGGTTGCTATGGTACGTCGACGTCATCGGTGACATCGCAACAATCCATTCAAAATCAACAACCAAACATTTAGAATAGAGAAAAAGATGTGTTGCGAAAATTAACAGTGATAGTAGGGGACAGTCGTTTTTAGCGAATAGCTGTAAAAAATATAAAAAATAATAAAATAATTATGTTGTATTTAATTGTGTTGTGCCAAAATATTCTTAATCAATTTGTAATGAAAAAACAATTAAGTCAAGGATGTATAAATGTAGGCAATCAAACAAGGTGGGCTGTTTATAGAAAGAGTAAAAGACATCACACTTTTTTAACCTTAATCTTGATTCAATGTAAAAACTATTATGTTTTGGCGAATGCACATCACATTGTTGGACTTCTGGCTACTGCACGCGGACCATTGGATTTTGATATGTCACATCATACGAGTATGGCGCAGATCATCGGACTAACGGGTCCCATCACACTTTGGAGTCCTTCAGACTGTACTTCCTTTAAAAAAGGAAACGAAAATGTTTAGTGAATTTATAATTTCAACAAAACCTCCCTGTACAGCGCGATTTTCAAGTCTTTCCGTTTTTATTTACACAAAAGAAGAAATGTTGAAACATTCAATTTGCAAGAGAAAATGGTTCTGAACATAGTGTTACCTGTATAAATATCTTATGTTAAAACTTTATATTGGTCTTTTTTGTCAGATCATCATGCAACTGGCACCTTCCTCTTTTTGGAAATGTGTTGTACTGATTTCACAGTAAAAAATTAAAATTGTTTTTTTTTAATTTTAAACCTACATGTACATTATTTTACAATGTTTCAACAATATTTTGTCATAATTTTCAAGTATTGAAATTATAAAATGTTTGCGATTTTCACCTTGTCAATAGATTGTTTATATGTGAAATACGGATTAGAGCGTTTATTACCATGGTGTGTGTTCCATTAATTATCGCCTAAATGTTATTTTATAAAAAAAAAAAAAAAAAAAAAAAAAACTCTTGTAAAAATGAATAGATTTGCCTTCAGATGAAAATCAATCTAGTTGCTTTAATTATAACAATGTTAATGATATTTTTTAGTTTACTTCCATATTCAAAATGTTTGTAATATTTTAAGCTTTTGTGGTTATCTACCGAATTCCATGTTGTTAAATCTAAAACAATGCTTTAAATAACCAAGGAAATAAATCGATCATAGCAAATGGTATGCCAAACATACCTATACTATAAGCTTATGATTTTCAAGTTACTGACACTTTAAAATTGATTTGCAGCAGTAATGTATGGTTTAAAATGTATGCGTAGACAGAAGGTCCTTTTCTTCTATATCTGGATTGTTAGTGATGCTAATTATACGAAAAAGTAAGTGCTGCTTAAGATGTCATATTAGATTAATATACAATTTGTTTTAAACATCTTTATTTGATACTGTGTAATTTAGAAGAATTATGTTTTTAATTTAATGTCCTCTGTAGCAGTAATATCAAAGAATTAAGAGAAGAATGTATATACGGTTACTTTAAGGATGGAAATGCTTGCAGAGGTAAGATTACACTGTATATCTAAATATTTAATAAAGTCAGATACATCTATTGACTCTATTGAAGGTCCATAAGTGGTTCTATGGACATGTCAAGTGATACATGCATTGACCAAATACACAGAAAGTGATATCAACCGAACTTGCGAGGTCAGTATCACTTTTTGTGTCTGAGGTCGATATCACATGACATAAATCCATATACATATATGTAACCAAACATATACCGTATAATGAAGACAATAATAGTTATGTAACTTCTCACAGCTCAGTTTTTGTTTTCAATAAAGTCGTTTAGACTGAAAAGGAATGGTACATTTTGACGTCAGAATAATCTGCAAATCTTTAAAATATCAATGTATCCATTGATTAGCGAATATAAGCTTATGGCATGATTTACAACACAATGAACAGTTTCATAAACCCTACACAAAGCGAGAGGCCAATTTCGCTCCACAGCGTACTATGACGTCACCTTCTATTTAAGGACGCACTAAAATAACATATAGTAGGGTATCAATAGCAGTTTTTAAACAAACAAAAAATAGATATTATAGATTTATGGAATATGAATAAAAAATATCTTGCACAATAGTATTTTTTATATCCTGTATTTAATTAGACCTTCCGACATCTTGTCTTGTCAATACCTATTTTAGTTGAGATTGCCAAATTGTGCGACATCTCATTCTGCGACGGCTTTGCATCGATGTCGGAAGAGGACGGAATGTGATGTACTAATTCCGCCAATGAAAAGTACGAAACATATTGTCTTGTATGACATTATAAATTCTACCACAGTTATTGCTGAGATCAAAAAGCCATTATTTTCCATTGTACTACCATTATTGCCGAGGAAATCAAATATATGCCATAATTCCCCTATATACCACTGACGTTATCAGTAAACTAACAAATCATTAAAACATATAAGTTTCGCACTGCTCATAAAAGTATAGCTGAAAACCATTAAACTTGTTATGTCAATTTTTCGTGTCAGTTCAAGTTACTTTTCTAGTCAAGCGATTTGTATTTCCTCGAAAAGCTCAATGCGTCTGTTTCAAAGACATTTACATCATATTTGCACTGCATGATCGTACGTAAAATAAACAAAGAGTAGTATTATTAATCATATTAAATTACCTTCAGAGGAATAAATGTACAAATCAGTTTAGTGTATTTGATATTCAACCACCCCAAAAAACGAGTGGTCTCATATCGTTCTGATCGTTATCCTGTGAATGGTACGCATACTTACAAAACAGTTTGGGTTACATGGAACATCAATCTTATTATCTTGTTCTTCTAACTGTAGATGAAACTATTTGTGGACACTCTGAGCTGTTTGAAGAATATAAATAGAATTATTGTAATTCTGAATGTTGCACGTTACATTGTAACCTTCTAGGTCTAAAAATGTTATATAAACACCCTTTCGCCTCGAGTTTTATATGTTAAGACAACATTCCTCGACCTTGTGTGTTATTCTGCAACATTAACGAAAACTTGTACCTTTTTCTAAAATTTACTTCCAACGTCACTGGTAACTTGATTATGGGTATATCATATATATAACTTCAAAACGGATTATTTCAAGACCATGTCGATTCCCACGTCTTTCTTTTTATGGAAACAACGTGTATCGCCTCAATGTTTATTTTAAAGTGTTAAATGCGGCTGTTTCAAGGGCATCTCTATCATATTTGCTGGGAATTGTTAACATTCAACGAAACATATGTTGTCTGCATGTCATTTTAATCAATAGTATCTTACTGATAAACATATCTAAACATTATACAGAATCCTTTGGCTTTGCACCGAACAGCCACCTTCTTATACCTCGTCTCTCTATGAAGAAGCGATCATCAGAAATTCTAGGCTTCTAGTATAATAGAAGTAAAAAGTTCTATTTACCGTGATAACGACTCCGCTTTTATATATCAAAACGACATTTCCTTGGGGGTTATTAAGCAGCATTACAAAATGTCATATCATATTTCCTGAGCAAATCAGAAATTGTGCTGTCTAAGCAGTTTTAAAATAACAAATAATGATTAATTCAATATTAAGACTGTTCTAAATATAGGTAATAATGCGTTGTAATTTGCAGAATGTCCAGCTGGATACACTGGAGTGAACTGCTCTCAGAAATGCACCGTGCCTACATACGGGGTTTTATGTGGTGGAATATGTAACTGTGCATCTTGTCATCATGAAGTTGGATGCATTTCAACTCCCGAGTTCACAGGCAATGGTTGGCATACATCTAGCTTTACATTACAATTATTGTCTGCTTTGACGAATAAATTTCCATTAATTTGTATGTTTTGCGTAGACGTTTGCTTTAAAATGATTCAACGTTAGAAATGTTTACTGATAAATTCATCTATGAATACGATGCCACCGCACACAGAGATGATAGGTTGAAGATACTAGACTTTTTCTTAAAAACAATTATATAACATAATTGTTCTATAAACAAATAAATGTCAAATTTGTGAGTTCAACATTAATGGAATAAAAAAATAACACTGTATGTTACATTTGTAGTTAGAATTTTTTTTAAGAAATCAATTAAATAGCAATGATGTGTAAATTAGGAATAAAATACATTTTTACACTGTACAATATTTTGAATGATATAGTGTATGATTTCCTTTTATTTTTAAAATTCAAAGCATACTTACGAATTGTTTAATCACAAATACATTTTCTTGCGATTTTCTTACAGATATAAAAGATCCAAAAGGCACCGAGCAGTAAGTAAACAAACAGAGGTAATATTACTCTATACAAGTTCTTTATGTCTCTGGGTTATGCGTGATGATTAAAAACGAATGGGTTATTATATTTTTGGCATTGTTCCTAACCATCATCGAGTGTACGATTCCAATAAAAATAACCATAATTTATGTTCACACTTGCATGTACGAAAAACTAAGCGCTGGTTACAATTGAAAAGGGGTTTATTGAACGATTCGAAAAAAAAACCCAGACTGCATAAACTTAATTTAATATCTGAATGTATTAAAAGGAAAGATAGATTGCATAACAGGACCCGTTTTAATGAACTTCTAACAAAGTTTTGAAAGTGTAAGTTAATAATGATAAACAAATATCATATTGGTCTGAAAATAAATTTAATTTGAAAATGGTCATCTCTTTAACAACACACTTAGTGTGTTTTCATCCGTATGACATTGAACAATTTGATATTAGCTTGTGTGTAATATAAAATACATTCTTAATTAAACCTATTTGTATTCTTTTATCTGAAAAATTAAATGTTAAAGACCATTCAACATGTAAATCCATTTTTAGCCAGGCTCTGCTAAGGCAGAGACCTAGCTGTAGGTAGGCAAATCGCCAATGTTACTATAAAAAGCACAACTTCAAAAGTAACAAAAAGCCAAACTGCGTCAAAGTAAAAGCTTCCGCTATACCGAATAGTTACACAAAGAGCTACGTTTTGTCGAAAGTGTTGGCATTTTTTTATTTTGAGAGAATTGTTTATCATTTTTTAGTTTTCTTATTAATACCGTGTTTTGAAAAACAAGACTATGTATTTTGGACACATACAATGCGCATGAATTTCCATGAACTTCTTTGCTGCGCATCGAAGAAATGGGGATTGAATATATATATCGATTGTTGCAAAATTCAAGGCAGCAAATGTTGATTTTTATTCTACTAGACAGACATATTTATGTTTATAGCCGCTTACAAAATTTGGTTGCTTTCTTACACTTTGCCGACATTAAAAAGCAGGAGAGAGAGAGAGAGACAGAGACAGAGAGAGAGAGTTTCAGTCTTTACTACACAATATGCATAAAGACACACCAAAGGAGCCCGGCTTTCAGTACTTCAGTACTTTGATAAGCATTAGGTGTCAGAATGCGTTTTACCTTTGTGAAAATTACCTTGGGATTGAGTAACTTTGAATTCTGTTATGATTGTTAGCTTTTAGAATTCGTTCAAATTGCCTTTTTCGCAAAACATTTGGTATCCCTTTTTATATTCTAATTTTCATTAATTATAGGAAACATTTACTATAAAATAAATGTTTGTTACCTCTGCGTGAATTATCCTAGGATTTAGTAATTTTTTATTCAGTTTTGAGTGTTGGCTTTTAAACTTTGTTAAACTGCTTTATCACGTAACTTTTGTTATCTCTTTCCAATATTATCAATTTTTATTAAAGTTTGGAACATAAAACTATGAGACAAAATAGTTCAATGCTAGTGTACATTAACTTCATTTTCATTTTTTTCATTAGAGAGACAACACTGATTTCTTATCCTTGTCTGTTCAACCAATACAAATATGGTAATGAATGCAAAGGTAATTTCACTTTGAAAGATTTCTTTAAATCAAATAAAAGTTGAACTACTGTATATTCCGTAAGTCAATTTCATTTAAAAAATGAAGTCTTAATTTCAATGGCTTTTTGTATTGATAATGATGTCTTGAAATTTTTAGACTGCCCTGCTGGGTACTTTGGAAATGGTTGCACTGAGAAGTGTGTCCTCCCATCGTTTGGGAGGGCTTGTAGCGATACTTGTAACTGCTCATTTTGTCATCACGTATTTGGGTGTATTTTATCTTCAGAATTTAAAGGTATCATTAAGCTTATATATAATATATATAAAAAAAATTACGATTATGTGTTATATCGCATTCACTTGCCGTCTCTGTATGTATTGTTCTTCCAGTACTCAGTTTGTTGATCATTATACCGTTCTGCTCTTTTAAAGGGGAAGGAAAGTCAAAAACATATTTTTTTTGTTTTAATAAATTGGTGTAAATTATCACATGTGGTCATGCTGTTTTGAAAATAAAATATGTAATTAAGCTTTCATGAACATTTGAAGTTGGAGAAATCGTATTTACTGGAGGCTGAAATGATGTAGAACTCTTTTGTATTAAAAACAAAAAAAAATAATTATTTTGACGTCACACCATCTATTCCGGTTTGGTTTACATATACTGTACAAATGAATATAATGAATCCGTTACTCAAATAATCGACTAAACAAAATTAATACTGTTTGAGTTCACACGTCAATCTAAAGAATAAATACATGTATCATTGTATACATAAATATATGCATTTTTATAAGTAAATGGCAGCTGTTAATCTGCTATCATTCAAAGTTGAAAACGACCTCGATTACATTTTTCATTCCAAGTCAAGTTCTTCGCTAACTGAATAAATGTTATAATTGTAATCGGGATGTTTAAAATTCATTCTTTAAAGTTGACAATTTCCACATTTACGCGGAGATTTCTCCGACACTAACCTCCGCTTTTAGATTTCAACGAACATGCTCCATTTGACGTTAGTTTGTAGTTTGCAAAGGTAAAAGAACGGTCTCAAATCAATATTGTTTCAAATTTTCCAGAACTTTTAGAGCGAATATCATGATTTACTGTTGATAAGACAAACCGGAATAGATGGTGTGACGTCATAGATTAAAGTTCAATGGAAGCCCCCATGGCGGCGGGAAATTTAAATGAAGCGATCGATTTTCTTGATTTATTCATTGTTCCGGAGTTTTTAATGAAAATAAATACGATTTACATTTATAGTAGATGATAATTAATTGATTTATTGTACAACATATTTTTAGTTTCCTTCCCCTTTAAGGATAGAATGACCGTGCATGTATTATTTCTTGAATTAAAATGTCTAAATTTAAAAGAAATATACAAGTCATGCAAATGTAAATGACGCTTTGGAATTATAAACGCCGGTTAGTTCATTATTTATGTATGTTATATTATTATATTCTTATGCAATTTGTAGAATGTCCTGCTGGATATTTTGGACATAACTGTTCTGACAAATGCCCCTGGCCTACTTACGGAGTTTGGTGCAATCAAACATGCCCATGTGTAATATGCGATCATATACTGGGATGTGTGACTACCACAGGTACTAATTGATAAAAAAAGTTGTATTATGCATCCTATAAATATTCACTTATATTTGAAAAAAAAAGATATCTGAGTCTTGCTACACTACATGTACAGAACCGATTAGACCCAATCAAACACCAGAGTAAACCCCAACTTAACCCCGGGTTTACTATTTGGGTTTACTCTGGGTTTACTTTTTGAAAACTTGGGTCCACTCGGGGCTTACTTTGGGTTTATACGGAGTTTACTTTGGGTTTACTTGGATATTGCTTTTGAGGTCAACAGTACGTACTGAAGTGTGAAGCAGACCCGTCTTTTATCTTACCATCTTACTGTTTGTAATTTCTGCCCTTTGTATATACCGAATACACAGTTGGCGTCTGTTTTAAGGGGTATACTTCTAACTGGGCTTACTATCTGTGTCCACTCTGGTTTTACTTTGGGTTAACTCTGGGTCCGCTCTAATAAACTCAAAGTAAACCCAGAGTAAACCCGGAAAGTAAACCCAGGGTTTAGTTGGAGTTTACGTTCTGTTAGGCTGGGTCTGATCGGTACTGTAAGAAGTCCGTTTACCCATAATTTAAGATAAAATTAATTAATTCGATCCATAAACATAATACAGTGTAATAGATATCGACATCTAGAACCTAACATCAGGGTATCTGATGGCAAAGCCTATTATATTTAAAAAAAAATTTCGACGATCTTTGTTTTTTATTTTATTTTGGTTCCTCTAGTAATTTAAAAGCAAAATCGGAGTTTTTTCTTGCTGAGCAGCAGAATGAGGTTTTTTTTACGATACCTTAAAAATTAAGCCTGGCTTACTCATCTCGATCATACGGTGTATGGCACCGGAAACTATAAACGAAGTCTGAAAATAAAAATAAATTTAAAAAAACGAACAATAGTAACACAATATTTATGTTGATAAGAAAAATTAGTATTGTCTTCGCTATCTTTTCATTAATGCCAGCAGTGTTTTGTGTGGCATGCAGAATTGCATACTTAAAGTTTGATTAAGTAGTTTAAACGTGTTTAAATATTAAATATATGAGGTTTTATAAAACACTAGCTTAGAACAAAAAGGGAGTATTTGGTTCGGCAAAACATTGGAAGCGTGACCAAAAAGTCAACCAAAATTAGCGAGATTGAGAGAAATAAATTAAAGCAACACAGATTTAAAAAAAAACTCTTGATATTATTTTGCTAAGCCGATGTTATAATTTATATCAATATGTATAATTATATTATAAAATATTTTATTACACCCTTTTTTTCTTTTAGTTTAATACCTCACACAAACTAATATGTGACCCGTCTATTACAGAAGCACCCGAAGAAGTCTCAGAATCTCAAAATGAAAAGATAATAGTATCAGCGGTGAAAGGGATATCCCTCAGTTTAATCATCTTACTTGTTGGAGGAACGATAACTCTCGTGTTACTTGTGTTGATTTTTTATACAATATGGAAACACCAGTCCTTAGTCAGTACCAACCATAATGGCGTGGATACACGAACTATTCATGAAATCGAACCTGTTTATTATGAATTTAACGAAGGAATTTTTTGAAACTACGTTGTTTGAAATTGATATTAAATTCATAAAAAGGGCAGCAAAACCTCACTATATGTTTCAACATCAACAAAAATACATTTTCAGTTTAGTTTTGTGTGTCAGTGCTCTTTAGCTTACTTAGTCCCTATTAGAATGATTATTAAAGTGTTTGTACATGTATGTTAGTTTTTGAAAAGTTAGACTCATCTCGATTTACTGGGCAGATGCAAGGAATGTAATCTGGCTATGATGATAGCATTGCATTGAAACTGTCATTGCTCTTTTAGAGTAGCCTTGAAAAGACAATTAATATTGTTTTAAAATCACTTTTTCATCTTGTTATTATTATGTAAACTATTCTCTAAACTATTAACCATAGAACTGTTGCCTCCATTTTTTAAACTTACAAAACTTTACAAAACTATGAACAATTGTTGGATTAATGATTACAGAAAAACCTTTTTACACGATCACGATAGCGTCCACGTGGAGAAATACATTATACATGTAAAATGTGTTAAATCACAAACAGTGATATGAACATAATTGAACCCTAAACAAACCTCAGCAAGCAATTTACACTATCACATTTAAGTCCGATTGGAATCTACTTTGTTGTAATAATTGTATAAAAGGTAGTAAACCACAATTGTATGTAATACTTCGAGACAATTGTATGTGCATGCTAGATCCAAATCATACGTAAAGAAATCAAGATGGTCATTAATCAAGTTCAAGAAAAAAAAAGAATGAAATATATGGATAGCGCTTTTAGTGACAAGTTGAAGTGTAAGGTTATGGTGAAGACGCGGTGCACCAGTATATCTTTGGAGTCATCATTCGAACGTATGCAATATTCTAAAAAAAAAAACCTCGAATTTGATAGTGGATGTGCATTCATATTCAGATTCAAGAAACAAATTTTCCAAGGCATGTTTTGGAAATTGAACATAAATATA
The DNA here is from genome assembly GCA_015776775.1 of Magallana hongkongensis. Lineage (NCBI taxonomy): Eukaryota > Metazoa > Mollusca > Bivalvia > Ostreida > Ostreidae > Magallana > Magallana hongkongensis. Next base: position 31,499,787 of record CM027470.1, read on the forward strand.
ATATATACACTACATGTATGCTAATGGTTAAGTAACGACGTATAATCTGAACATTTTAGTAGACAATTTGTTGTGTTTTCGGTTGAAAAAAAAATCAGGATATTCCTCGTACATTTAAGAAATAAACAGCGATTTAAAAAGTTCTTTGTTGGACAAGTGATCAAATCCTGTAAAGACCTAAGGGATATTCAGAAGATGTGAACACGTTGTAACCAATTTCATATCACGGTAAACTTTTCCATATTGCTGTTTACTTATATCTAAATTTGAAAAGGAAAATTGTTCAGAATTGTCAAAATGACCGAGATTTATGCTTACAATAATCAGAGCGACCAGCGATAAGCGCGTGCTAAATGTATTATCACTGTGACGTCAAGAAAAAAGTCCATTCAAAATTGAACGTGTCCGCTATTCTTTAAGTTTCATATAAGGAAACATATATGCAGATGTAAATGTATAAAATATGCAATCATTTTACATGTAATTTTACGGATGTCAAACAATAAATTGTGTTTAAAAAATAGCATTTTGGCTTTGCTGCTATCATTAATTGATGAGCCTTTTAAAAAACAAAAATTAATTTATATCATTTTTGATATTTTTAATGTTCCGTTATCTTGATTTCCTTCCCTATATATTGCTGTATTTGTTTCCAATCAAGAGTAAGTTATCACCATTAGTTTAGTAAAGTATACTCTATAAACATATAGTAGAGTTGGACTACACTTTATATTTTACATGAAGTCATGGGTAGTGGGGACAAGGCACATATATTCGTGTGGGTGGGTTTTTTTGGGTTTTTTTATTTTGTTTGTTTGGGTTTTTTTTTTCATTGTATAAATTAAGATGACAGGCTGCACCTCTTGCAATTATGAAAAATTTTGTTGAAAAACTTACAAAGTTTAACCGGAAATGACCTTAGGTACAAATTGGCAAGCGCCGAACCAACGGACACTAAAAGCAGATACAATGTAGCTGAAGAAATATAGATTAAACAATCAACTTTTATACATTTATTTATATTAATATGTGTATATATTATTAAATATAACGTTGTAATGTGTTCTGATTAATAAATGTCCATTCATATATTACATGGTCATGCTTTGTGTATGAATTAATCAAAGTTTGATAATTCTTCTTGGAAATCAATAATTGGGTTTTTTTCATCTTTGCGTAAGTGTGTATTTATCATGTATACATAAGAATAACGGAATTCATTAAATTGTAATGCAAACAACAGTTTGCCTGAAAAAAAAAAACTGAATTTACAGTTTCCTGTTTCTATGACAATTATAAACTGATAAGCAATTATTAAAAGAAATAAATGATTTATTGTTATTTTTTCAAAAAATGTATATCCTTTATTTTGGTGGTTTTTTTCCTGTTTGTTTTATTGGTTTCAAATTCAGAATACGTTATTAGTGTGTGATGTCATTAATTCCTCATATGCAAATTTTGTTGAAGAAATTACAATGTTGTACCAGAGAAAAAATTGATTACAAGTTTGATTAACGGATAATAAGTTAACCAAAGTAACATTGCTAAAACAATCGAAACTTCTTGGTCCTTTTCAACAAGCGGAAACATATCCTAAAGCTCAAATGCATCATATTGGTTGTAGGTTTGGATACCCCGCTTTATTCTTTACATACACTAAAGGTCGGTCTACATTATGACGGCAAGTTGGAACATATATACATGTACATTACTCGGCAATATCCGTTAAATTGACAAAGCTCTGAATGATTTGCAAGAAAACAGATTCAAAAGTGGTTTCAAAACGGTGTTTTAATCAATTTTGTAGTAAATTCAAATCGTGGGGGTTGAAATATGACATAAACAAATCTTTTAGACGAGATTTTGGCACGAGATTCAAAATTCCAAATAAAACGAACACCATCTTTTCAGGTTCAAAAGGTATTTTTTTTTCAAATAAATAAAAAGCATCGATATCGTATTACATGAAGTCGCAGCAGACGGTTAAATGAAAAAGCGTTGGGATTTATGCAAGAAATAAATAAGTACGGACGTATGTACATGTACATATTGCTAATTATACATTATACTAAAAGCAGTTTTGATGAAATTAGTCTGTTACATTCTAAAGAGGTGTTTACATATAACAGAAAAATACACATGTGTATCAAGTTAAAGATCACAAGACAATAATCATACGCTCAAGGATGACAAGCTCCATTAAACATGCCTCGAACTGACTGTACAATCTTCAAATCAAGGAGTGTTTTAAAGTTTATGCTTAGTAGTGTGAATGATGAACATTTGTATCTTAAAAACGAAAACGAAATCAAAATAAGTGCTTGGAAAAAAAGTATGAACTATTTTATGTTCATAAAAAAATGTTTCGATATAAATGTAATGATAAAAATGCCTTCGAAAAAATGTATTTATAGATTTAAATATTTCTCGTATTTATACATAAGAACAATTGGTGGAAGCGTTGATTTTATTAGAGTAATTTTTTGTTGTTATATTAGCAAAAGGAAATATGCACATCTTTAGATACAAATATACATTTGTCTTCCTCATGCAAAACTATCACCTGATTTCCGTCCTTCTTCGCAAAAAACCCTTTTTGCAATTAAGTCGCCTCTTTTCTGTGATTTGTTTAATCATTAGGTGTTTGTAAATTTATTATCCATTCCATTTTTTATTGTAAAGATGAGTTACGAATACAGCCGTCAAATTTATCCATGAAATACATATTTGGTCTGAATTTGTAGCTTAGAGGTAAAGTTTACATAATGGAAACTAGTCAATTTGATTTGAAGTTAAAATACAGTGACTTGTAAATGATTGAAACAAAGCAAAAACGTTAACATTATTTACCACTATTTGCAAAAGGAACGTAAAAAACTTGTTTGGTTCTCTAAGCATGTATGTTTAAATTTAAAACTTATGTTATAAATAACCAAGAAAATGAATTTTGACGAATTGTTTTTTAAAGGCTATGATATCATGATTTAAAACATTTACTGGAACTTTGAAATCGATTTGCAGGGGTGATGTATTGTTTTACGAATAGATTGAAAGTCCTTATCTTCCTAATTTGGATTGCAAGCTATAGTGATACTAATTGCCTTATACAGTAACTTTTTTTTCGATGTCAAATTGATTTCAAGAGAAAACAAATTGAAATGAATATTTTTTATCAAATTCATCGTAATTAAGGTGTAATACGCTTTGAATTTAATTTAATGTTCTTAATAGGAAAAAACTTAAACAAGTAACCTAAGCTTGTTTATATGGTCAGTACAGAGATGGAAATGATTGCAAAGGTAAGAATATATCGAACTATTTAATAAAATAAATTAAAGCATATTAAATTATGTTTTGTTTACGTTATTAAATACCCTCCCCCCATTTTTGTCTATATGCAGACTGTTTTCAAAAACATACTATATTGCAATTTGTAGAATGTACAGTTGGATACACTGGAGTGAACTGCTCCCAGAAATGGTTTTGCCTACATATGGAGTTTTATGTAGTAGAATATGCAACTGTTCATATTGCCATCATGGAATGGGATGCATTTCAACTCCCAGTTTCACAGGTAAAGGTTGGCGGACATCTTAAACCTTACATTACAAGTAATATCTGATTTGACAAAAATATTCATCTATTTATGTGTATTGCGTAAGAATGCTTTTTAATGTTTTTAAAATGGGGTTACAATAATATCGTTTCATCAAATGGACTGAGACGGAAACTTTATATCGAAATAAAATAGGTGTTGGTGCATAGATTATTCTGTAAGTATTTACTTCCAGGAAAAATATATGACAGACACATTGTCTTCCTATTTTTCCTTGTACATCTCTTGGTAGAAAAGTGAACCAGTAAACAAGTGAAAAGCATATATAACTGTCAGGTACCGTCTTTACAAACAATCAAGGACGAAATTTAAATCCAGGTTTATTTTTCCGAAACCCTACCTAATTAGCACCTACTTGTCTTCCATTGTCTCTAGCGTTTTAATGGCCATACGCGCATGATTAGATTTGATAACAGTCTGTAGTGTCGGTGTGTATATATATATATATATATATATATATATATATATATATATATATATATATATATATATATATATATATATGAATTCTATGTAAGGTACCAGACTGATCTTTAGAACACCTCAACCGAAATTTTGCTTGAACTTCTAGTACATGTTTATAGCTACAATTAAGTTATTTAGCAAACTCATTTTTCCTTTTTAAAGTTTCGTACACAACTCTATTCTTGCAATTCAATTATTTTAAATGCAGTTCTTTTTTACAATCGACCTCGATTCAGAAATCGAGTTTCATATCAAAATTTGTTTAATGTTCTCCAGGATGTTCAATGATTTTTGTAAGCATTGTTTTCGCTGAAGTTACATTATGTACCAAGAACCAATTTTAAGAACCATTATTTTTTCCATGTTTTAAAGGTTGACTTTAATCAAAGAGCATGAGTGTCTAGACAAAGGCACATGTTGTGTTGTTTTATAAAACATCCATGTTAATCAATCTAAAGAAATGGATACTCATGACTGTATTACTTTCTTACGTATATAAAAAAAACGAAACCACAAAGTTGAGGTCACAATAACGTAAAACAATAAAACGTTATCGAAAGTAAATATTGAATTCAGCATTATTATATACTTTAACATAGATACATACAACACACAGTGTAGATAATATTGACATGCGTGTATTACATGTATGGACCTAAAAATATCTACAAACACCTAATTTTAGGAATAAACCAATTGTACAATCATTTGTTTTCTTTCCTTAATGCTCAATATATAATTTCCAGAGATTTCTAAAACTTTTCTCAAATTAGTTCTGCTCACATTACAGGAAGAACAGGAACGTGTATGATACAAGCGGTATTATAAATACTTGGCTCTTTTAAATACATGGACTGTAAAATATTTCGCAAAGCTTTTGAATGAAATATGGCTTTTACACATAATTATAGATGTTGAGATTATTTTTTTTTTGTGGACATATTATCTTCAAAATCACTCAAACAGTAGGTATTCACAGCTGTTCGAACAATTGTAAATAGGCATATTACATTTACATATTACACTATATTACATATAATAAGAATCGGATACTTCTTTTATACAACAAACTGATGTATATTTACAATGTTTTACTCACCTTTACGTACTCTTCATGATTAATTCAACATTCTTTAAAAAAAAGATGTAAATTAAAACAATATTTTTTTTTAAATCATGAAGGCTTTGAAGGTAGTGATCATTGCAGGAAAAATAACATTTCGGATTTTTTGTTGTAATACCGCTATCTTCATTAATGTACCTGCATAAATTATTTTTATTGTTTAAATATTGAAGATGATACTTGTAATACCATCCTGCCTATAGGTATTCCGAAAGCTTACAATTATGATATATAATGTTATAATAGTAGATGCCATTATCAAACTATCCCTCCTTCACCTTGAACGAAACATAATTGTACTTGGGAGGTGGAAAAGAAAAAAGCTATGGCTTTAGTGTGAATGACAATTCATGAAAATTATAATACATAACTAATACCTTACAATATGCTGTGCAATTGACATACATCTCATGTGTTCCCCGACACGACAGATCCTACATGTACTATTAAGGGTAAAATCATAAAAACAAAATAAAGCTGCGCATGTCACATCGCGGTGGTATTGATTGTAATGTCATCAAAGTTGATGCTACAGATAGTGTTACATCAAGAAACGAGTCAATGTAAGACAGACAACCAATGGTCATTACATGTATTTTATGAATTGCTCATTCAGATTCATGGATTAGCTAAAGAAAATTATAAAATAAATAAACTTATATGAATACTCAAACTGAATACACAATGATTTACTATTTCAGGCTATTAATTGCAAAACAAAAATTGATTATATGCATGTGTAATTGTTTATACCAACTAAATAATAACATTTGAGAGCTTTTAAGTGTAACAAAGAAACTTGTTACAAAATGAAAAAAAAATGGAATACTTTTACCTTTTGATATCTTTATCAGAAAATCAACCAACATTCAGAACAAAACGACCAGAAAGAGAGTTCTTCCTTGATCATCATTATAATCATATCAGCTGGAGGAGTGATAACACTGGCGCTACTTATGTTGATCTGTGGAATAACACCCAGATCTCGCTTCACATCAATTGTCACTGATAACGGCCATGAATAAAGAAATGTATTAAATAAATGAATTTTATATTTTTAAGAGATTGTACATTGTATTTAATCATTGAATCAAGTTTTTTTTTTTGTTTTTTTTTTTTGGGGGGGGGGGGGTAATTACCTAGTTTTGAAATTAGATTAAGACAATGTTAATGATAACATTATATAAATTTCTGTGTTATCATATACTTTTTAACAATATAAATATTAGTGTTTTCTGTTAGGTGATTCAAATGCATGCATATTTTAAAATTTAAAAAAATTCACATATCATTTAAAGATTTTACCACGTTTGTAAGCGGTTCACATCTATATCCTGCATCCAAACATATGGAAGATGATATGGCTAATTCACATGATTGCATACATAAAATGTAATTTTAAGTACCATACTTTTATGTCATATACGAGAAAAAAAAATAATTAGTAATTTGTTTTTACCCACTGTATCAAAATCAAATTATCCAAATATTAATATTAATATTTACAGTATTTGTTTACTTTAATAATTAAGTTAAATCGTTATCCAAGTCGATTTATTAAAATTCGGGGTTTAGTTTGGTTTATATTTTACAATTTAATACTTTTATAACATGTAAAATATATTTTTTTTAAATATGTAAACGATATCCAAACGCTTTTTAGAACGCATTATGTAAAACGTAAGATGTGAGATGGCTTACGTCATACGCTTTAATTATTATGAGAATCAACACTAAGCAATTTGAGTGTAAACTGGTCTGATTTCTGTTCAGAAAGAAGTCCTATCATGTTTGTTGTAATTGAAAAATCCATGTACATTTTGAAGCAAGTAACAGAAAATGATCCAAGGGTATCATTTAGGTTTAATTTGGCTATCTTATATTCGTAGCAGGGTTAAGCTAATATACATTTTCTTAAAGTGTCCACATTGTAATATTTGCTATTGACAGATTTACTAAAATTAATATATTGTAACCAATAACATAAGAAATGTTTACCGCTCAAGCATGGTATCTTACAGTAGTGAAAGATGTGTGTCTATAATATGAACTACAGTTTTTAATGTGTTCATAATAAACATATACTAGATGTAATATATATCAAATTTGATGCACTTCTTTCTCTGTATTGTGCAAAAATAATTGTATTATCGCAAAAATTGACTAACTGCATCAGTTAAATCACATATAGAATTGATCAATTGTGTTCGATAACAATAAATGCAGGCTTTTTTCGTTGTTTTGTTTTTATGTTTCTGTTGGGGTTCTTTTTCTAATGATACTAATTTGCTCTTTTTTCTCATATTGCATTCATTTTAAATTATTTCATACAAATACATGCCACTATCTGTGAAATTTGTATTGGTTTAACAGATATTTAGACAGCAGCTTGCTTTGAAAAATGTTTCTTCAAGTATTTCGAAGTGAATAGATTTCGTAAAGGATTGGTAAAATATGTAAATTGTATTTTTTAAAAGATACTTTTTGTGACATTATTTAATTAGATATGTTTTAGTTAACCTTTAGCATTATTATTACCCTCACAGTTCTATTACCAATACATTCCTTATATAAAATTGTTATCTGCCGAATATGGGATTATGTTGACTATTCCGTGCGATCCACCTTTTTATGGTGTCATGTGTATTCATAAATGTGTACTATAGAAGTAATCATATATACGGTTGTGTTACTAGTACTTTTTAAGGATAAATGTGTAGGATTTGCACTTTTGTATCATGTAAAAAACTGATTTTTGTTAAATTAGTTATTAAACTAATTAATTGTTAAACTTACTAAATATGGTGAAGATTGAGTCACAAATGCCTGCCTGTCGTTCAACGCATTAGAGCTTAGACAAATTACCAATTAAGCATACAGTTATATCTGGAATTAATAAAACCGTGTAATATGGCAAAGCAAAAACACATCCATTGACATAAGACAAATATATTATTTATAATTACATGGTTTCGAGAGCGACAAACCAAAATAGTTGCCCCATTGTGACAGGGAAGCCCTGGAGGAAGTGTTATGTCGCCCGATACCAGGACATAATGATAAAATTAATGAATTTATGACATAACAAGAGAACTCATTAAAATATGTTTTAAAAAACACTTAATAGTAATTACTAGTACGCTTAAACGCAAGTCATGTGCACCTGGCTCCAATTCTCATAAACAATTTTAACACATTGATTATCTTGTTGATATAGCTAGACTAAGTTAAATGCATTTGTTCTCACTGAATTTCTAATCACTGCGTCTATTATCATTAAATTTCACTTGCCTGACTGGAGATTAAGGCTTCAATACAACGAATGCACAAATTATAATTACCCCTCCGTGGACATCACCGAATCACGTTCACTGGTACCAGGATAAACGAGCGCGACCCGAGACGAAACAACATATCTTTGTTGTTATCAACTGGTCAATTGACAAAAACACTAGGGTCTGTAGGAGCTTATTTTATTGAAACAAATAACGATCTACATGTACATAATATGTACACAGGGTAACCAAAATCTGCACGTTCGCAAAACAAAGTCAACCTTGATTTTGACAAATAGCAACATGTGATCTTTAAATGATAACAGAACGTTTATGTTTTATCATTAAAGTTTAAAAACGGAATTATGAACGTTTCCTATATATATTTCAATTTGAGCGACGATCCTTCATATTATCAAATGAAGGAAATTATCATATCGAAGTGTTTATGTAACAACACGCAAGTATGAGATATATTAGAAAAAGCTTATGAACATGGTCGTGCATTGAACATTTTAGTAGACATGAATTGATGTTGATTGGTTGACCTTTTCGCAATATTGTTTTCAGAAAATGTATTCGTATATTCTTTTGGTAATGTACGATTGATTAAAGCCGTTTAAAGGCCTGAAAGTGTTAGAAAATAGGATTTGAGAGGGGTTGAGTAAATGCATTTATAAGTAAAACATGATTGATAAAATTAAATTAAATGTATCATTTAAAATAAGAGATTAATTTGATCAGGTTAAATGGATCTCCAAGGCGTTACCCAAGCACGTTGTGTCGATTCCATAAGTTAATACACGGCCCAAAAAAGGTGCGGGGATGCATTTAAATTCCATTTTCTATACGTAAACTTTAGAAAGAGACAAGTCGTTTACGAGAAAAAAGCCCCCCCCCCCCCCCCCCTCTATTGCTACTTCACTGTTACCTCTGCATTTACAAAACACATCATGTTACTTTGAGGATATAACATACATTAGGATTAATAGATATGTTGAAAATTGAACAATATGAATAAAAACAAATTGTGTACATAACGTCAATGGTATTTTGAGTGAATACGTGCATTAAACTGCGTACTGTACTTGCAAAATTTGCATATCCGCATACCAGTTTTAAATATTCGAACGATTCGGAAGAAACTTTAATGCATAGTTTTTAATTGGTTTCCATGTTTGGCAAAACCAATATGACATTTACCAATGCTTTTCTCCTTTCTTGTACATTTCATTCTTTCTGGACAAGTGTTGTGAATAGTTGCTCTATTGGGTAAGTATATAATATACTTAAAATATCCGTTTTATCTAAAATGACAATCTATAATTCTAGATCTATTTGATTTTTTTTCCGATTCCTAGATCATATTGCAATATAAGTTGCATTTTTCCTGTCAAACAGATTCTGTTGCAAAATTTTATTAGCTCTATTTATATAAAAAGAATGCAAATCGTTTATTAACTGATTTTTCTATTGTTTATCAAAAGAGCTAGGTTAGAACTGATCCTAATTTTTGTAGGTAGTTAATGAATCTTTCTGATGAATGAAAATGAATATTTGGTTTTTTAACATTATTTTGTTATAACGTTTTCAGTATTATTTACAATGTTAGTATCATGTTCATAAATCAGCTCATTATTTCTTTAATAGTTTAAGCGTTTTCTTGGCTCGTAAGATACATTATGCATTGGTTTTACAGACATTTAAAAAGCAGCGAAGATGCCTGTTGTGTTAATTTTTTCAAAGAGAAAAACTTCTGTAAAGGTTTGTTTATTGACAGTTACATGTATTTGCACAGAAATTTAGTTTCTAAATGTCAATATTATGAAATGTTAATACGAAGGTAAACATTATAATAATGATTCCCATAAGCAAATGCTAGTTTATCCTTTATTTTTTAAAAAAAATTGTAGAATGCCCAATTGGATATATCGGAGTAAATTGTAGTGATACATGCACTCTACCATTTTTTGGACACTTGTGTAGCTTTAGGTGTGAATGTTTGAAATGTCATCATATTAACGGCTGTGTAACAGGTAAATATATAACTATTAATTATCATTTTTTTTAGATATAAAAAAGGTATAAAATTATTCAAAAGAACATTGCCACTAATTGATCTTCCCATTTTCAGTTTGAGAATGCATGACTACCTGCCAAATTGCATGAATATTCATACTAGACACAAAGCTAACTTTTCTTTTTTAAGGAACATGATCCTATTTATATGTTCTTTCAAATTTATTATTTTTGTAAAATCCATTTTTTAATCGCTATTTAAAGCTTAACATGGCAAAATCAACGCTTTAATATGAGTTCAAATTCTGATGACAACAGATATTCAAATCTAGGTTGAACTTTCAAAGTATGAAAGAAAATCCTTTCAACCCTTAACTTAAAGTTAATGAAGACATGAACTTATCAACTTTTATTCAAAGCGTAAACTATTCATCTTAGATTTAAAAAAAAATATATGACTGCAATTTAAACTTTAGTATCATCGAAAGTATTATACACGTACAAACACACTGAATTAAGTTTTAATTCAACAGAAAATTTGGATTCACCTCACTAGGTTTATTTTATATCAAGTACTGTCAAAGTGGTTTTTTACGTTTGACTTTGAGGTCGAGTTTTCTATAGTCAAACATTTCGCTTGCCATTTGGTATTTAATACGCGGATGCGTGCTGTAGAAGACTTAAGTTTTGATTAGTATACCATACGCGGAAAGGTGTTCAATGCTGTCTTAAGCTTAACGCGTAGCAAGGGTAATTATTTTCAAACGAGTAAATAACCACTTTGTTGGTAAACGTCTCAAAAATATAGTCTTTAGAGTTATAAATGTACACATTTACAACCTCGATACTGAATTAAATAAATGATTAGTATGCATGCTCAGTTCTCATGTATACATGTAAGTGTAAACTTAAGGTTTTCATTATTTTTTTTAATTTAACTCTTAGTGATACTGTCATATCGTAATAAGCATGTATTTTGGGGAGGGTTGTTTTCTATCATACATCAATAACTGAAACTTTTTACACTGTACAGTTCTCTCACATTAACACGGACATCGGGAATAACACCTACAGCTTACTAAACCAGTCAAATAAACCCTGTGCATTTTTTTATTGAATGCTTTCGCCCAATCTTTTGTCAACAGCCAATATATAAAATATGGTTTTAAAGCAGTCGAGGTCAGTAAATAGTAAATAGTAAAGATAAAGGATGTTAACTTTTATCGTTAATAAATGTAAACGATATGAGGTTATATAGTGAAATCAACATAATTAAAGACGATTGCAGTGAAAAATATACTGTGTCATATTTTATGAGTCTGAATGTGCATGGTACATGTACTTATTGTTAAAAGTTTTAAGTTGTGGTATAAACCTAGTTATGCATATATTAAGTCTGAAATTTAATTCTCTATTTTGTTCATTCCAACAAAATGTTTTGAAATAATTCTTGAAAGAAAATAATTCTAAATAGTGATCCATACTATGTTTTTATACTTCCATCATCTATTTTCCCTTCTGTCATGTAGAGAACATATATTTTAAGAGGTTGAAACGATATGAAAGAAAAAAATACTGTACTACAAGCATGTGGTTTAGTAGTAAGTTTCAGAATCTGTCTTATTAACAAAATGTTGTTTCCTTATGCAATAACAATAGTTAACAGTTTCTTTACAGAAATCCTTTTTTTTATCTAGACAAAAAAAGGAGCGAACCGAAACTCACAACACACGCACTGCAGAACATAACAAATCCAAAAATAGGCAAGCATACATAAATGTTTGTATTTCAATTCTTTGCAAAGCTCTCTTTTGCTATATTTTTTGTTTTGTTCTTCGATTTAATCTACTATGAACATTAAGATACTGATTAATTATTTATGAAAAGATTTACAAATATCCCTGGCTTCTATTGCAAATTTGAATGGGATAAAGGGACAATTGAAAAATTTAGAAATGTCTACTACTCCATGTGGTAAAAGGAAACATTAATGGAAAAGATTAGAATCTGCATTTCGAAGTACGTCAACTTGTGAAATGAAATTGTATATTGGTTCTTTAATTCGCCACACTCTTTAGATATTTTCTTTTCCTGTAAACTTGGCATTACCTGTATGCTTTGTTTCTATTGTTTTTAGTAGTATAAAACACTCTGCAATTTATTGTGAACATCATGAAACTTTCGTTCTTAATTTCTTTTCTGCAGTGTTTGAAAAAAATTCATTACCCAAGATGGATGATTGCAATTTTATAGCTACGAAAGTTAACAAAATAACCGTTACAATTTAATATCAATCTTATTGTATGTATTTTAAAAATGAATTTGATAACTTTTTGCGCATACCGCAATAATGAAAACGTTTTTTTTGGTCAATTTGTCCTTTGATACGTCGATCAGTAGAAAAATTGTTAAATGAATTTCTTATCAATTAAATAAACATTTTAAAATCATAAAATGTGAAGTGTCATTATCAAAGAATATAAATAATGTATAATATTAAGCGGCGCTTATGAATACAAAACACCGACAGCAACAATTATTTAAAATGGATTGGCTTCAGCTGATGTAGAGATATTGAGCTGAATAAAATGGATATAGAGAGTTGGAATCTGAACTAGCTGAATTGAAAATGAAAGGAAAGTGCATGCGATGGCTTGTGGTGTTATTCACTGTGCAGTAAGATTTGTTGAAACTTGTTTTAATGTGAGTTTGATCGCTGGACTATGCAACTGGGTATAACGTTTGAAGGAAACGCAATGGAAAATAGTTTATGTGTCGACAAACAATAGTATGTATGTACGACTTTTGTATATATTGTGGTATCTAGATAGCAAGTGAGATACTTAAAAGATATATCTGCCTCTTGGAATACGCCAAATGAGTTGATGCACTGCTTATAGCTTTGCTTTACGATGCTTATTCTGATGACCGATTACATGTATGTACATGTACGTGTGTTACATTAAACTCATAATTGTTACCAACTCTGATCAGCAGTGTTACTGTGAATAGCATACATGCTTATATGTTCGTTATAATTTTTCCTGGAATTGGAACAGACAGCCTCGCCGAAAATGATGATCGTTGACCTGAAGCAGACGAAAGCGCGAGAAGACACTTAATTTTCTTTTTAGTGAATTGAATACTGGATAGCAGAAAAATAACTCGAGGAGTTAAGTTTTGCTATATTTGCTGAAATATTTTGCCGCAAATAACCATCTCGTGAATAAATAGTTGAGTATAATGAGCAAAAAATTAAAATTACTTTTATCAAGTCATGAAAACACACAACATAAAATACGCTTCAGTGTAAATGGCATAGTGGTATTTCTTACGAATGGCATTCTGTTGGTTAGCAGATCATATTTGTCGTTTTTTAATTGTATAGATTTGTCATTTTTTATTAATTCTAATTGTTAATTACTAGTACACATTTGTAATATCAGGGTCGTAAAATTTATTACATTCATATCTGATAGTGATAGGGTAATTGAACTACGGTCAGGCTATGTGAAGTGTGAACACCTACTGTTGAAAACAGCAGTGCATAGACTCAGTCATTAATACCCGTAATTATAACTATCAACATAATTCAAAACACTTTCTTTATTAACAAAAATCCGCTATACATGTATATGTACAGAACATATAATCTTTTTGTGTATAAAGTTTTTCGATAACATTTGTGAGCCATAGCGTATGCTTTTCTTTGATAACAGAGAGTTTTAAACTTATTTCTATATATTCCAGTCCCGTGTCAGCAAGTAATTTTTCGTCCGCATAATACTGCTGAAATCCGTTCTGTAGGTGCTGTGTTAAAAAATAATTTGGAACTAGAGACGAGCTCGTGGCAAGCAACGATTAGGTTTTCCGTCGTAGCTGCGTCATACTTGTGACGTATTACAAAAAATTTATAGCTGACCATAGTACAATATTAGATGTACAAACACTGAGAAACAAAGTGTTTTATTACCTAATTAAATGGATTTTGTTGTTTTATTACCAATTAAATATTTGCGTCTATTTTGAACTGCCGGTCAATAGACTGCGATCTATTAGACCGCTGGTCAATAAACTGCGATCTATTGGACAGCCGGTCAATAGACTGCAATCTATTGGACCGGCAACGTATTTCAGAACGCGGGTATGTTAATGTTACATCCTTTCGATAGTTCTCAGGGAATGTACATTCCTTTACATAGACGTTGTTTTTAGTACTTGGTGAAACCAAATTCAATGTTATCAAAATGGAGTATCAAATAATCAACAGCTTTAAAGCCTCAAATAAGGTAAAAGACTATTTAAAATCTAATGGGTTTAAGCCCCCCTTCTTTTGTTTAAACTACAATTAAATTGAGATGTTGTAATGCATGCAACAGGTTCTGTGCATGTAAAAGATGAAAAAAAATATCTTAGTATATTGCATAATGGCACGAAAACCATCTGCAATATGCAAATTGTAAACCCCGAAAACTAAAAAAGGAATTAGGTAATAAAACAATTATTTAATGCTTGAACAGTCAATAGACCCCAATTTTTTTCCCTTGGTGCAGGGATCAGCTCAGTATGATCTATTGCCCTCGGCCGTTGGCCTCGGGCAATAGATCATACTGAGCTGTTACATGCACCTCGGGAAAAAAATATTCTGGTCTATTGACTGCTCAAGCATTAATTAATTGTATAATATTTCTGTGACCGCGTAGATTTTACGGTGCTAGAGAATTCGTCTGGATCTACATCGGTCGTGTGCAGTACATGTACGAACCGGGTGAGGGAATGTTGGCGTAAAGTGTATAAGGTATAAGGTTGTGGCGCGCTGTGGGCTGTAAGCTAAAACGAAGGGTAGGTTTGCCGTATTCCCGAAGGTCCACCAGTATACAGTTCCAGAGAAATAAACAGGCAATTGATACAGGATTCCACATTAATTGGACGAGACTCAACGATGGCAACATTATAACAATTTAACAGACAGACATGTTACAAACAAGTCGGATATGGCCAGTAGTAGCCTCCGGACTCAAGACTCTGGGAGAGTCGGACGTGGCCGGGGCTGGCCGCCGTATTCCAGACTGCGCATTGACAATTGTACATAACTATTTATAAGAATCTTAACAATGAGTATAAATTGACAGGTAATGATATAAGTAAGCTGAGTGAAAGGTTCACAGATATAAAATAATTAAATAAACTCAATGAGTCTTTGATGTCCAAGAAATGAAAATCTGATAATTGCACAATGTTGTTTTAAGAGATAAACAGTCCTTGAGACATGGCACTCTGTCTCTTTGAAATCACAGATAAAGTCTGAAAAGTGTCAATCACTAAATAAAAAAGTAACTTTGTAAGAAATAAACTGTGAGAAAAAATTATACGAAACAGATGTTGAATTTTTCAAGTAAAGTAAAAAATAAATTATAATTGAACAGTGCATTTTGCACGATGATACTACATGTTTATAAGCAAATACAGATCTTAACACGTTGTCTCTAGCTTGATTCGCCGCATTTTATTCACAAAGTTATGCCCGGTACGAAGGTAAAAAGACCATTGGCAAACGTTTTACACGCATGTTTATCGAACGCAAGCGCCAATGAATCTCTTAGTATATATGCGGATATCCTGGAAATTTTACAGGGGGTTTTGAAGAATAATTTTGTATTCCGAGGAGGGGAAACATGCGCGGATCAGAAAATTTTTCCGGGGTGGGGATTGAAAAGTCAGACGGTTTTTTGAGTTTGCCAAGGGATGTCCGAGGCATATTTGGTAAGTTTATAATGTACACGTAATTGAAAGAAATTTCGCTGGGGGGGGGGGGGGTCTGGAACCCTTCCCCTTCTAGATCCGCGCATGGAGAAGACCGGTGCCGGTAATTTTCCTGTAATTCTAACCATTTTTATTTAATTATTCATGTTCATAATTTTCAGAAAACCAATATTATCTTTCAAAGCAGTTAAAACTTAAGATACGAACCATTTAGTATCGGTGAGTATTGCGTCCGCGTACGAAAGAAATAGCAATTTTCAAGAAATTCGGATGGACGATCTGTGTCCTAGGTCGTCCATCCGATTCTTTTTCAGACTAAAAGCTACAGACCTGCAGTTAGAGATTGTCAAACTCTTATTGATTATGTCAATTTGTTTGTCTCAAAGAATCATTTTTTAAATCAATGAAGTTTTACCTTAAAAAAAAGAAAGAAATCGGGCACAATTTTCAATGTTAGCATTTTACAATTTTATGGTCTAATAAAATTTCAAGAAACAACTCTTCATAGCTTTATCCGAAATATTGCATAAAAAAAAAAAATTACATCGCATTTTTTAAATTACAAAAGGATACTCGAAATGAACTTGGATTAACCGCTAACAAACAGGCATAAAGAGAGACTGAGAACCAATTTTTTCTCTCTTTTTTTTTTTTTACATCAGAAGAAATTCAAAAATAAATCAAAATATATTTTTTCTTTGTATGCGTTAATGAAAATGTAGATCAGCAAGGGGTTCTTTGTCGTGCAAGCACCTACTTAACAGATTGTTACACGGGTCTACAACGATAACAAATATCGAAAAGGCAATATTGTGGGTGATGGATGAATGTGTAGTTTGTTTTTTAAGTTTATTTTTGATACATGTAATTATATTTATCTGGATCGGTTATGTTTGTTGGTTTGTTTTGTTTATTAAATCTTGACAAGCAAAAAAAAGAAAAAAAGAAGAATTTTGAATTTTTCAAAATTGTCAAAATTTCACCCATAATTTCATGATTTTCATAACATTTTTTTAACATGCTACCAAAATGGGGGGGGGGGGGACTCCATGATAATTCAATTTTTGTATGTAAATTTTAAAAAAATAGTTGCTGCGAGAAAAAGTGGGGAGAGGACATCTTTATATCATATAACATGTGAAACTGATTTCATTCCACCCACAAGCTTGAAATAATTTTAATGAAAACAATATAAATAGACGTCATAAATCCCATATCAAACGACATATTACCACTTGATTCTGCGCGTCTTTTTAATGAATTTATAAACAGCGGCAAATTCTAAAATGTATTTTTAAAGGTAATGTTAGCTGCAAGTGTGTAGACCTTGTATGAAAAATTTCGGATGGTAGTCAATTTTTCCGGGATACAGACCGAGCGTGTACATGTACTATTCCCTCTTCACAATGTAATTTTTGTATATATCTTCTCTACACTGTAAACACAGTTTATTGAGAATAAAGTTCATTGTCATTGGTACATATATGCAGCTAAGGTAACTAAGAATGCTTCCAATAAAATACTAAGTTGAGTAATGCAAGCTTTTAAGAAAGCAATACTTATATCTGTTTAAAATATAACACCCCCAATACTTCGTCTTACATTCGCTATTTGTAGAACAAGCAGAACTAGTATCAGTCCGACCGGCCTCACCATATACATTGTTGAAATTTAATTGTCCTAGCATTGCATTGCTCTGCATGTACACAATTTCTTTTAAAAATCAAACACTGAAAGTGTTCATCTATATGGCTACACATAACGTACACACGTGATTCAAAATAACGCAGACGGAAAACGGTAAATAATTCAGTCATTAGGTCTACATTTAATAGAACTTGTAAAAAAAAAAACACATTGCAGGTCTGAATGTTTGTTGATATGTCAATCTATCAATATACAGTTTGTTAATTATTTTCGATTGCTAAGGCTACAGCGTATTTGATGAACATTGAACAACATTTTTTCCATGCCACTTTTTTCCATGGAAGATAGCGAGTACAAGTATAAAACATTTATAAAATTTATTTAATTACCTCTTTAGAATTGTGTATGGAATAAATAATTTATAAGTTGCTGCTGAAGGTTGTTTGGTATTTTCGTTTGTAGATGTTTTGCAAGTAAAAAACGCGAAACGCGGGGCAAGTCATAATTAATATCCCTAATAATCGTAACTTAAAACTAGCGGCTTAGGATTCAAATATTATCGTATACGAATATTACATTCACTTTTTAAAATCATCTCCACGATGATAATTATATTATGTCCATCGCAAATCAGTATTTTTTTTTACTTTAAAAGAAATGTTCTATCGGGAGCAATCCCGCGTTCGCGTACATTTGTCATGTCAGTAATACACATTCTGCTTTATAAGACGGCCGTGTATACGTATTGTAGAAAATTTGAGTTTAATTACCATGTATTGGAACCATTTTATTAACACATCTCCCAGTACTGAAACAATTCAAAGTAACACAGTGGGGCGTTAAACGTGAACGTCCAGCTCCACAAGCACATGCACTGTCGTCTAGGCGACGGCCATGAATTCAGCTAGCGACTCTCCTATCGATCGGTTACCTGAGTCTCGTAATGCATCTAAATATAGACAGGGGCACAGTTATGAAACAAACAACAAAAATAAGGTCAGAGAGGTTCATCTTTATGAAATGAAAATGTACATATGAATAAAAACATTTGGGAATTTTATGTGGAATTATTTTTGCGCGCTACATTTATCAGTTAGTGCATTACAAGAAGTCCTTTCATAACCTCATAAACGTGCGCACCCCCACAAAAATGGACCGAACTGACAACAATTGTTTCTGCAAATACTGACTATAAATTACGAAAACATTAAATTGAATACTATGGAAGGATTCAAAATTAATTTCTTTACAACTTTGCTTCAATAATGCATTAGAAATTTTTATTCCTTTTAAGTTATTGACAAGAAACTTTGGACGCCTCTAACTCCCTAATTATAGGGGCCAGCCCCTTTTTCGGTATACCGAATGAAAGGTCTGGATAAGACCAACAACTTTTAAAATACATGTTATAACAAATTTTTATCAGGTAGAAAACTAACACGGAAAATACGCGAATTGTTTTGAATTTTTTTCTTACCTTTGTTTCAACATCTATACCACCCCTTTTATTTGCATTTAAATAATAAATGAAATATATCTCGCACAAATTCAATGTATTAGCTTCCAAACCAGCCCATCTTTGAGACTCTGCCAGTCATCGTTATAGCTAAACCCCCCTGGACAAAAGAAGTCCTTAAATTTTACTAAAAGGGGAATAACTCAAAACTGGATATGGATTTTCCTCAACCAAAATATGCAACGACAACATCACGCGGCATGTTATCACTCCTGAAAATTTCAATACAATCGGTGAATAAACGAGCGAGATATTAAGGATCAAAGTTGGCGTCTAGAAGAAAAAAAATAATAAGAAATTTGAAAAAAAATTCAGAATAATAGTAAGGTTTTCCGCTCCCAGCGGAAAACCTTAATTAAATCCAATGGCTATAGTTTGTCAGTGCATGCTGCTGGAACGAACACAAGTCGTATTTTTTACTGACCACTAGGTTTAAAAACTCATTACTTTTATGAGCAGCGAAGACATAACTTTTGCCTTAAAGGAAAATCTAATTCCTCGCGCGTTCTCTGAAAATACGGCATACTAATTTACTTCACATCATGGTCAGAGTGCAAAACGTCGCAGTCTTCTGGAAAGCTAAATTTGGGGTGTCACGTCTCGATTTCCCCTGGTACAACAGTTGTGGCGGCAGGATGTATCCACTCCTCGCAATCCCAAGCAGTGCCGTCATCAGCCGCTTGTCGTCGTATCCTTTCTGTGGGACTTCCTTGGAACCTGAAATAGATTGAAAATGACAAGATTAATATACATGTATAATACAGTTTAATGACAGATTTAATAACCAGTTTCTGCCATAGTCCAATTCCCGCATGGTACAAATTTGACACCTGTCTGGTGAAAGTTAACAATCATTTCCGAAACGATCGAATCCTATTTGACAACACTTCTCTCTCTGTCAATGCAAGCTTGTCTAATTTCTTTAAAATCGCTTTAAAGAATCTTAACACTATTGTCGCCCTCCACATACGGTGCATAACGGAGATGGCCAAGACGGTAGTCAACTCTCTTTGTCCCCCATTTACTATAAGAAGTGACTTGTTATGGTAAAGCATGATTTCTCTCGCTGCACCGATAATTATAGATGAATTCACAGCTGATCTTTCCATTCTCAATTGTCTTGCATACTTCTAATCATACTTTCATTGACTTTTCTCCCAAGTTTGCTTGAAAAATAAGTAGCTGCTTTTGAAGGACCATTTTCAATGCAATATCTTGCCATTATGGCTCGTGTGTCCGGAGAGTATTGTCCGTATTCGTCCATTTTACGTACGTTTCCTCGTCTTAGATATTTCAGCTTGGCTAGTCATGTCATTGGACCGTTGTATTTCACTTACTAATTCAGCAGGAGTGGTTATATTACACGCCTCGACATTGTCGCTTGACTCCCTTGTATCTCGTAGAATTGTACTGGGGGCGACTTAAAGTTAATTATTCCGTGCTTTAACAAGTTCAACATTCTGACTACTGACAAAACATTGAGATTCGACGGGATATATAATGCTCTTGTAAATACTATTCAATTCACTCAAAACACACGTGCTTTATATAGGCCTGCTAGTACATGTACTTTCCTGTTCACTCACCTGTACGAGGAATTTTGCCAAGCGGCTTTTATAGAAAAAAAATCATTAGATACTAGAATCACTATAATTGTTTTCCAATAAAATTTCACTATAATTTTTGTTAAACAAACACATTTGGAAAATCAAACCTGTAAACAGAAATAGTTCAATCTTTTATTTCGTAAATGAACCGTGTTCAGATAATCGGAATCGGTATTTTGTAAAAATTCGATCGGGTTCGAATTTTGCATTTTACAAATCTCGTTTTTCCGCGAATTCAAGGTATTTCGAATAAATGCAAAATGAAAAATTGCGAACTTTTCCGACCGGGATTTTATCTTGCTGTACAGTAACGTGTATTTTTTTTTCTCTTCTGGTTAAACTTTTAATTTTTTTTTTTATAAAGTTCTATTTTGTTGCTGACAATTAAACAAACACAATTTTACATTTTGTCGACAGTAATTATTTTGAAGATTTCTGTTCTATAAATATTGTTAAATCAGAAGAGATGAGAGTGGTAGACCCGGCAACATTTTTTATTGATGCAGATATCAAACAAAATTGTCGATCAATTAGAAGCGCTAATATCTTATCACAAAATTTTATGTAATAATGTTTAAGCATTTTATTTAAAAAGGATCCATTAACGTTTCCCTATATATATATTTCAATTTGAACCACAATCTCTCAGATTTTCAAATGAAGGAAATTATTATATCTATGGTTTTTTTATGTAACAACAAGCATGTCTTAGTTATATGAGAAAAGCCTATGTACATGATCGTGCATTAATAATTTTGAGTAAACATGCGTGTTGGCTAGTTGACATAAAAAAGAACAATAGTGTAAATAATGTTAATGATATTTAAGTACAGACGTGCACTATACTGCATACTATACTTGTGTAATTTGCATATCCGCATAAGTATCAGTTTTAAAGCCAAACGATTCGGAAGAAACTTTTACGCATATTTCTTAATTGGTTTTCACGTTTGGCAAACCAATATGACATTTATTCTTACTTTTCTCCTTTATTTTACATTCCTTTCTATCTCGACAAGTGTCGTGAATAGTTGCTCTACAGGATAAGTATGAAATAAACTTAAAATAATTGCTTAATTTAATGTGACAATCTATAATTCTAGATCTATTTGATTGTTTTTCCATTTAATCTACTATGAACATTCAGTTATTGAATTATAATAAGATTTACAAATATCCATGGCTTTTTTGCAAATTTAAATGGTAAAAAGGGACAATTAAGAAATTGAGACACATGTCTATTACTAAATGTGGTAAATGAAAACAATAATGAAAAGCATTAAATGTGTATTTCAAAGTGCGTCAATTTGTGAACTTCAAAATTAATTGTTTGTTCTTTAATTTGTCAAACACTTTTGATATTTTTTCTTCCTGTCAACTTTGCATTACGTGCATGCTATGCTTCTGTTGTTTTTAGTAGCAAAACGATATCAATGATAATAGTAAAAAGCACTCTGCAATTTATTGTCAACATCACCAAACTCCCGATCTAAAATTTTTTTGGCAGATTTTGATAAAAAATATTCCAAAACATTGCCATTCAACTGCTACTAACTTTTACAAAATAACAGTTACACTAAACTATCAAGCTTATTCAATGGATTTGTTTCTCTCTAATAATCGGGAGGGTCCGAAAGTTTTGCTTCCAATATTAAACCAAACACCCTTGACCAAATTGATGTCTCTGGTTGTACATTCCCCTGGCTCTGAAAAAAAGTTAACCCTCCAAACCTTCTAACTAAAGAACATTCCGGACCTGCTCTTGGAAAGGACAAACGAGAAGCTTCGAATAAAAATTTACAAATTATCACAGTAAGGGGCTTTCAGTTCTACATAATTATGAATTCAGTTATGATAAAATTATTTCTGATGTGCCGAAGTAAATAAAGTTTTTGAATAATAGGTAAAATCTTATCATTAAAGTCCTGCTCGTAGAGCTCCTGTTTAACATAAGTCATGGAAATAACAACTTTTATTTCCAATGTTTTCACCAAAATGTAATATACTAAATTTGAAAAAAAAAAAGTCATGAAGTGTTTTTTAAATTAAAAATCATTTAGTTGTTGACAAACGACTCACGGCGGCAGATGAAAACCAATTGCAACAGGTATCACCTTGAGTGCATTAAATGACCTAAACTATCATCGAAGCTTATCTGCAATACTTTTTTGACAAGGAAGTGATTATATAAAATGAAATGAAAATAGTACTACTACTTAAACTAAAAAATGAAATTAATATTATAATTAACGTTATAAAATTACAGGATATGAATTTAATACCATGCATCTACGAACTTCATGTCAGTTTGAATTTTGAGGTGGAATGCTAATTATAATTAAAAAAATAAAAAACAAGTTGGATATAACAGGCACTGTCTATGCAGGGCATTATTTCAAACTTGTCAGAAGCAATACCGTATTAAATAGGTTCGTTCCTCTGTTTTTTTGGGTAGCCATATTGGGTCACCTTTATTCTAGAAATTATGCATCATATATTGATTCTTCTCATAAATTCAAATTTTATAATGTGAATTAAACTTTCTTAAATAAAATAGTAAAGGAAAAATCTACTAAGTACAGAGTTTGGTATGGGACTATCTTTTATGGAGAAAGATTTTTAAGAAGAAAATGAACATTTTTCACAACTCACTTGTTTAAGAGTACTGTCATTTTAGATTCCTCATTTTTAATGCAAAAAGAAGTCCAGATAGTTTGTGCATTAGGATAGCTTCATTTTGTTACATTTGTACGAAAACATAATTTTACAATTTTTCAATATGTCTATCGACACATATTGGCAAATTTAACTTACTTAGTATATTTCATTAAAGTCAAGAAAAATTGAATCCCAATTGTTGCCTAAAATCAGCTTATTTCATGCCATATCTCAATTTAAACACAATAAACCCATACTTTTTGTTTAATTTTTTGAAATTTTAAGATTTTTCTTTCAAATTTATCATAATTTGAGAAAAAGTTTGAGACTTTAAAAAAATGCATTGCAATTCGAATTGGTAATGAATATAAATAGCGTTTTATAGGTACAAAAAGTTCAAAATATCAATCAGGTGAAGAACTTGTAACATTTTTCTTTATGATAATTTGAATTTTATTTAGCTTAAATAGTATAGATTTGTATTTGTTGCAATGGTTCATTCTCATAATAAAATAGGAGGGAATAGCGATGTATGTGCAATCTGCACTTTCAGTGCAGAAAGGTCATATCAAGTACATCGTAGCGCAAAATGAAGCAGATAGACACAAAACAATTGTTTTGAAATTTGATTAAGCTATGTGTGTAGATTTTTAAAAAATACATTAGAAAAAAACCTTTAAGATTTTAGATTAGATCGCAGGATCAAACGTCCTTAAGAGCTGGTATTTTTTTTTTTGTAAATGTTTCTCGTCTTAATGATTTTAGTGACAATGTGCATGTCTTGGCCATGTCACTTTATATTAGATATTTAAGAAAACAGTATCAAAATATCAGATGTAAGGCATAAAGACAAAGAAGTACATATCAATGAATTTTATTGAATATAAAGAAAAAAAAACGTAAATGCAGTCTGAAGTATTATAGTTATATCTTTATCAGATCAAACAACGGAACTCAAAACAAGAAAACGACAAGGAAAACAGCCGGAAAGCATGAATAATTCAGCAAAGATGACTATTTTGATAATACTATCAACTGGAGTAGTATTAACGGTTGTATTATTAATGTTGATCTCATGCACATACTGCAAATGTTTTACCTCAGCAAATGTTAATGGAAACAATCCTGACTCTCCAAATGTTCAAGAAATGGACACTGTCTATGCTGAAATCAGTAGTCGAAGGATCTGAAAAAATCATCAAGTCAAGCTTGGACTTTTTTGTTGTTGTTTAGTTGATGGAAAAAAGATCTTAAAAATCTACAATTGAAACTTAAAATATTTGTAATTGGAAATATGTATTTTTCTTTAATTTGGAACAGGATACAATTAAGACGAAGAATAACTCTAATATGCTAGTTTATCTTACATTTTCAATTAAGGAATAAGGTTTATAAAGCGTGAACTGTCCCATGTTATGTTATTTCGTATAATATAGGTAAAAATTAAATTTATTCCCTATAATTTAATTTTCTACTATTTAAATATAAAAAGATAATAAGGCCCATTAATTAGTAACAATATTTTGATTTGGACAAAATTTAAACGTTACGTCAAATAGATTAATACGTTTCACACGAGCGTCGTATTGTGACATAGGCAAGTTCTGTTATACAACATATATGAATTTTTTAGCCAATCAAATGAGGCGTTACAATCAGAATTAAATTATTTGTTTTAACATTGTTTTCTTCCGTTTCAAATTGAAATAATTGATCAACAAAAGTATTACTGTTACATTTTTAGCATTTATTCATTAAACATAATGTTGTAGATCATTGCATGTACCTATGGAAATATACACACATGTATATGAAAGCAAATACAAAGTTATTTTATTGTTGTTAAAAATATTATTATGTTTTAATCTATAGCATTACTTACATGTAAGTATGATCGTGAAAAGATTAAATCAGCACTAATATGAAATTTTGATCGAAGTTTTGACATATTGTGTCAATGATAAAGATATAATTTTACAGCAATATTTATATCTTTTTAGCCAATGTTTTTATTGCATGAAGCTTAGTTTACATCATTATGATTCGTTCTATAGACGATATGTTTTAGATTGTTTGAAGTAGCGTTTTAAACTAGCAATGTTTAGACAAATGTAAAAATGTAAAAAAAAAAAATATCCAATCTTAAGAACATGTTCACAAATGTGATTTGTTAATTAAATATCTACGTTTTAGTATATAAACTGTTGTCAAACATTTCAGATGTAGGTTAATTATAAAATTCAATTTCAAATTGGGGCGCTATAGTCTTCTCCAGGATGTCCTAGTGACTTAGGGTACTCAAGTAGCGTAGTGGACAGTGCACCCGCTTCTCACCGCTGCGACCCGTGTTCGATCCCTGTGATCGACAATGGTTGTATGTAATAGGGTATGGCGATCACCCGCTTGGACACGTGGGTTTTCCGAATAGTCTGCCCCCCCCCCCCCCACACACACACACACATTAATGACACCCCCGTTACTTTCTCCTGCGCCAACGAGAGATATCAATATAGGTTGTAGAACTTGTTTATCAAACGTTGTAAATAGAGTTCAGTCCAGTAAGTCCTCATACAAAAAAGACATGCATTACAATAATTAATTTTAAAAAAACATTACGAAATATCGCATATTTCATTTTAGAATATAATCACATATTTCATTTCAGAATACTAAAATTGGTAGATGGCTACACCTGTTTTAATATAAGCGTTGTATGAAAAAAAAACTGATGACTTTTTTTATTTTCTAACACTAGGAATTTTATGTTGATGTAAAGACAGATTGGATTACTTTTTGCCGTCTTAAGGTTCAAAACGTTATTATCTATATTATGCACTATCGATGATTACATATTTGTTTAAAACAATGCATCCTTGTACAGAGCATATAAGCAGATTTCTTTAAGATAACTAACCATGAAGTTTCACTGCTGCAAAGATTTCAGATTTTAAAATAAAAACTACTGTATCTACTATTAATCATTCTGTTGTGTATTCAACACAGAACTGTCGTATTGGAATAAGATTCATGATGTTAACTATAAAGCGTAAAAAAAAGCATTATCTTTAATATCACGAATTCTAACCCATAGTTTGTTTTTCGATATACTAGGATTAATCAACGTTTGTTAGTTATATTGGTTTTGTGTTGAGTTGTTTTTTATGATATCCCCCGCAAACGAAGATTGGGGGGTATATAGGAATTACCTTGTCCGTACGTCCGTTTGTCCGTCTGTCCGTCTGTCCGTCTGTCAGTGCAATCATGTCTGGTCCATATCTTTCTCATGGAGAAACATTGGAGGTTCTTATTTCACACAAAGATTAATTATGACCTAAGGGTGTGTCATGACCTTGATAAAAGGTCATTTGGGCAAGGTCAAGGTCAGTGGCAGAAAAATACAAAATTCGTATCCGGATCATACCTTTCTTATGGAGAAATATTGGAATTTCTTACTTCACACAAAGATTGCTTATGACCTAAGGATGTGTCATGACCTTGATAAAAGGTCATTTGGGCAAGGTCAAGGTCACTGGCAGAAAAAGTGCAAAATTCGTGTCTGGTCATTATCTCTCTTATGGAGAAGCATTGAATGTTTTTACTTCACTGAAAGATTGCTTATGACCAAAGAGTGTCATGACCTTGATTCAAGGTCATTTGGGCAAGGTCAAGGTCACTGACAGAAAAGTGCAAAATTCATATCCGGTCCATATCTTTTTTCTAAACAAATATTGAAGTTTTTAATTCACATAATTATAAGCTGATGGTGTGTCATGATCTTGACCCAAGGTCAATTGAGGAATTTTTAGGTCATTGTTTCAAAAATGCCTAATTCCTGTCTGTGTCATGTCTAGTGAAATTTGACACAATGCTTGCTTGTCTCAGCCACATAAAATCATTTTTTGATTCTCATCCCCATCTCTCTGAAAATGGCCTGCCCCGATGATTTTTTTTCCCTTATGTGGAAAAAAAAAATTCGGAAAAAATCGCGCTCAGTATACCAATAATTCAAAATGTTTAAATATTAAATGGCTGCTTGACATGTGGATTTTGTTTGATTCGAGTCATGTTTGTTAGCGTAAGGATGCAAATGTCATCATGCATTAACAGTTAATTTAAAAAAATGGAATTAAAGGATAGAAATCGGTTTGTTTACTCATATTAGCATTAACAGTTTTAAGAATTAGAGCAGTTATTTATAGAAAATTCATCCAATATTTTCTATAATAGCAAAAATACACGCGTTATGATTTTTTTCTTAGCGGGGGGTATCAATTGTGAGTTTGCTCACAGTACCTCTAGTTCATTTTACATACTCAGTATTTAGTTGTCATTCTAATCAATATAGTTGCTTTATTGTGACCTTGAAAAACACTTTGTTGTATAATTTAAAAAGAAATAAAAATAACAGGCATTATTTAAAATGATTTTTATTTTATCTTTTTCACAAATCATTTTTGTAAAGACAATGTAACAATGTATGTTGTGGGAATTGCTATATTTTTTTCAATAATAGCTGCTTATTTCCATAATAAATTTTTGTTATGTTCATTTAAAAAGGATACATAACACTATTTCGTTTTGTGTATTAGTGATGCTATAATCCCTATTGCAGGGAGTTATGTAACTACGATCATGAATTGATTTTGATTTTGATACTTTTGATTGATTTTTGCAGTTTTAAGAACTTTTTTATAATTCCTGTTTTGTTCTGCTCTGACGGTTGGTACCATTTCCGAAACCAAATACATTATAAACATTTTATTTATAGGTAGAAAAAAATCCTTCCAGTTATTTAAATTTAGCTGGTAAAAGTAAGTAAATGTGTTGATTCAATAATTTTGAAGAATCAAGATAAGATCAATACATATTTGTCTTGAGATACACATTTTGGTTACCATGTGGTTGGCCTTCTACTTAACCAGTTTTTAGATATATCTAGTAAAACGCGCCTATTAATGTTATGCCAGTGCATCGGGATGAGATTACGTACTAGGCATTTAGTTCTCAAAAACTATTGTACGTTAGTGTACATTATTCAGCAACTTTAACTTTCAATCTTGATTTGAATTAATGAATGTTTATTCTTTATTCACTATTTCAAATAATACAATTAACAAACCGAAGTGAAACAAAATTTTGTTTTTCTATTTTCGTAGGAGTTGTTTCCTTATTCTGTTTCCTTTTATCTGATTGTTTCCGATTCCCACAGTTGTTTATAAATATATTAGAGTTTGGCAAAACTCATTTCCCTATCTCTATTGTTGATGACATTGAAATAAAAGCCTTGTCAAAAGCTAAATTTCATTTCTTCGATTTTTTCACTTTTAGTAATTTTTTTTGTATTATAATATGCATTGTCCTTTTTAAATAGTGTTGTTTAATCTTGATTTGTATTTTAAAAACAGGTAATATTCATTGTATGCTTTAAATTTAAAAAAAAACTGCATATAGAAGTAAGGCTCCAATCAGGATATACTGCAGTTTTGTTAATATGCACTATTCTACTACAGTTATTGCCGAGATCAAAGAGATGCCGCGGACATTATTCTCCAATATACCACGAACGTCATCAGTAAATTATCAGATCAGAAATACCTATTTGTCTCGCACTGATCATGAAAGTACAACTTCAAACCGTAAAAAATTTTAAAACCATGTCAATTTCAGGTGCTAGTTCCAGTCAAAACGATGTGTATTGCCTCAAATGATCAATGCGGCTGTTCCTAGGACCTCCCTAGCACATTTTTACTGCGTGTTTTTACATAAAATATATAACGTGTAGTAGTAATAATCATATTAAATTGCCCTTAAAAAATTAGATTAGGAATATAACTCAAAGATATTTTATAAATAAGTGACTTCATTTAAAATCCAAAGAAAAATTATGTCGTCTGCATGTAATTTCTTTGATCGATACACATGTAAACATTACTATAACAAAACCATTGGGGTTACACGGAACAGCCGTCAAAATGACCCAGATCGTCTCTCTATAGGAGAAACGATCTGTAGAAATACTGGGCTGTTAGTAGAATAGAAATAAAGTTCTTGTTATCGTGAATGTTGCAGAATAACCTCCTCGGTCTCGAAATGTTGTTTGAAATATAAAAGCCACGGCTAAGGCCTCGGCTTTTATATTTCAAAACAACATTTCTCGACCTCGGAGGTTATTCTGCAACATTCACGAAAACTCGTACTTTATTTCTTAAGTAAAGAGGAAAAAACAATAAATACGTTTAAATAATTCATTAACCCATCTTAAAACAAAGACATTTTGTTTTCTTCTTATAACTTTTTTTATTGAAAACGATTACAGCAACTTTTACTGATTATTTTTGTGTACAAATAAGTTAAACAAGTCTTATAAGACTTATTTTCATCAAACAGACCTTGTTACATGTAAGAGTTCTGTTATAGAAATTTTAAGTTTACTATATTGATTTTTACAATTGTTCGACATACGAGTTATCGCACATTTTAATGTGTACTGTCAAGAAGTAGATAGTGCTCACGTACTGTTGGTGTCATCATTTGACCAATGAAATCAAACGCGGAAATTATAGCGACTCTCTGTGTTTAGAAAGACGCTCTAATTCATTTTCTTTCAGGACGCGCACGGGTAACACCTTTGAATACTGATTCTCTTCCTTCGGACCATTTCTGTAAAAATCCACCACCTCCACTCCACCTTTCCATTATTAAATTTTTATATTATTTTCTTTTTTTCATTTTTTTCTATTCTTTTTTCATGCATGTATTTTATTTTAGATGTACGTACCAAAAGGAATTTGTTTGACAATATTAGGTAACCAATTTTCGATTTTAGTTTCTCAACACAGCCAATTCATAAAATTCATGTTTGTATATGATTATTAATTACTATTCGGGAAAAAAAACTATAATTACATCTTATTAAGGTCAAATGCAGAATTGTGACATAACTCAATCAAATTTTATTGTAGTATTACGTTATATTATTTTATATAATTTTACGCAATGTGTTACAATGTTATGTAACAATTAAGGTCACCCTGGTGGCAAAGAGCAACATAAACCATGTCTTGTTTTGTTTATATACACTGTACTATGCATCGAAAGATGGAGGAAATGGTCATACGGCAAGTAAACCACATAAGTTATAGCCCCTTCAGGCGGAAATCAATTATGGATAAATATCATTTTGTCTAATGCAATCTGTTTACATCTAACAGTCGTGTACTAGCGGTTTGAAAGCTAAAGGGTACAATACTGAAATGAATCTTACGACATTATCATATCTGATATTTCTGATGTCTTACACGAAGGGGAGAAGACTTTTTATTTTTCTGCTTTATACTGTGTCCTTAGTTTAGGCTATATATTTATGCAATTTATATACAATAAAACATGTTAGCCTGACCTTGTTATAGATGTTACAAGTACCTGCCTTACTTTGCACTCTATCAGACCAGATCAAGTGTCTTTCGCTCATTCAACTCTATAGCAAAGTGTTTTCCTGGTAACTGCTTCGCCTCCGTTACAAGGTCGCTTTACCGTGACAGGTCAACGTTTTTACCGACATTTAGTTAATATCGAGTCGACCAACATTTTTGATACCCTTAATGGATACCACACGATTCATTCTACTACTTATAAGAATGCCAACAATTACCTTAAAAGACGGTTATTTCAATGCGCTAGGGAAAATCTATTTAAAAGTTTTAAACATAACTTAATTTTTCCCCCAAAAAATATAATATTATATTTTAGCTCTCTGAAGGTTTTCTTATACAGTTTTGTCCCGCGTCTGTCTGTTCGCTCTCCGTCAGTCCGTATGTATGTTTGTTTGCCTGTCCGTTATTAAACTATTTACATTTTTGACATATACCTGAACTTATTTCAGTCAAACTTGGTACAAAACATTCTTTGATAAAAAAAATAAAGTGTGTCAAAATAAAGGACCACATCTTCTTTCAATTAAGAAATAAACAGCAATTTAAAAAGTCCACCGGGATATGAAGTTGGTTGGTCACGTGATCAAATCCTGTGAAGCCCAAAGTGCTTCTCGGTAGATTTGATCACGTACCAACCAACTTTAATATTCTGTTTATTACTTATATTTACGTTTGAAAAAGAAAAATCGTCTAAAACTGTTAAAATTACCGAGATTTTAAGTTTAAACTAATCCAAACGACAAGCGATAAGCGCGCGCTATGATCATTGTGACGTCATGAAAAAGTTCATACAGATTTGAACGTTTTCTCTTTTCTATAAGTTCATATAAGGAAACATATTTGCAAATATAGATATGTGAAGATTAATTGGAATGTTAGAATAGTTTCTTCTCAAAAACCATTTGGCCAAAAAATATGAAACTTGTGTATGGAAGCATCCTCAGGTAAGGGAGATTCAAGTGTTTGTTATTGGGTTTTTTTTTTTTCAAATCATGTTCCCGGTAGTAAGGATGGAGCAACCATAGGTTAGGGTGTCAATTTTTTACATGTCCAAATTGCGTTATCTGGATCATAAGTAAGCCCGTCACGGAGAGCTTGGTTCAAATTTTAATATAAAAGTATTTTTGCATAAAAGACTGATCAAACCGTGACATAAAAAAATAATACGGTCGTCTCTGAAGATGTTCAAACATTAGCATACACATATTTGAAAAAAAATATTTTCTATAAAAACTATGCTACAACTTTTTATAAGATGTACTTAAGATAAATAAGGCATCATAATTATTAATTATAAACTGGTGAAACAGCAATCACTGTACTAACATAAGAGAGGGTCAATGTTTAAAAAAAGAATACGAGAAGAATTTTTTTAAATCTTTTGAAGCAATGATCTACTTTACTTAATTGTCCAGATATTTTGAATTTGATTTAATCAGAATAATTGCCATTGTTGTTAGATTTATCAATGTGACCAATAGATCTCTTGTTCTTAATAAGTGATATCTTATTATTGTCAACGCTCCATACAAAACATTGTTAAATTCAAGCCAAACAAATTAATTAGACGATATGTAATACTCAAAATGCACCGATAAATACTAACTAAAATTGAATGTTTATTGTTGCAAGCTATTATAACAAAATATATTAATGAATGTCAAATGAATAAAGGTTTAAAATTACCAATGACCCTATGAGAGGTAACTCTTTCTTGTCATGAAAAAATATCTAACCCCGCTACAAATGCATGCAGCTTACTAAATAACAATATATGTCTCTTTTGCATATTTGAATTGGATTAATTTAAAATTTTGTCAAAGCATCAGAACAAAAAATACGTGTATCCAATTTACATACCACAATATCTAAAATCTAGAGATATTACCAAAATATTAAACTTAATATACACCTTAAAAGGGATGGGCCCTTTATAGAAGGCCAATATTTTTCGTGTTGTTGACAACAATACATCGAGACATAGTACATGTATATATCAAATATTTTAATTCGTCGCTGGTCATTTAATCCTGTGTATTTGTTTTTTAGGGTTTTTGTGCTTGTTTGCTTAAAAATAGGTGAAATTGCGTACAAATTGTTATGAGAGTTCTTTGTCAAATACACACTACAAATGACACCGAATTAGCAATATTTAGAAATGATTACAACAATAACTCTATAAATATCAGAGCAACAACACAAATACGTCAAACTGCCACTTGAACCAGCATTACATACTATTGAACAATACAAAGTAATACAATACCAAATTTAAAAAAAATATACATTTTGATGTTTTGAGATTAGATTAACGATACGTTAACGCTACTATTTTTATTTCGTCTGACTATTTCTTTTTTGCAATAACTTCGCAATAGATGACGAAAAAATATGATAATTCCGTATATTACATTTGAATGAAAAATGTGGCTTCGTGGTACATTGAATGCTCCCTTTTTAATACCCAAATTGAAATAAACACAAGAAAGGGAATGTATACAAATAAATGCATAATTGTCAGAAAGCATACAACCAAATCAACTTATAAATTGCGTGGGAAAAAATGCAATTAATGTACATAGGGAAGTTAATACATTTTGCCTATAACAACTTATACAAAAGGGTTGTTGTGATAAAAATCATCGATCAATTTTCAAAAAGTTGCATACAAAAATAAATTTCTTGAATAAAATAGGTCAGCAGTTTATATATTAGATAATTTGATGATTTGCCGTTTTCTTCCTTGTAAACAGTCTTTTAAAACAGCAAAAATTATTTATAACACGGTGAACTATTTGAAAGGAAATACATAGCAAAGTGCAAAAATAACTTAGTGTTCGGCTTCATTAAAATTGGTATGTTCCAATCATTGAGATTGGGTTTCGGAGTCGTAAGTAATTTTTTGTTTTGTTTTATTTGATATTTATCATTTATACATTGTAAGGTTTTTTTTTCTATATAAAGTAAGAGGTGCACGTCAAATTCTTAAAAATACTATTATTTGTATCACCGAGAATCCAAACTTTATTAAAAAACAAACACTTCGCGTAGCTCTGTAAAAATATATTGTTTGTTTTTTTTTTTCGTTTGCAATCCTTAAATATAAACTTAAAAACCAAATTTTTATCTGCCTCTCCAAAATTAAATCAGAAAAAATAGCCTTGTCCGTGATTGAAAAAAATGGTCAATGTATATATATTTATTTATTTTTTTATTTTTTTATTTTATTTATTTATTTTCATTTAATTTTATCTCTTTTTAATCAAAATTCGAGTCTATATCATAAGTGCCGTACGAGTTAACAACGGGGGATCAAATTTTCATTAATTAACTCATTAATTAAGTCACATTTTACTTTGTCAAAATGCTTCATTCTTAAATAAATTTCCGTTTTTTATTTAAATTCCCGTATATATATCCGTTGCTCCTTGCATCAAAACAGTTCTTGCCATTACGTAATCGGCCACCTGTTGACTTTTCGCGTGGTCAGTGCTAATTTAACACTTTCCGGGAATTCATGCATGTGTCTCGTGTCGGACTTATCAGGTTAATCGGGTAATTTATCAATAACGATGATTTGATTGAAAAGTATTTTCATCGTACGAATTCCGTTATTTAATTATTGTTTTCCAAATATAAATTGAAAATCTGCACCTATTCACTATCAGAGAAGGCTTACATATTTCAGAAGAATTAAACATTTTGCAAGAATAGACGATCAAGACCTATTGCATTAAATACTCACATAAATCTGCTACAATGTTCTCCAAACCGGATGTTGCCTAATCTTGCCAAATTTTTCATAACCACCCTCCGCCGGTTTTAACAAGTTTTACTGTATATTAGTCTAATCCTTATATGTGTACGGTAAGGCACGTCCATCATAATACCTTTTTTTCTATTAACCTTTACCAAATGAAATACAATCAAACTTGTTTTAAATTATATAGAAAATATTTCTAGTTGTTTGAAATGCACTTACTTGCTTATATTTTCAATCGCAAAATCCCCATTATTTCATCCATAAAGAAGTGAACAAAAAAATCACAAAATAATTTGCCACCAATGGTTGAAGATATATATGTAGTAATGAATGTATCATTATAATATACAACTTATTTGTATATATTTTTTTTTATAGATTGTTGAATTTGTATAAATACTTAATGCAACAATTCGTTTGCAACAATGCTGAAGGAATTTGTAAATAAATGGATGGTCCAGGTCTTTTGTATATGGATATCTGGTGCATGTAATAGCCATTGCCTAACAAAGTAAGTTTTGCTTTTATTATAAATCTATCTGTGAGACGGACACTTTTTATTCCGTATGTTGCCATTTAGAATCGCAATAGTTTTTTATCAAGTGCTTTTATATTGAAGAAATTTAACAGAAGAAATTGAAGAATGTTTGGTTAATTACTTTAAAGTTGAAGATAAGTGTAAAGGTATTTTTTTCTTCTTCGAAATGGTTCATAAAATAAATGAAAGTTAGTCCATATTCATGTAACTTGAATTGTTGTTTGTAGAATGTCCAATTGGATATTTTGGATACAATTGCTCTCAGAAGTGCACTCCGCCAGCATACGGGTTATTCTGTGGTAATGAATGCATTAACTGTTCACCCTGTCATCATGAAGTGGGATGCAACTTAACTCCTGAACTCACAAGTAATGCTTCATTTTGTCAACATCAACTTAACTTAAATTTTAAATGTTTATGCCAATGGTTGTTTATTGAAATAAAAATACTATGACTGGATTTTTATTTCAATTAACAACCATTTGCATAAAAATTTAAAATTAAAGTTAAGTTATACTTTGTGTGTTGAATAATATTAAGAAAAGTTTAACTCTATAATTTTTAAACTTTCGTAAATACGACTATGATACAGCATTTGTGGGGAAATTGTGTTTTGTTTTTAAAACCAGATAGGTTAATATGAACACAAGTACGTTATTTACTTATTTATACCCACTTAGCAAATCATACAGTAAAAATAGACATGAAGATACCGTATAATGCAGTTTTTTTTAAAAATTTTATTACAGGGCTTGAGCGAAACATGTAAGTTAACAATTTTAACATATGTGTTACATAAATGATGCCTATTTTTTTTTTATATTGATATGCCATATGTGTTTGATAAACACATTCATTGATAACAAGTGTATTATAAAATATCTATGCCTGTTTTTGTCTTGGTCATGATTTTCGCACAAAACTTAAATATATTCATGTTTTCATTTACAATCATATACATGTACTAGTATCGCTAAAAACCTATTGGAAGGAATTGCTGCGAAGAGAAAGCATAGATGACATACAATGTTCAAGACTAATTGACTTTTCCATCCTATTATTTTATTTTTTAATGTCTAGTTATTTTTCTTTAATTGGGAGAATCATCTTGAAAAATAGTGACGTAGAATTATGATTATGTTAATTTTTTTTTACTGTTTGATCATGAATATTTGAAAAGATAATACGGTATCCTTAAGGTAGTACGAAACACCCCTCAAACTATTTATTTGAAATATTTTCTCAAATACACAAAATAATGACTTTATATTACGTAAAAATTCATTTCAGTCCATTATCTTAAGAAAAAAAATATAAATCATACCCATCAATTACTCAAGGCCAAAACAATTTGAGATAAAACATATTTCGATAATTTTGAAACATACATTTGGATGGTGTTCATATGATTTTTGTGCAATTTAGCCTTAGATCATTTAAAAATGCGTAACTTGTGTTCTTTTCAAAGTAAAGACCTGAAATTTGGACACAACCACAACCAGTGTTAAGGCTTTACATGTTTGTCAAACAAATTTCAAGGTCATATCAACAGGTCGAAGGTCAAATATGATGACGTAATCAAGGATTTTTATCAAATAATACCTCTGTCAAACATACTTAAACCTTAATTAATCTAACACCAATGGTTAAATTTTCTTTTTTTTGATATATTTTAATTACAGGGTCATGACAATCATACTGTTAAATTTTATTTAAATTTATATGATACATTTTCTTTTTAGATACCGTTAAGTGCTGCAAATTTTTGTCTTAAAAGTGTATTCACAAGCGCTAGTGAATGCAGAATTGCTAATCGGTTAGTCCCAATTTATTCTGACTGGTAAATAGGAAATTCCTATCAAAATGAATATCTGCATATACAGCTCTTAAATTTACTGTAATTAATGTAACTTTAAGCATCGTGAAAATATTATATTGATATGATAAACATATCATTATTTTTTTTATGTTATCATAATAATGACAAAGAAGAAATATATCAACGGCGACCAAATGGAGGTGAAATAATTTATTTGCTCACACTTCCGCTTTCAGTTTAATTTATCAAGTAAAAAGTGATCAGCAAAGGTCGTTTAAAGTTTATCATGACAAGTTCCAGACCTTCGTTTAAAATAGTCATCCACTATTTATACCGGGAAATGAGACAAATATGTTTGATTTTACTTTAATTTGACGAGTAGAGACCGTGTCATATTTGTTAGAAGCCAATAAGCACACAATGTTAATCCACTATAAGCAAATACCTTACTGTACATACAAAATGTTTTAAAATTTCACCCCGTCACAGTGCAAAGGTGACAACTTCACAGTATACAAAGTTTTCTGTATGCCTCGGTTACTTTGGAGTTCACAAGTGCAACGTCTGAGTATGCAACGACATTGCTTAAAACGAAAGTTGTACATGTATATAGGTCTTCCAACGCAATATTATGCAAAAACAAAGGAAAATTCGGCAGCAAAAGAGCATGCATGTATTAAACTTTCAATCTTAGACAAAATGGAATATATGGGTAAGCTTTTAATGACGAATCGAGACCTTTTGACAAGAAAATTCAAAAATGCTCTTCTAAAACAGTTTAACCGACTATGCATCCAGCAACTTGTTGAAAAGTACATTCATCCCGACCTTCCCGACATGAATATTACGAAAAAGGCTGCAAGCTATGGAATCCCAATCAGTTCAATAATATATCTCTGCTGTTGTGCATTCTTTTCTAAATGCTATATTCGTTAAATGAAAAAGAAAAATATTAAATGTTAACTCTGGTAATGAGCCTTCAAACACTGTATACTAATTTTGTAAATCATCATTGGTAAAATCGGGTTTTGGAAAATTATAGATACATCTGTGCGATGCAAGTTTAACATTTATACTAGCTTGCCTAAAACGTAATTTGAGTTTGTAGATTTATAAGGAAATGTTCC
The DNA here is from genome assembly GCA_015776775.1 of Magallana hongkongensis. NCBI lineage: Eukaryota > Metazoa > Mollusca > Bivalvia > Ostreida > Ostreidae > Magallana > Magallana hongkongensis. The sequence goes on from CM027470.1 coordinate 31,538,156, forward strand.
ATTGTGACAACAGGGGACACCCGCTACGTCAAATCATATATGACAGAGTATAAAACCAAGGTATTAGATCAGCATGAACCTTCGATAATTCAAAAGCGATAGAATTAGTTTCTGGGTGCAAACCCATTCTTGATATATTTTTTTCTTGAAAAATATCAGCCGGTGCTGCCCCTAAATTTAAACTTCCCCTATTTTAACTTGTATAATTAACAAAGTAGAGAATTTCAAAGAAAATCCTTGTCACGTAAAAAAATGGAGAAAAATTAATTAAATTCTCCTTTTACAATTAACGAATAACGTATTGGGAAAACGTAAATACAAAATAGCATTAATATAACACTGACCCTTTTGCTGTTACATAGCGGGTATATCCAAAATAAAATCAAGACACCCCTAATCCCGTAAAATAAAGTTATCGATTTTTTATGCATAAACATATAATAACATAGTCATTTTCCTATACTTCTATTTACAGTTCTTCTTTTAAAAGAGATCAAGACAGTCTAAAAATGTCCACGATCATCGGACCTTTAAAAAAAAAAAAAAAAAAAAAAGCTCAAAGACAGGGCAATTGCAAAATATTTTAACACTTTTCATTATTAACAGCACAAATTAATTGTCCTCTCCAATCACTTCGGATCCAATACTTAACTGCTTCAGTTTTAATTAGTCAAATTCTCAAAATATATATAATTGATTTTGCAATTAAAGTGCACTAAAATATACAACTTTTAAAAATATTTAATGCGACTAATCGATGACAGAATTTGTTCCGAACTAGAAACCGATTGATCGGCTAGAAATTGCAGTCCCTACTTTACCTTGATAAGTGAAAAATGTATGGAAGTTTTGAAACAAACGTTATTTTTGTATTCTATAACCCATATTATCACAAAACAGATGTGTTATTATCAAGACGGCTATTTATCTTAACTATTATATATATATATATATATATATATATATATATATATATATATATATATATATATATATATATATATATATATATATATTTATATATATATATATATTTATATATCTTTAACAGGACGACAGAAATAGTTTCTAGAAAATGCCTAGTCAATGAATATAAGGATGGAAATAACTGCAAAGGTATATATTCATATTAAAATATTTCTTTATACAAAAAAGGGAATTTTTTATTCGAGACTATTTTAATTTATCATTTTAAATTTATCTTTCAATCATTCTTTTGATTAGAAAAGCGGTGTTATTTTTTTAGAATGCCCAGCGGGATACTTTGGTCTCAACTGCTCCCAAACGTGTGTCCTTCCTTCATATGGGATTGTCTGTAGTGAAAAATGTAACACTTCCTGTTTATTGTGTCATCATGTAAAGGGGTGTATTTCATTTTCAGAATTAACAGGTATTATTTGGTATACACCTTATTATTCAATATTTTGTATTGCTATATTGGTAACTAACTAAGATGGTTTTGCTTATTTACCACCATTTTCTTACATATGCATTCTACGTAAAATTAAAAAAAATAATTTCTATAAACAATGTTTTAAAGTCATTTAGAATTAAAATTTTCTTTTTGATATTCAGTTCACAATAAAATCAGTTTTGAACATAACAGTAATATTAGGGTTTCAAAGTTGAAAGACTAAAACCATTCCTGTGCGTATTTGTAACTACATGTAACTTGAGTTTATTTAGTGTCTTTAAAGTACGAATATTGCTAGTTTACTGCCCCTTGTCAGGTAATCAGTTAAAACCGTTATTAAGACTGTGTAGCAGAACTTAATAACTTTTTAAAACAAATTTTAAAAAAAAAAATTGTTTCTAATCCAAGTAATTTTATTAGAAACGCTTACATATACTCTAATTGCAACATACGAAATGTAGTTGTTTTAGAGAGAGAGAGAGAGAGAGAGAGAGAGAGAGAGAGAGAGAGAGAGAGAGAGAGAGAGAGAGAGAGAGTATAAAAATATTAAATATTGAAAAATGTATTTTTACAATATAAATAGCTGCACTGATCTCGTGAACGAATCTTAAAATTGTGAAATTTAGCTTTAATGTAAGAAAACTCGATGGGAGGATTGTGTTTTGTAAGTCTAAAAACGATGTAAATACATGTTGTTCTTATAGATCCCCTCCTTAATATGCATGTAGTGAGTAGTTTAACTAAATATATGTCTGTAGTTACAGAGAGTATATCCATATACTATTCCTGACTTCTTAGACTGGGGTACTAGTTTGAGGCGGCGAACCTATTTTTGCGGAGAATGCATTATTTTATTAAAAACCAATGTTCTGCATGACACATCAATAGTCATATATTTTACTATCAGAAGTCTTGTTTTGTTAAACTCATATTGTAATTATTTAACCTATATGTTACCCATTTTTACAATAGCATCTGATGTTATAGTAGAAAAAAGAACAGAAACATTATCTTCGGGAAACAGAATATTTCAAACTCACGTCAATTTGATAATTTTACTCATTGGAGGAACCATAACGATCGTGCTACTTGTCTTGATCGTTTTTACAATACGGAGTCCTCGGTTTTTAGTTAAGAGCAACCGTAGCGATCATCCATCACCAAATGTTCATGGAATCGAGAATATTTATAATGAATTCAATGTGGTGGAATGATTCGAATCCATTTTCTTCATTTATTTTGAATGCATACATGTAGCAAAACTACGAGCACGTCACGTTATCACGTGCATGCTGACTGTTGTGTGTATTAGAGATAAGGACTTTCCGTAATATCTTATCCTACCTCACAGTACCCGCAACGTTATTTTTTACAATCCTATCCTATCGTATCCTGTATCAATCCTATCGTATCGTGCGTGTATACTGTTCTATCGTGCATTAATGCTATCCTATCGTGCGTGTATGCTGTTCTATCGTGCGTTAATGCTATCCTATCGTGCGTTAATCCTATCAGTTTTATCATTTCATTTCAACAATTCTTCCGTTTATCCTATCGTGTTAATTGTTTCGTGCCTTTTCATAAGTATTACTAAGTTGCAACTCGTTCGGTTCGCCGTATACGAATATTTATCGAACAAGAATTGTAAAATCCTATCCAACATTTCGTCAGGATACTAATTTTTATCTTTTTTAGATCAAAATTAACCAATATTATATGTAAATCATATCTGTTAACATTGAAAATGAAAAACGAAGTTCTTAGGAACAAGGTAACATATTTACCTGTATATCGAATATATTAAATCGTACGCAGAGTGTATACCTGCGTAAACATTAACTTTTATGCAATATAATTTTGTTACATCATATTTTACAGAAACAAAACTATTTATAATATAATTTATATTTAATTAAAACCCGAGTTGTATTTTGAACCAGTTATTTTCCGTGTGATATTTGATTTCAGGCTGAAATGTTCTCGACAATCAGCTAGTGTTTGGTAATAAAAACAATGTTATCAAATCGTACGCAGAATATGTATCTGAGTAAATATTTATTTAACTTGTCTGTAATATAATTCGTTTTTAATGCATCATTTTCTTATACAGAAAGAAATGTACTTATGAAAGATTTTATATTTACTTTATACAAGAGTTGGATATATATGATTAAACCCGCTATATTCCGAGTGATTTAATCTCGGGCTGAAATATTCGCGGCGATCGGCTAGGGTGTTCGGTAATGAAAACAATTTTAACAATACAGAAAATTTATTGATCATTAAAGCTCATAATTTTAGTTGAAAAAAAATTAACTGGTCATTTTTATACATTCGATAAATGATGCAGCGATGATTAACAACTCGGCAATTGTTACTAAAAAGAAATTCCACGTAAATCTTTATTTGTACGTGTTCTCTCTCAAATTCTGCCATTATCAGTTTGTTCGTAAATATCGTTTAAAGCGATCATACGTTTATCATGAACATCGTTTATCCTTTCCTATCGTGTATCAATCCTATCATGTATACTGTTCTATCGTGCATTAATCCTATCCGTTCGTGCATGTATACTGTACTATTGTGCGTTAATGCTATCCTATCGTGTGTGAATCTTATCCTATCGTTTATCTTGTAAAAAATAACGTTGCGGGTACTGTACAACCATTATAATTGATAAAACAGTAAATCAATTTTTGTTGTCCGATTTAACAATTCTGTTTCCATCATCGTTTTTTTTTACTTGCATCAACATTCTTTACTTGATAATTTTATGTTGTCATCAGTATTTTTTTCTGGTGTGTTCAACAATACATTAACTGGTGTTTTCCATTCTTGTGAAAACTAAAACAAATAAATACATGCATGCGTCTTAAGTCGCCTTTCAAAAAATGGATGATTTCTTTATAAATCGAAATGGGAAAACACACCCTTTTTGCGGTATACGTACAAAAAATATCATCAAGGACATGTTATATTAATTTATTCATTTTGTATCCAATCATGATACTTGTGTTTATTTGTAAAATCGTTTTTGACGTTTTAAATATTTCATGGTGTTATAAATGTATTTTATTTACTCATGTTTGAGATATATTCCACAGTAAAGGCAAGAATTGGGTTTAATTTTCAATAACTTTAACTTTGAAGTTAAAATTTAGCTTATTTTTACCATAACTGTATATTGTTTTCATCTACAAATAGTGCATCCAATTCGGCTTGTGTTTCTCTTGTTGACTTATGTTTCTAATCATTAGCGTCGTACAGGATCATTGTATATTTTTTTTTTACAAATACTGTGTATTTCTATAATTATATATTAAAAACTTAAAAATTATGTTGTAGGTAACATCAAAGCTAAAAATAATTTCTATGCCTTGTTATGTCTTTTTGGCCAATCACACCCCTTTAAAATGGTTATCACAACAGTTGATAAGTTAGTATAATCTTTAAAACGAACTCTGATATATTAAGACGTTCTGATGAATATAGTAAATGTTCGAAAGCGAAAATTGGTTATAAAAAGTAAATGCGATAAAACATTTTTATTATTACAGGTAATTTAAAAAAAAAAACAGAATAGTAGTTTTATGAATATTTTACCATTTGTTTGTGTTAAAACGTTTATTGTTCTGACATCATATAATGTATTACCAAGCCACTATTCCCCAGAGAAATAGAGAATGTACATGTAGGTTTTATAAAAATGAACCTTAAACAGGGGGGCAAGTGTTGTGCGAACAGACAAACGTAACGGAAAAAAACCACAACAGAAAACCGAATTACAATGTAGGTCATTGATAAACTAAAACATTTACAAGCATCATATGTTATTGTGTTTTTATTTAAGTTCATCTAGTTTGTTTGTCTGTTTTGGTTTTTTTTTGGTTTTTTATTTTGGCTTGTTTTTGTATTATTTTCTTTTGCATAGCAATGTCATGAAATGCATTTTGTACACTTCAGACGGTTGTAGAACTGTTTGTTAGCAATTTAATTACATGTTAATTGACGATTTTTATGAACAATGTGGTTATCTTGTACATGAATTTAAATCGATATGCAAATTAAAAATCAAATAAGTTTAAAGTTATTTACATAACTATGTTTTCCCGTTATGTTAGTTTCCTTCCACTTTTTGACTTGTTTACATCCGATATAAAGTTTGCTGTTATTGTGCGTTCTATAAAGTGCAATCATTTCCTTATATGCTATGGTATTTAGTTATTATCATTTGTGTTATAAATCTACATAACTATTAAGATGTTATTTAATGTGTAAAAATATATGTTATGTTATAAATTCTAATAAGTTTGACATTTTTAGTTGCCATTTTCCCACCAAAGCTGGTGGCTATAGTAATTTATCAAATATTTTATAGCAAATTATGGGTGACAAATTGAAGTCCGAGTATGTATTATTATTGCGACGCAAACGTCTGAGGCAACTCATAGGCAACTAATAAAAAATGTGTAAAGATTTCATATTATTTCAAATTTATATTAAAAGGAAAAAAACAACAAACAGAGCTTAGAAATACATTTTTCGATTTAGTATTTATGCAACAGAGAATTCCCTGGTAATTCTTCATCGTTTTGCGGTTTAAGCCAGTGGTATTTCGATATATCAAACGATACTTAGATTGAATACACTTACATGAAAAATTCAATGTTAAAATGAAAAAAAAAATGTTTTTTTTCCAGACAGTTTATAGCCCACTGTATGTAGTTTGGATGATATAATATATTAATTATATGAATTGCTTCCTTGTGTTGTTTTGTTCCCCTTCGTTGGCTTTTAACTCAAGTGAGCATTAGGTGTTAATTTTGAACAAACCTATTTCCTTCTTGAATGTTCTAGACATCAAGCACATATTCCAGCTGTATATTGTTTCAACGATACAAGATGTAACTTTTGCTTTTTTGTTTATAAATTGTATTTCTTTTATGATGTTTTTCCCTACGTTGGTCGAAACTTCTTATACACACTAAGTAGTAAAATCAGAAATCAGTATCAATTATAATAACTATTTACTTGAATAAATGAATAAATCCCATGTCGATTAATTGCAGAACCAATCATTTTATCCCATCTTTATATTGTATAAATGTGAATTACGGACAATTACGTCCACTTTTATGATATGCATTTTCATTGAGTATGACTCGACCTTCTTTTCGAAAGAAAATCGAGCTTAGAAAGCATGGTTAATTCTAAGGATAAAACCATTAATTCTCTAACTTCCGATCTACAGTCGCTTCAATCACAATTTGAACAGCTTCAGTCTGATCACGAACGTTTACATGCAGAATCAACGGCCAAATTTACAAAATATGACCCTTTTCAAATCTCTGGTCTGATATTTTCAAACGTATGGAGACAGATCATCAAGACTGTCAATCCTACAAATCAAAAACATATAATGAACTAAAAAGGCTCTCAAAAGTAAGCAAACCTTCAAAAACAACTCAGTTCAATTAGCCCATGCAAATCTTACACCAGTACTATTAGTAATAATAGTCCAGTGAATTAGCAGCAGTAGCGAAATCGAAAAGATACCATCACAGGCTAATGATTGACCACAATCATCAACTACAGTATCCATTGAAAACGTTGGGTGACTTCACTTGGAACTAGTGTACACGGTCAAGTTGGGGTCAACTGACGTCATGTCTAAATTTAACCTTATTTGCAAAAATCCAACTGAACAAAGATAGTAAATACGCGCGTTTATGTCAAGATTACGGATAATAAAATGCCATGCCTTTATGTTTTCGAAAGTTTACTGGATGACAGGGAGGATGATTTTTCTTACGAATATATGAACTTTCTACTTCAAACAGGAGCTTTTATTCTCCAAAACACAAAACTTGTGTCACCACGAATAACCGGATAAGTTGTAAATATCATTCCATTATTTTCGACAGATAACTTTCGATACAATTATCGAATAAGTAAAAAATGTTCGAGGAAATCCTAACCAAGATTGGGGCATGCCTTACTTCAAAGCACGGCGGTGGCATCGAAGGGATCCCCCCATCAAAGCAACTTCTTATTTTCATGTGTTACATGTCAAATAAAGTCACAATGCGTGAAATTGGACACTACTTTGGCATAGGACAGTCCACAGTGCATGTTGTGTTGAAAAGAGTGAATGGCGCATTCAATGAAAACTTATCAAAGGTATTTTTACTCTATATCACTGATTAGCCTAATTATGTGATCTCATCGGAACCTCAAATGAATTCCCCATGGCCATTACGGGTATGTGCAATTATTGTAGAAACGGGTGCGTTTTTGCTTTATTGCTAAACGCTTAGTGTACAATTATAGAGAATATTTTTGATGTTTCATTTTTGGTGAAATTTTTAATATTTTTTGCACACTTATTCAGACATTTATCACACTATTTTAGATCATACAGTGGCCCAATTTTCTTGAACAACATAGTATTGCACAAGACTTTCAGCTTCTATGTGGACTTCCAGACATAATTGGTGCCCTGGATGGGACCCACATAAGATTGTCTTCTTGTATTGGTGGAGAAAATGACTATTTTAACAGAAAACATTACCATTCGATACAACTCCAGGTATTAATAGAAACATGTGCAATTTATTACCTCATTAAAATATTCCATGCATGTACTTATATGTAATTATACATGTACTTTATGAATTACAGGTAGTAGTAGATTCTGATTTAATGTTACGGGACATATACACAGGCTGACCAGGATCAACTCATGACGCTCGTGTACTACGCAATTCAAGTCTCTTTAACAATGCAGCTGCTGGACAGTACTTTGATGTGAATAAGTACATAATAGCAGACAACGCATATCCATTAAAACCCTGGTTGATCACTCCATTTAAAGACAATGGCCGTTTGAATATAAATCAAAGAAGGTTTAATCGAGTTTTGTCATCTGCACGCCAAGTTGTAGAGAGGTCTATTGGTCATTTAAAGCAAAGGTTTCGGCGCCTACAAGAAATAACTGTACATGACTTAGAGGAGATAATCAAGACAATTGTATCTGGATGTATATTGCACAATCTTTGTATCTTGCATCACGATGGTGTCGAGGATTTCCTGACAATTGATCCAAACAATGGCAACCCTAGTAATTATCCAAATGTGTACCCCGATGGACGACATGGAATACAGAGGAGGCAACAACTTGTTCAGGGACTACCATGATTACTTTTTATCTGATAATATCAAGAAAACCATTGTAATATACTGGAATAAAACATCAAAACTACAAAATGACTTTCTTTAATTGGTGAAAAATCAATATCTTTCTTTAGAGCATCAAACTTAACAAAATCAAGATATAAACAACAACAAACAAAAACAATCATAATGACATTTCTATTAGTCAAACAAAATAAAAAAACCATCATTTTACTTCCCCAAAAGTACAGCCGTCATTCATTGTAAATAATAGAAAGTGGCCATTTCTGTTAAAATCAAATAGTCTATTTATCTGTTTCATTTCTCACTTCCAGATAAATTTGGGCACATTATGACGTTATTCATCGTTTTTATGGTCATAAACTCAACAAAAAAGTTTATTAAACTTCATATACAAAATGGTTTCTGAATAAAAATTTTTTTTTACTAACTATATCTTTCTTTAAAAAAAAAAGGAAACCAATGTTTCGAGTGGAAGACATGCCAACTTTAAGACTATCATTTTAGACCCTGTTTTTCAATGATGTAAAGCAGTCTGTCAAAGCGTCTGAGCTTTTCCACCTGATGCCGCTCCATCTGTTCTCTCATTTCCTTGTTCATATTTTCCATTTTCATAAGCAGATTTTCTGCAGAACGCTTTTTGGGTCGAATTGCTTTCTTATCAATCTCTCTTTTCTTCTTCCTTTCTTCTGCATTTACACCACTGTCAAATGACACTGTTGCTTTCGTTGATGCCTTGTGTCCAAACAAATTATCAAATTCATGCTTCTCATTACCAGTTTTCTTGTTTAAGTCAATGGTTTCTTTATATTTTCTTTTCAGATTTCTCCACTTATTCATGATCTCCTGCTTGGTGACTTTAATTCCGACCGAATTCATATTCTTAAAAATCTTTTGCCATAATGTTTATGATTTTTGTTTTTGTAGAAGGCATCATCCATTTCTGTTCGTAGTGCAATTAGCTGCTTTTCTTCAGTTTCACTCCATATATGAACCTAAAAAGAGTTTTTTAGATAAGATTTTCCTTTATTATGTTTAATTTTTGTTATGCTCAGTAAAGAGGAACTGTTTTTCTACTTTAATCTGTTAAACACATTATTGGCCTTTAAACTCATCAATATATAAAAAAATATAAATTTATATAAGCTTACGACATTTAAGATTTCTTCCTAACTTTTTTCTTTTTCTTCTTTCCATTTTCATTGTAGTCATTCAATTTCAAGATAATATTTGATTGAAACTCTTTTGGGGTAAGAAATGTTTTAGGGCCCACTTGAATAAAATTATTCTCTGTACACAGATAAAGAGGAGATGGAGTGAATAAAGATGAGGTGAAACATCTTGTTGAAGCCAAGCATGATGATGGATAAGACCCAGAATCGGACTCAGATGATTCCAAAAGATATATCTCTATGAGTTTGGGGGCATAACAGTTCAGAATTTTGTCTCCATCATCAATGTTAAAGAGACCAAATTGTACCTTTTGATCACTATCTTCTGTTTCCGCTGTATGTAGGACACTGTCAGGAGTTTCAGGACCTTGTTCCACTTGGGGAGCCTGGGAATCAAAAATCATCTTAACAATTGATTCTTTAGTCTCTGGATCTAAATAACATCAATATTAAAATAAAAACAGTGTCACAGAATGTATCTAAAAGAATATATGTTACATGGTAAATAAAACATGCATAAATAGCGGAAAGAACTCTGCACAAACCAATACCAAATACAGACTTCATATACATGATATAACAAGAATGGATAATTATTTATATGAGAAACAATGAGCAACATTCGTTTATATATCTTTTTAGCTTCAATGAAAAACGTTACCCCCAATTGGGCTATTCAAGAAAATAGCTAAAATTCTTCATTCATCTCGCAAGTCATTTCTTGCAACTCCCCTTCGCTATTCTTCTGCCTCACTTTGATTTGAACTCTAAAATTAGTAATTAGTAAATTAGAACAATTTTTCATATATACATGCATATAGACATGCAAAAAAAAGTTTCTACAGCACATATAGTATATAGTACTTCATTAAAGATTTAAATGAAGTCATATAACGTTATAAACAACGAAATAAAACATCTCTACACTCACTTTGCACCCTTCTCCGCCATCTTTGTATTTTGCTTTACCATAGAAGTACAAGGGGCTATCGAGTGTTCATCGCGGGTTAAGGTCAAAGGTGAAATGATGTCACTATTGTTGATACAAATGCTGTTCATTTGTTATGGGAGTACCTTTAGTTCGTACGATTGTTCCAAGTGAAGTCGCCCGTTGTTGCTGGAAAGGTGAAAAAATTACGCGAAGGCGTAGAACCATCGGACCTAAATATAACACATTCAAAAGTCCCGACGCACTCACCGCAAAATAAGAAATCCCCTTCTCGATCGTCTAACGGCTAACCTATACATGTAAGTGACAGCCCGCATAACGGTTTTACCCCGTCTCGCCTCAATGGTCACGATACACTTCGACCATGGGTGTCGCATTCCGACAAACAAAAAACAGTAACGTGACAGTAGGCGGATCCCGAGAGGCGTCGGACTCTAGGAGATCGGTGAAATACGACGGAATGTATCGCGGGGTTACACTTAACCACAAACAAAACTCGAAGACAAACACAAGACAGTCGGATGTTTTCGTTGGTGTTACTTACTGTAAGACAGCTAGATACTACTTATCGGGGATAGGGAAAGAATCATCAAGATCTGGAATAGCTAATTACATCGAAAGCAATGGTGTAAAGATAACTCATTTAATGCTATTTCAACCCAAATACAACCAGTCTCGTCTATCCTCAAAAATTAATGTCCCACTAGAATTTGGTCAAATTGTCGAATCCCTAAACTCCTTTGGCCTGAAGGCGTACGTTGTAGAAAGAGGATAAGCTATCGAGAATGGGAGCAAATCTGGGCAACACAGCGCGCTTCCGAGGACTGGAGCACAGAATACGACGAAATATAAAATATCAAAATGAGCATGATAAAAACTACTGTCTTAAGTTTACTGCTGCTAGCACTCTCATTTCGGTTAACAATAGCGATTCCAACAACATCATCACTGCTCAAGATCGTAAAGTGGAATGTTAGAGGCATCATCTCATCCACTTTACCGGTCTGTGCGTTACTGGATAAAACTCAATGTTACATTGCAATATTTTCCTAACAAAAACTTAATAAATACACGACAACCTATTTTGACAGTTAAACTTCACTCAGATTCGACCTACAACCATCCGTATCCAGAACTAATTCACGGTAAAGGAGGTGTATCTCTTTTATTTAGAAAGAATCTTCGATTTTCCGTAAAAGAAATTAAAGGAATTCAAACGGACTGCATTGTGGGTGCTAAGATTATACTAAACAATAGCACCCCTCTCTATCTATTCGGCGTATACCTCCAAGCTGATATTGACATAACTTATTATCAATGCACTGTTGATATAATGCACAGTTTATATGACCACTACACCCAGTATGGACAAGTTATCTTTGCTGGCGATTTTAACGCTAGTCTGCTTCGTGAGCTACATACAAACAATATCAAGTCAGCCATCCTTTGCAAGTTTGTAGAGCGATGCAATTTTCTGACCCCCCTTGTTGACTTCTCTGTTTCTGGTCAATCGTTCTCATTTATTCCCAAACAGACTATGGTAGACTACATATTGCTCAGCCAGAACACATGTATAGCTAAATGCCACTACCAAATTCTTGAAGAAGGATCCATATCCTCAACATCCGACCACCTACCCGCCGTGTGCAATTTAGAAATACATACCAAAAGAACAAACTTGCATGATTCTTGTTTTGTACTTCCAGCATGGCACAAAGCGAGTAGTGAAGCCATATTGGAATATAAATTACGCACCAACGTCTGAGTTACAAAAGCTAATCGATGTCAACATTGCGTCAAAAGACGACATTAAAGTATACAATGAAACATTGAGAGATATTCTATCTACTTCAGCTTCATCTTGTATTCCTTCATCGCGAACTAGCCCATATACAAAGCCTGGTTGGACAAAAGCTGTTAAAGAACTCCATGCAACAGAACGAGCAATGCATCGAAAATGGATGCGAGACGGCAGACCAAGAGGCTTGCAACACGATGCCTACCGTAATTACAAACGCGCCAAACGTGCTTCCAAAAATGCTCACGATAAAGAATATGAAATCTTTATTCAGTATGTCTATCGCGAAATAGACGAAGCCGCTGAACTTGACCTGCGCCTTCTTTTGGAAACTCATTAAGCAAAGACTTCCACAATCTTCTCGATTCTATCCTGAAATCTGTGATGCAGCCGGAGAAAGCCACACAGAACCAAATGAAATTGCTAATGCATTAATTTTGCAGACTGTTATGAAAACATTTACCGTTTTCGCGAAAACGACTCTTTTGATAACGACTTTAAACATGTAATTCATTCTTATGTATGATCAGATCAAAATAAATTCTGTTGACAAAGATCACATATTTCAGATCTTTAGCGATGATGGCATCACTGCCATATCCTCTTTAAAACAAAGGAAAGCGCCAAGAGCCGACAATATCACAAACAAACATATCATATATTGTGACAATCTCATTCTTGAATGTCTATGGAAACTGTACAATGCAATTATTAACATCAGCTACGTTCCACCTCAATGGAAACGAGGACTTATCGTTCCGATTCAAAAAGGAGGCTCCAAGCCTAAATTCTCTTGTAACAGCTACCGTCCAGTAGCCTTACTACCAAGTATTTTCAAAATATTTGAAAAAGTGTTATCAGCCAAAATATCCTCTCTGTCCTTATGTAAACCGTTTCCAAATTTACAATAACAAGACTTTCAGAAAGAACTAGGTTGCCTCACTGCCTCATTTCACCTCCACGAAACACTGTATCACAACCTAGAAATGTGTAGTAACGTTTACATAAGCTTTCAAGTAAAGCATTTGATAAGGTATGGAAGAAATGTCTCATGCGTTAATTGCATAAGCTTAACATTAGAGGAAAGATATGGAACATCATTGATGACTGTCATCAGAACACTGAGAGTGCAGTTATAGTCAACCAAACTAAATCACGCTGGTTTCCAGTCCAACAAGGCGTCAGACAGGGAGGCGTGTTGTCTTCCTTCTTATACCTAGTATTCATCAATGATACATTTCAACCACCCAATAATATTTGACAAAAATTACCATTCACCAGCCCTTGCAGACGACATAGCCTGCATCGCATTATCTCCAAGCGCTCTACAATCCATGCTTGACACTGCCTCTACATATGACTCCAAATGGCGATTTGAATCCAACACATCCAAATCATCCATTTTCTCATTCCGCGAAAAAACCCTAGAAACCACCTCAGAAGTAGACATTTACTTAGGACAATCCAAAATTCAATGCAGAATAGTTTATGAACATTTAGGTATACCCATCAGTTCAAATACAAAATCGAAATCTCGAAATCTCAAACGCATGCTCCAAAGGATAGAACTCCTTCTACGCTTTGTCCGACCTACTTATTTCTCGTGTTAATCCTGCGACGATGGCTCACCTCTACCGGTCAGTTGTATTACCGTCTGTCCTCTACGGGTGTGAAACCTGGAACCACATGACTAAAGAAGACGTAAGACGTCTTAACTCTCTCCAACACGGAATCTGAAAACATATCTTTAACCTTCCATAATATACCAGATCAGATATATGCGAGCAATACGTGAACATTCTACCAATCAAGGCAGAAATCGATATTAGAAAACTCCCCTTTTTAAGAAGACTTTGCCGGATGTACACTGAATTCCTCCCAAAAAGATCTTTACCTAACGCCTGTTCTTCTTCCTATACAACCTAAGTGAAACCCAGATGAGCTTTATTCCTGACGTCCTACAACTTCTCCAGACCTATCAACTTACAGATTACCTGAATACATGGCTTTCGGATGGATCTTTCCCTGTCAAAATCCGCCTGGAAATCGACTGTACGCTCATCTGTCTATACGTACCAAACTCTACAACGAATCGAACGAACAGCACACGATCCGGACTTCTTTCGCTTTAATGCTGTTTTCTGCACATCTAATCCAATTATTATGTGGCAATACATCAATTCATATAGTAAAATTCAAAACCTCAAATTTACTTTCAAACTCATAGCTTCCAAACCTCTACAGACTTCGATAGCTTGTGTGTTGTGTGGACATTTTGTTACCGATGTATTTTCGCACGCTACCATCTCATGTCCGGCATTAACAATGCAGCATTCCAATTGGTGGAACTCGTTGACCAGGTTTTTATCCGTACACCTGGAAGCGGAACTCAGCGGCCTTCCGGAAGACGACCTTTTCCTAATACACCTAGGAAAACAAACACAGTTCTTTCTCAAGCGGAAGAAATAGAGTTTAGGAAATTAAACTCAAGACATATTGTGACTTCTTGCGCGGTCTATAACAGACTCCTTGGGTAGCTCAATTCACAGCTCCCATCCCATCAACTTATTTAAAACTTTCTTACATTGAAAATATATGTAAATAATCTCAACCCTACATGTAATTTCATTCCTTATCACTACTTATATGTACATACATATCTTCATTTTTTATTTTGACTCGTTGACTGTAATTTACTTGTTGTTTGTATTATTCTAATCTCCATATTGGAGGAAATAAAAGATGAATGAATGAATGTAAAAAACGAAAAAAAAATGATGTTTTTTTTTCAGACAGTTTATAACCCGCTGTATGTAGTTTGAATGATATGATATATTATTTATATGAATTGCTTCCTTGTGTTGAATGGTAATTTTGAACAAACCTATATCCTTCTCGAATATTCTAGACATCATGCACATATTTCCGGCTGTTTTATTGTTTCAACGATACAAGATGTTACTTTTGCTTTTTTGTTTATAAATTGTATTTCTTTTCTAATGTTTTCCCTGTGTTGGTCGAAACTTCTTTATACACACTAAGTAAGAGAATCAGAAATCAGTATCAATTATTATAATTATTTACTTGAATAAATGAATAAATCCCATGTCGATTAATTACAGAACCAATCATTTTATCCTATCTTTATTTTGTATAAATGTGAATTACGGACAATTACGTCCATTTCTATGATATGCATTTTCATTGAGTATGGCCCGACTTTCTTTTCAGAAATAACCTATATAACATTTAATACAGTTGCTTTAAATATTGAGCACAGGAAATGACCATTGAACTTTTAAGTTTATATACGCATATAATGTCAGTTATAATTTTTGAAAATGCTATAAATACACCAAGGAAATAACTTGATCACGGCAAATAGTATGCCAATCGTACCTTTTTTATGGGTTTATGATTTCAGAATTTACCAAAACTTTAACATCTATTTCCAGCTATGAAGTACATGTATGATTTTATGGATAGTTGGAAAGTCCTCGTCTTCTATATCTTGATGGTTAGTGATGCAAATTCCCCAAAAATGTAAGTGCTAATAGCAGTGTCACATTTGAATAAACCGGTGTTGTTTTTAAACTATATTTGTTTAATCGATACATCGAAATATTAATGCTACATATTTTAACCTTAATCTCATGTTCAATATAGACAAAATATTAAAGAAGTAACCAAACATTGTTTATACGGTCAGTATAAAGATGGAGAAGTTTGCAAAGGTAACAATACTTTTAAAAAATTTATAAAATGAAATAAGCAAATAAAGTATGTGGTTTATAAGTGTTTATAAAAATTAAATTTATGTCTATATCTTAACTTAAATCTAAATTTAAGTAATGTAATTTTGTTATTTGTAGTATGTCCAGCTGGATATACAGGAGTGAATTGCTCTCAAAAATGCACTCCGCCATCATACGGGTTTTTTTGTAGCAAAACTTGTTACTGTTCATATTGTCATCATGAGGTTGGTTGCATGCCAACTACTGAGTTCACAGTTAATGGTTAGTATACACCTAAATATTTCATGGATATCAGATGTTTTCTTTATATAAACAAAAAAACAGATTCGACCTTAGATATCGAAACTTGTCCTTTAACGTATGATAAATTCGGTCATACAGGCAACGTCAGTATTAATTTTACTTTGATACTTATTAGGGTATGTTTTTGCTAGACCATTGGGTTTACTTTAAAAATGTTCTCATAGTCAACCTGTTCAAAACCTTTGAAGATACACGTATAAATCTAAAACTTGTACCGTTTTTAAGCTTAAAATAGTATAGTTATCAGTTTCTGTGCATGTAGCAATGGTATGGTCTTAATGGAGAAATCATGTTTAGCTTTTTAATTTGCACACTATATAGTGTTTTAATATATATGCATCTTATTTAATTTTATAAAGTACTGATATAAAGAATATATTATAATGTTTTAATTATATTACAAATAATTTTTGTCATGCTTTTTTCATAATAGGGCCTGAGCGGTACGTATAAAAATTAAAGTCGTTATCCTTTGTATCATTAGCCAAACGAAACATAGACACACGACAAACAATACTGTGAAGAAAGGGTTATGTTAATTTCTTATGAACACAATACATTTTTTTTCTTATGAAAAAAAAGCATGTTTCAATAGAACTGATAATAACTAAATGATAATAACAATCAACAAAAATAAGCATATATCGCATCAATCTGACGGATTTTTCATCACCAATAGTATTATTTTGAACTGGAAATCCAAGTTTTAAAAATCAGTGCGACAATTAATCCATGTTATCTTTTTTACAACAGAAAAATAGATTGCCTGTATAACCAATACAAAGATGGAAATATTTGCAAAGGTACTTATATATGAAATCATTGTTTAAATAAGAATATTTACTTTTCAACTGTCTTTGTCTGAGATAACATTACGAATAAATGTTCAACCCTATAGCCCAATAACTTCATAAAAGATGAGTGACACGAAATGGGTGTGTCTTATAGCATAAGTGACAAATGTATTGGCTGCGCCGCATAGTAATACATAGCATGTGCTACATGAAAGATAGTATTTTAGAAAAAAAATGCTGTTTTAAAGTGTACAAATTGGAAATAATATAAATATAAGTTTTAAGTCATCATTCAAAAAATGATTCCTTATTCCATAAGTAAAATGATAAAATAATGTATAACTCACCGCTAGTTCAATCTAGAGTTCGGAATATATCATTTAATTGTTCATTTTATATATAAATATGTCTTGTTAATTTTTAGAATGCCCAGCGGGATACTTTGGATATAACTGCTCTATGGAATGTGATTTTCCTAATTATGGGATTGCCTGTAGTAAAATATGTAACTGTTCATCTTGCCATCATGCATTGGGGTGTATTTCATCTTCATTTTCATCTTCAGAATCAACAGGTATTGTTTGATATTCAGCTTACTAAGATGCAGTTTATTTACACTCCATATCAGATGTCTTTCATATTTACACTTTCAAATTAAAATCAATATTTAAGTAATTTTAACGTTGGTTATAGATCATTTGCGATAGCTTGTGATAGGAATTTTATTTTTATTTTTTTTTAGACAAAAAAGACAATAAAGACAAACTCATTTAACTGTAAAATCAATTTTAGGTTTAGTTTCAAAATATATCAATTTTTCAAAATATTCATATTGAGTTTTTCTCAAAACAGTACAATCTTAAAGACATTTGATAATTCTTAAAAAATAAATCATTGTGCATAAGCAAGCATTTACGCTCGATATGTCCTTTAATAAAATGAATTTACCGTTCTTTAACAGTCATTTTTTTAATCTAATTAAAACTAGAAATGCCTTTTGGCTAGAGCCTAACAATCAAATTTGATAGAAAAGGGGCATTAGCTGTTCAAAATGTTAACATTGATTAGGATCAATAACGATTTGAACATTTAAGACTTTTTATGTTTTGTTTGCTCATTGTTAGTCAAAATTTGTTATCTGCATTTCTTAAATAGATTACATGTACTAAATAGTTTAAAGCTTCACAACATTTTAAGGCTTATCAAATTCTCAGCAAGTAACATTCGTGTCGGGCAGAATACATCTAACAAAAAAGTCGGAATAAAACAACCAGATCACCAAATATACAAACGATTTTAGGTAAAATTTCGTTGAAGTACTTTGATAAGCAATGCTCTTATGATGTTTTGTTAAATGCAGTTTTCATATACTAATCACTGATTAATTGAATTTGAATATGGCATTCTGATATGTTGTGTTTATTTAAATATCCTGCTGCTAAGTTTTACGATAAAATTCAACCCCATCGAACGTTAACATAGCCATAACTTTCCTACACCATGTACCTAGTACTGTATCAGCCCTAGTAAAGGTGTTTTGGACTAGGTGAAACGGCAACCAGAAGCTAGGGCTGTAACTTCTCAGGGCGATATCACTCTCTTTCAGTCCGTCGTCAGGGGTGTATTAGCCTTTGCCTGTAGTCAAAGTAATTTCATCAGACTTATTGCTTAGATGTAAAGTCAATCTGTCTTTCTACCTTAATCATAAAAATAATATTAGCTGTTTGGTGCTAGAGAGAGACTCTATTAAAAGGCATAATATTGAGAAAATAAATTCAAACAATATGAATAACTGCAGTGATCTTATGAAAGGAACATTTAATTGTGAAATTAATAGCCTGCATGTGAGAATGTCTGATGGTAACACTGTATTCTATTATAAGCCAAACACAAGTTTTTAATAGATCTCCTCCTTAACATAGTAAGAAGGCAAACTAAAGAAATATTTGTAATATTTTTTTAACTATTCCAGACTTCTTAGTCATAAATAGTAGTGTGAGGCTGGGGTGCTCCAAAAATCAATTTACATAAAAAAAAACATTACAAAAGCTTGACTTGGTTAATGGATAATTTAAAAGTAATAGCGAAACTATTCCTGCGGAGAATGAGCTGCTAATAATTCATAACCAATGTTCTGTATGTCATTTGATATCGCATAACCAGTGATGGTTTCAGGCTTTAAAATGTGATTTTTTCATTAATTAAAAAACATGAAGTTTTATTAAATATCATGTTTCGGTTGTGTTTGCTCATACAAGCAGAAATTTACTGGTGACGACTGTGTACAATTCAAAATAGGAAGAGAGAAGCGGCAAATTTGAAGAAATACACGCCGATAGACATATATTTACTTACGCTCAGAACTCTCAATTTGCACAACTTATCATAATAATTGTATTCTAAGTTATGCATTACTCGTCTTAACAAATAATCGGATGTTATATTCATTTTTTATTCAAAAATTAAAATATCAAAAATTATTATTTTATTTATAGAAAAGGGAAAAGTAACTAAATCAACGGGAAACAGGATATTTTTAACTCAAGACAATTTGATTATCTTACTGATTGGAGGAACCATAACGCTTGGGCTACTTGTGTTAATCTTTTATGCAATACAGAGACATCGGTCCTTCGTTATGAGCAACTGTAACGACCGTTCATCACATATTTATTAACTCAAGACTTTATATTTACTTCAATGGAAGAAGGATTTGAAACCATTTTTGTACATTTATAATGAATTCATATATGTAACAAGACCACGATCAGGTCACGTGATCAAGTGCTTGCTTACTGTTGTACTTATTAAAGGTAGCAGGTAAGGTTCTTAGAGCTTTCAGTAATATTTTATCTTAACTTGATACATTGTACCATTATCATTTATAAAACAATAAATCAATATTTGTTTTGCAATTAAATTAATGTATATTTGCATCATGAATTTATGTTGGTGTGTTCAACAGCACATCAAAATGTTTTGTTTTTTTTTCTTGGGAAAGTAAAATCAAACAAATATGTTTCTTAAAACGTATATTTGCGGTGTACATTTCATTTTGGACACCAGTGGGGATATTTAATTATAAACACTTTGAAAATAACGCAAAAATGAAATACACTTGTGAAATAAACAAATACAATTCTCTTTGATTTTTTTATATGAAGTGGATAGAGATGAAATAAGCGGGATATATTTTTTTCGTATAAACTGCTCATTTCAAATAAATGGATGATTTTTGTAAATATTCGAAACTGTTAATATATACCGTTTTGTATCATTACGTAACAAAAATCAAAGAATATGCTATATTATTTTCTACTGTTCATTTTATATGCAAACATGATACTTGTGGTGATTTGTACATCTGTTTTGCTTTTTTATTTATCTTAAATATTTTGATGGTGTCTATAAGTGTATTTTATTTAAAGATGTTATTGGATAAGTACATTTAAATGTCAAGAATTGCGTTTATTTTTCAATACGTTTAAACTTTGGAGTTAAAGACTTGGCTTATTTTCAACATACAATAGACTGTGTTTATCTCCGAATATTGCATGTAATTCGATAACATGATAATATACATCTAAAATATTGTAATGAAATATTTATAGCCCTAAAATAACTTGATAAACTAATAAAAGACAACCCGTTTATTGTAATATTCATCAGTGTATTTCGTTATTTTACTTTTTTCTTGTTGCTTTATGCCTCTAATCAACAGCATTGAGCCGGGTGATTGTACATTTTTTTTTCTAGATATTTTTTTTTATATTATATAATATAAGCACTAAAATGATGATGCAAGTAACAACAAAGCTAATATTTGACATTTATATATGTCATTTCGGCCTATCACATCACAGCAGTTGATAACTAAAGATAGTACGAATTTTAAAACGAAAACTGATATTTAAAGACGATCTGATGAATACAGTAAATGTTCAAAAGTTTATATTGCTGACATGTGTTAATTTCTTATTATCATTACAAGGAATCAAGTATAAAAGTTAGTATATGAATATTTCACCATTCTTATCTTAAATTGCACACTGTTCTGATACCATTTTAGTGTATTAGCCAGCCACTATTTCCCATCAAAAGCATTTAAAACCAGAGACAAAGATAATGTTAAATTTTATAAAAAAGAATCTGAAACAGAAGGCATGTGTTGTGCAAATTTTCCTAAAACAAACAAACAAAACTAATCAAAGCGGAAAATATTAAAAAGCCCATCTATGATGAAGATCATTGATAAAATATCACATTTACATGCATCATGTTTAGTTTTTTTTTTTTTCAAAGCAATTGCCATTTATTGTATTTTGAACACATACGACTGTTATGGGACTGTTGTAAGCAATTAAAGTGCAGATTGTTTTAACAAATTTTATGAACAATGTGGATATCTAGTACATAAATTTGATTCCATCATTCATCGATATGCCAATTAAGAAACAAATAAATTTATGGTTATTTATATAACTATGTTTTCCCGTTATGTAAGTTTCCTTCCACCTTTTGACTTTACATCCGATATAAAGTTCAACTTGTTATTGTGTGTTGTATGAAATGCCATATTTCCTTCTATTCTATGATGTTCTAAATTTTTTCATTGGTGTTATAATTAATAACTGTTTAAAACGTTATTTGATATGCACAAATATAAGTGAAATAATGGTTTTAAATAGTGCCTAAAAGTGCTTTTGAGAAGCTCGGGTTATTTATTATGACCCATATACATGTAAAAAAGATCATTCAAAGTTCCAATTTGTCAACCTAGCAAAGTTATTAATTGAACTATTTTTTAGCAAAATATTGGTGGTAAATTGCAGTGGAAATATGTCATATAATGGCAACGCAAGCGTCTGAGGCAGTTCATCGACAACTAATACAATTGTGTAAAGATTTGATAACCCCTCCTTAAGCAAAATAAGATTAAAAAGAACAACAAAACAAGCTTATAAATGTATTTTCGGATTTCGTATATGTGCAACAGAGAAAATTACCAGACGAGTATGATGGCAACAAGTGAACATTGGAACCCGAGCTAATAGAAATTTACAAAAAATGTTGAACGGCACATTTCCGGAATACATGTACGGAGTTAGAAAATAGGGGATCAGGGATTGTTTAATGCTTCGTACATATGTTATAGATTAAGAAAAACGTATTTACATTTATGCCCATATATTGATCTTAACAATTACCAATAAAGCTTATTTCATTAATAGCCTTAGATCTTTCGTTCCATCTATGAACTGCAGCTTGTTAATATATCTACCTTAAAAAAACTAAATAGTCATTGACGAAATAATGTCATTTATTAATGACGAATCAAACACTTGTACAAATAAACCACATCACAAACAGGGAGATCCCTGACAAAGGCAATACTTAAACTTATTAAAATATGACTTATGCAACAGGTACTGTGGGATCTCCCTTATTAGTTAAAAAACACCTGAACAAATATTGAGATCACCAGGTAAAATATAAACAAAAAATAGTAAACAACAATGGCAGTATGATCTACCTTAATATAAACATGTAAAAAAAATTAAGGTGGCATATACAGAGTTATGATAAAGTTCTTCATGAAAACCATGATGCACACAATGTAAACATTAGCATGGATTTCTCATATATGCAGAGACTATTATCATGACTTTTTTAAAGTGTAAATTTATTTGGACGGTTAGATGGGGAAAGTGGTGGGTTGAACTTTACAAAGCGATCAAAATCTTAGGTTACGAAAACACGTCCTTCTCACACTTGAGTAAAAACAAAAGTGATATACACGTGATCGAAATACTCTCATTTGATTAGCTAATGACAAGGTACAAGCACAGGCATTTATACATAGGTACAGGATAAACAAAATAGCTTAAAATAACCATAAAAAACGGATCTTAAATTAGAATTTCTAGAATTAGCGATACAAATATGACATAAAACATTATGATATTATTTGGCAATACTATTTCATTGTGGACATTTTAAACAAAAGGTTATAAAATAGAATATAATTGTCTCATGAAAGAGCAGTAATATATATATATATATATATATATATATATATATATATATATATATATATATATATATATATATATATATATATATATATATATATTGGACGGTTAGATGGGGAAGGTGGTGGGTTGAACTTTACAAAGCCATCAATATCTTAGGTTACGAAAACACGTCCTTCTCACACTTGAGTAAAAACAAAAGTGATATAAACATGATCGAAATACTATATATATGTATATATTCATTGAAAAAGAGACTTTGGGTATATATATATATATATATATATATATATATATATATATATATATATATATATATATATACCCAAAGTCTCTTTTTCAATGAATAATAAAAAACTTTTAAAACACTGTTTCAAAATATTTCGACCGTGTTACCGTGTTCTCGAAAATTCCGACCGCCTAAAACTTGCGTTTCATAACACACCTATAGTGGCATTCAGGAGAGAAAAAAACTTGAAAGACATATTGGTCCATAAGAAACATAATAGCCTCTTTTTTAAAAAACAACACTTATGCGAGCCGTGTGGTGCAAAAAAATTTGTTATGGGTAAATATATTATTTGTTCTGGGTAATTTCAAGATTCTAAGGGCAAAACGTATCAAGTTAAAAATCATATCGATTGCAGGTCAAGTAATGTTGTTTATGGGGTGTTTTGTAAAAAGTGTAACAAAATTGTATATGTTGGGGAAACGGGGGTGACTTTATATGAAAGACATGTTTTAAATTTGTCACTGATCAGGAGAGAAACTAACGACCCTGTAGCAATGCATTTTTATACTGACGAACATACAGTTGAGGATTATTCTGTAATAGGTATCGAAAAATTGTACAAAGATGAAACTTACAGAAAATTCAGAGAAAATTTGTGGAAGAAAAAATTTTATACTTCTATGCCTTTTGGTATCAACAAAAGGGAACATTATTGTCTTTAGACTACATTATTACTAGTTTGTATAGACATTTCCTTTATTATATGTCCCGTTATCTATACATTTTTCATATTACTTGTTTATGTACTAATTACGGCTATCAATGTGCTTTCTATACACTCTCACCTATATTTCATATGTTTTTGGCGCAATATTGTTGTATGAAGTCACTTGCCAGACTGTGTTTATATTGTGACGTCATAGTATATGTTCTACGTTGTGTTGCTATAGACAATAAACACCGACTGATGAAGACCGGTAACACGGTCGAAATATTTTGAAACAGTGATTTAAAAGTTTTTTTTACTATATATATATACAATATATATATATATATATATATATATATATATATATATATATATATATATATATATATATATATATATATATATATACGATTATGAGTTCTGTCTACGTAGCTACGGAGCAACCCTCGTATATGAAAACTTCTTTACATGCTCACTAGTATTTGGAATGCATTTACGTAAGCATTATAATTATGGTTTCTTGAATTTAAACAATGAACCAATAAATAACACTTATGTTCTCCTTTTCACTTCGACTCCAATCTGAAATAGGTGATAGATAAATCATAATCATTTTTATATTTTTACAAAAAATTTAATCAGAATTAAACGATGGTTATATTACATTGTCAATTCAATTTTATATAGCTCTGAAAAGCAAAAGCAACCCTTTTGCATACAGATAACCGTGTTTGCACAGGTAATTCGACGTTATAGATATACTATTGATGTGAACGAATTAATAATAGAAAAAAAAACACATCAATGATACATCTGTTTACAGAATCAAACTTTAAAGTATACCTGCAACCAATTGTTTTATGGAGGTCCATATAAATTTTTCAGAGAATTCTAAAAATATTCTGCACTTTGTTGTGAAACATTTCCATACACCCAAGAACAGGAAATTAGAATTATATACGCGATCTTTTACTAGATAAAATTTTAGGTAACTTGAAATGTAAAATATTTTGCAAAGGCATTTAATGAAGAATGATTAATATTTTTGACAACAAATGTAAACTTTTGTTTTTATATCTCTGGACAATTTATCTTCAATTTTACTCTAATGGGGTAAAGTGAGTAAACTATCTGATTCTTTTTAACAAACATTGTTCAGATATGATTGAGATATGGATAATATCAATTTTTTTTTTCAAATTGTTTATTTCATTCTTTTTAAAAAGTGTTTTTGTTTTACATAGAAGTCAAATTCATGATGAAATAATTTGTATTTACAATTCATTCAAAGACGGAAACGTTTGCAAAGGTATGTTAAACATTGATTTATCGCATGCTTGATTGAACTAAATAAAAACTTGTTAGTGAAGTACGTGTCTTGAAAAAAAATATACACATGATATACACATGAAGCTTGACATATGTATGTACCTATTTTACCTATACTCCGTTTGACTTTCATCTAATGTATATGAATGCTGAATCCTTAAACATATATAAAGTGTATACATGTTTATTATGGTTATATGCTACAAGTAGCATACCATCAGTTAAAACAGATACTATTCTGCACTTTTACATGTCTATAGCAGACCCTATTTTAGTCCATGAGAGAGGAAACAGCCTCGGCTGATATCAATAAAACTAACACATATACAGATGCACTAACATCACGTTGAATTCATCACAACTACATCATGTTTTCATGTTAAATTTAAGATGTTATCTCAATCAACAAAAAATTTATTTCTTGCTGGTTTTCACTTCAATTAAATGTTTTAATACAGCTACATATTTAACAGAATGTGTGATACGTGTATTTATTTATACTTTTTAAAATGTGAACAAAAAACACACATACTAGTATTAGAGAACTAAGTTGATGTGCTAAAGACACATGTAATTGCGTCCTTTTTTTTTTGGGGGGGGGGGGTAATTTTTCTTTATATGCTTCGTTTTATTTTATTGCCTGTGCATTAATAAAATTCATTCATTTACAGATAGATGTTATATTTTGTAGATTGTCCACTTGGATACTTTGGATACAACTGTTCTCAGAAGTGCTCACCACCGCACTTTGGAAATTTCTGTGTTCAGATGTGTGAACATAACTGTCAAGAATGTCATTATAGAGATGGTTGCACTCCAAGAAACAAAACCATGGGTATATTAAACAAAGGAAATCAATATTTATTTATTTATTTTACTGGTAAGGTAACCAAACAGTTTTTAACTTGACATGCATTCACTTCTTTAGCAGATCTTAACTAGATACCACATGCATATATATAGAGTAAAAATTCATAAATAAACAGTTATCATACAGATTTTGACTAAATGTATTACATGTAAAATATATATATATATATATATATATATATATATATATATATATATATATATATATATATATATATATATATATATATATATATATATATATATATATATTTATATGTTCCTATTGATTTTAGATGCATACATGTAACAATATGTTAAATATTTCAAACTCGTTATAGCTACGTATACGCAACTACATGTACAACTGAAAAATGAAAAATATGACGAACAAAAAAAAAATACATGAATTGTGCTTGTTGACATGATAAAATTAGAGCATTGATTTTGCCCGCGCTATATCGCGGTCTTGACTGTGATGTCATGAACGTTGATGCTACAGATAGTGTGACATGAAGAAACAAGTAAATGTAAGACGTCCAGCGGTCATGATCTAAACATGATGCCTTCTATATGGGCCAATCACATTTATGAGTTTCCCTACGGAAAATTATAAAATAAATTAGCTTTATAAGATTATTCGAATTAAATATACAATGATTTACAAATGCAGGTTATCAAAGACAATATAATAAGTAATGATATGCGCCTATATTTGTTTATCTATATAGAAGAAATTACCAAACACAAGTAATGGTGTTATTAGATTTTTATTGTTTGGCGTTTTTGGTCGTGGCAATAAAAGCAGCATGGGTCGCCAAGCAGGGCAGACCCAACAACAAAGCAGCAAGTATAATCAACATGAGCAGCACAAATATTTTTTGCTATTTCGGGTTGACCGCAAACAGCTATAGTTTGAACATTTAAATGTTTCTAATATAAGTTCAATATCAGCAGCAATTGTAGTTTGAACATTTGAATGTTTATAGTTAAAATGCAATATGGTAGCAGCAGCAGCAACAAGCACAGAATGAGCAGCAGCATAAATCAATAGTATTTGATTGTTCCGGGTTAACCGCGAACAATATATTTGTTAATTATTTCACAAACTTGTCACATCAGTTGAATGGACGGGCGCACATGCCATATGACCTTCAACTGAAGCTTTAAGGTCACCCCACAAGGGGAGCCCAATTCAACTGACCCACGACCAAAAACCCATTTATTAAATTTATGATTTTAATGTTTAGGGATACCCTATTTTAGTTATATTAGTATTAAGTTGCATTGTCTGTATGTGACGTAACCCTTTATTGGCGTTCGTCTGGAAATACTGTCCCAAGCCCTTTTCGGAAATAATCAAGCCCCCCCCCCCCCCCCTGAATGTCACTCAAGAATTTTTTGTTACCCAAAGGATTGAGATGCACATTGTCATTGCCCAAAAACTGGTTGATGTTCCTAATAATGTCTGGGTGCTTAATATATGCCCCCTAAGTCCTGTATTTGAAATGCTGTTGCCCTATTGAAGCGTTTACGATTCCTCTCCATAGCTCCAAGGTCTGAAGAATATCTATAACACTTGGGTGGCAATATTTGAGACCAAACTAACTTAGTCTTTGGTAAGAGATCAGCTAGGCTGGTTATGCTCTCGGACATATGTTCTATTAATTCAGCGAGGGGCCAGTCAGGGTCACATAAATCATTCCTCCCACAATAAATAACAAGAAAGTCAGGGGCTTCGTCTAACCTAGTAAGACACATAACCTTTTTCTTTAGGTCAGTGAACTTTAATCCAGCATACCCTTGCCACCATATTTTTATTCCAAATCTTTCCAACCCCAAGTTAATCCCTCCTGCTCTAAGCATTGCTGCTAGAAAGGCATGTTTAATAATGGAAGACCCCACACACCACACACCATGCTGCAGAATCTGAAGGCAGAAATGTTAACAGCAAACTTGTTTAATAGGGCAAGGAATGTAGGATTTATAGATTTGTGATTTGCATTTGCCTGTCTCTCTTATAGAATCTGAATGGCAACCTTGCTGATATGCACAGAAACAGGACCCAAAGTTTTGTCCTCTGCTAATAGAATATTAAGCTCTGTACAAATATTATCAAATTCTGACATAAGTTTTTCACAGTTGTTAGTCCCTATCTTTCCTGCAAATATAAAGTCATCCAAATAGTGATCTAATGTTTCTAACCCTGAGCGTTTTTTATTAAGCCATTGCAAAAAGTTAGCAAATGTTTCCCATATCTTACAGCTTATTGAACACCCCATTGGCAAACACTTGTCTACATAATATAAGGAGTCAATTGAAAAACCTAACAATTCGAAGTCACTTGGATGAACAGGGATTAACCTAAATGCACTTTTCACATCTACCTTTCCCAGTAATGCCCCTTTTCCTCGGGAAGATATCATGTCCACAACATTGTCGAATGAAGAATAATGCACAGAACACATTTCTGGGTCAATAAAATAATTAATACTTTCATATTTAGGATAGGAAGGTGCATAATCAAACGCCACCCCCCATCAGCTTTAGGTACTACTCCTACGGGTGAAATATGGAGATTAGATATTGGCCTTTCTTGAAAAGGGCCCATGATTCTACCCATACTTATTCCTTTTCCTACTTTATCCATTAAGTGTTCATAATGTTCAGAGGCTGACCTTAAATTTTTGGACATGTTATGTATCCTAGGCCCATTGTACTGTAAATGAAATCCCTCAGTAAATCCCCGTTTTAATTCCAGTGCTAATTCTTTCCTAGGATAGGCATCAAGAAAAGGAATCAAACAGTTGATTTTCATTGGGGTTTTTCCCATATCCCATAGTTCTGGTGGAATATGCGTTATGATAGGTAGTGGTGGGCCAGTTATGCCTTGGGGTGTTGCCCCTGGGGACCCGAGGCTGTGGTGTTCGGTGTCGAAAACGAATGGGGGCAAATGCTTGATGGTTAACTAACTTAGGAATTGCCTGGTTGTTAAACCTTATGTTGTTGACCCGAGTTTGAGACTGAGGGTAGGATAGTGCAAGCGGGCATTGGGATACTGTGTGGTTACCGTGGCACCTGATGCATGAATGGTGATAAACACAAACTGGACGAATACAAGTTTCCTTGTAATTGTAATCAAAACATATGTTGGTAGACTGCTGGGAAACAATGGAAGCAATTTGCAACGAGCTAGATGGAGACATCTAGATAAGCCAAAGTTCGCCGTCTACCTTTCCCCATGGAATTGAGGGATCCATGCTACGCCGTAGGCGGAATTGTTCATCGTAGCTTTTAAAACCTAGACCCCCTACTCTTACCGCCCCCAATCTAACATCATGCAAATATTTGAATAAACCTTGAACTGAATCAATGTGGGCTGATGAATAAATACTGCTATATATAATGAACGCATCTGTCAACTTTCAATATTGTCAAATTTGACCGATGGTTTACTTGTTTCTCTCGTCATCAGTTCCCCCTCTCCATTGATATAGATAGATTTCTCTGTAGGCATTACGTTCGTATTACTCAACAGCAAAGCAAGGTCTACATAAGCTGAACTAATAATTTTGGCCTCAATATTTTGCGAAACATGTGTTGCTATTTGGTACATAGTGCTTGCCAACAATTGGGGCATTTTAGGCGTACCTTGTCATGTGCTTGCACTAGTTGTCGGGTTTTCAATCCCTGTGCTAGTCGCTGCCTGCTGGTGCTCCTCGACAGCAGTCGGAGGCACTTGTTTGACCTGTATGGCAGTGAAGGTAGGCTGTTGGAAATCTAGTTGACTCTCCGCTCTTTTCTTTCTCTTCCTTGAGTCCAGGCTAGACGGACCTCCGCCGGCGCCGGAGCACGTGGCTCCTTAATCCTTGTTCGCTTTTGGTTTTTCTCGTGGCATATCGAATGCATGAAAGCAATTTAAAGAAAAAGTATTTTTAATCGCATGATTTAATGTTTTTAATTTTAAGAATTTAGCAAAAGGGGGTTTTATTAAAAATAATTTGTCTACAATTCAATCCATTAAAATCCGAAGCAAATTACCGTTAAACATTAACATCAATGCTTAAAATCTTTTTCAATATACCTAATGTAATTTATTTTGACAATATTAAAACTTATGTTAAAAAGATTGTAATAATTTTTTTTGAAAAACTGAACGAGCTAAACTTTTTGCTACCTTTCAGCCCTGGTTGATTTTGAAAAGGATTTGTATACCGAGCCCGATTAAATATCGAGCCCGAGCAAAAAGAACACAGCAATTTCCTCACAAGATAACGGCATCTATATAACATGCATATACATGCTATTATACCAACAAAAATTTTAAAGGATTATTAGTGTAAAAAGTAACGAAATATGTTACAAAATGAATATTAAATGGAAATCTATTTTTATCAGAAAACCAACCGCCATCCAGAACAAAACGACCAGAAAGAAAGATTACCTTAGTCACCATTATAATTCTATCAACCGGAGGAGTGATAACACTGGCGCTTCTTATGTTGATCTGTGGAGCAATACGCAGATATCGCCTTACATCAAATGTCAATGAAATCTATCATTAAGAGGAAATAGGGAATAAATGAGCTTGATTTTTTAAGAGATTGTACGTTGTATTTTATAGTTGTCCCTCTTATAGTTAAAATCTTTATGTCGAAATAAACTATTTTTGAAGCTATGACTATGCTAAAGAAGACGTCAAAATACATTACTTGTACTTCTAAACAATATTCATATAAGGATTTTTTTCCTCGACGTGATTCTAACTCATGTATACAATTAACACTTTAATAAACCACATTTATTCATTAACTTTTTTTGGGCTGTAAGAGGTTCCTCTTCACTTCCTTAATTCAATCATACGAAAAATAATTCACTATTATCATACAATTATGAAAGGCATCATGTGAATTATCAATAAGCGATTAATTAAAAATTATCAATTTAATATACTATAATTATTATGATTTTATCAATTTTAATCGTTTTACAGTTTTAGTTTTGTTCTAATACAATATAATGCAATATAGCAAACAAATACTTAAATCGAATGCACTTACACGGAAAATACGTTGTAAAAGGAGACAGGAAATTTAAGATTTTTTAGACAGTTTATAGTACACTGTTTGTAGTTTGAAAGCTATATTTGAACTATTTCTTGGTGTTGCTTTTTTCCCTTTAGTTGGCTCTCTTACCCCATGAGAACATATTGCGTTGTTGTGTATAATTATGAAAAAATAAAATTATTTCCTCTTCTTAATAAAAGTTCTAAATATATAAGAACATCTTTCCGGTTATTTAATTATCTACGAACAAGACGTTTATTATGTTTTTTGGTCTATAAATTGTTTTGGTTTTTTATTGTTTTTCCATGCGTGGGTCGAAAATTGTTTATACACACTAAATAGTAGAATCAAATATCAAAATCAATTATGATACATGTACCTGTTTATTTCAATATATGAATAATAATCAAGTTGATTCATTGTGAACCTATAGAATTTGGTAATAGTTTGGTTGATATTTTACAAGTTTCATTTTTTAAACAAATGTATTACAAAAGAATGCGTCTATGTATTTCCATTTCATTCTTTTAGTACTGCGTTATTGCATATATTTTTTATCCTGACATATCAACACAATATATGCAATTTCAATGGTCTGCCTATATGTTATGGCGGAAATTGTGAGATGCATTGAAAAAATCAATTTAAATTGTCAAACAACGAAGAAACAATGCTAAATGTACCAAAAGTAATACTTAGATTAAATTTTAGAATTATAAAACTATTCTCCGAAGTATTATGCCTATGAAATAAAATTTTAAAAACTAAAAGTATGGATAAATAAAAGAGGCATCTCTAAATCGAATTGCCAAATCAAAGTCAGAAATGTCTTGCATAGATGCACGTAGTGCTGACTTACTTCTCGTGCACGTCAAACACATATGTCGTTCATAAAGAGACCTTAATGTCTACATCGTTTGTAGACCCTGTCACCACATCCAACATAGTAGATAAGCGATAGGATATCTAAAGTGCAACACTGTGTTGTCTTTTTATCAGTATCTACAAACACTTTGTTTTCTTAAGTCCATGCTATCAGTGCTCGATCTACATGTACTACAGTGAATAGTTTTACACGATATGATGATATACATGTAGCAATACATCACATGGAACGTTCGATAATTACTGATATCATTTTTTTTATTTTGGAATATGTTTGCCTTCATTACAATCCGTTTAGTGTAGGTTTATTTTGTTCATATCCTTTGCCAGTGTAGAGGTTGTTATTTTATCTTGAAACCCCATTTCTACAAACCTTCCCGTCGAAAGTATAAATAGTGGCCTTTTCTTGCACTTATAAAGCGAATGCATGACGATGAATGTAATAATAGCAATCAAAAATTAATATGTCGGTAGTCTGAACGAAAAAGAAATAACAGGTATTTATGTATTTATTTTAGCTTGAAATGATATTAAACAAAATATCGATTCGTTGTTTAGTACGACACATTCCTTTGTTATATTGCAGATTTTATTGTCTCTTTTCAACATATTTGTTACTGTGTATTTAAAACGTAATTGCTTTTAGGATTTTATTTTAAAAAATGACATTAGATAGTTATACTTGACTTCACTTTCAAATGGTAATAGATAACTATAAGATTATTCTATATTTTGCGGTTCACCTTCTCATATAAGGCCAAATTTTTTTAATGTTAAAATTAACTGTGGCGCCGAAATTTATGCACTCTATACTAAGAATATACCTTTTTGAAAATTATCCGAATATTATAATGAATTAGTTAATTTATCGCGATTTACTAAAATAATACAAAAATCCATGCCAAAATATGTGAAAGTTGCAGTAAATTTTCCCCGAAAACGAGAAGAAATGAAGATACATTGTAGATAAGTCACCATGGCGGCTATCGTTGGTATTTATAATAAGTACATGTATTTCCAAATGATAGATACTCCAGGGAAAGACAGAGAATGTAAAACTGTGTGTTGGTTATCGATTCAAATCCTCTATATGTAAATGTGCATGTTGACGTCTTGCATTCTCAAAAACTTTGAAATTCTTTGAAAAAAATGTTTCGTTTCGGATGATCGTTGGGCAGTAGAAGACGATTCTATACTGGTATTGAAATACATAAACTTTAACTCTAACAATAGAGATTCTTTTTAATTAGGTGTGTTGTGTTATCAAAACTAATGTTAAAAAGACGTTACTATATGAAGATTTGACAATATTAATACTATAGGACAAGTTCGAACTATGAGAATATTCTGTTGAAGTGAAACGTAGAAAGGAAATTGAGTAAAAATATTAGGTGGAAACAACAGGCTTAGGAAATAACAAAAACACTTTAGAGTTGAAAAATGCCGAAATGCAGACACTTCATTCTGTTATATAAATTTACATCCTGTATGTTTTTGGTACGACTTTTTTTATCACTGTTGTAGCCATTCAGAGTGATACTTCAATTGAGAATGCAATCATTTAACACTTGTAACACTTATTTCTGTGTTTAAAAAAATGAAAATATTTCTTTCCTGCTTTTAATCAGATATAATCCGATTAAATTATTTATATTGACATAACCACATGAATGAAAATCACTGATCTAACAGTTGGTAATAGATATGCCAAGTACTGTATATCAGTTACAATATGATAATGTTCTTATGGATATATCTAGTTGGCAGCTGTTCAATAAGGTAAAGTTTTATCTACTTTATTTTTTTAACTTAGCATTGCCTACATACAATTAAAATTGTATTTCATACTTTCTCATACAAATTCTCAGGATAAGAAAGCAAAGGATTAAAAACATTTTAACAAGTATTTAGATTTGTTTATGAATGCGAAAAATAATCACTGTATTACTAGACATAATTTGGTTTTGATTGAATTTCGTTCGGTTTAAAATATTTTCGCTTTCACAGATATTTAACGCACAATTCAGATCATTGTTGCGCAAATTTCTACCTAGGTGGCGCAGGATCTAAAGGTGTGTGTATCAACAATGTAAAATTATTGGTTTATAAATTCTAAACTGAACAATAAAACTCAAGTAGGCAAGAAAATATGCATACTAACTCTGATGTATTTTCCAGAGTGTCAAGTTGGATAATTGGATACAACTGTTCCGCAGCGTGCGTTTAACCTCATTTTGGATATTTGTGCAGTCGAACATGTCTTTGTTCATCATGTCATCATACTCACGGTTGTGTCAAAGGTACATAAAACATTACATTTTACTTAAAGAATATGAATGCAGAATATTTTTAACTATATTTAATTTGCCCCCCCCCCCCCTCCACTTTTTCTCGCAGCAACGAATTTTTTAAAATTTACATATGAAAAATTGAATTATTATGGAGTTGCTCCCCCCCCCCCCTTTTCTGGGAGCTTGTAAAAAATTGATATGAAAAAAAGGAAATTCGGACTGAAATTGAAGTTATATACTACGTCACCCCCCCCCCCCCCCCTTCCATGTCTTGCTTGGTTGCTTGTCAATATTTTTGGGATGAGTCTGCCCCCCCCCCCCACACTTTCAAAAACGATGCTTCATGTACGTGCCTGTTTAATAAAGTGGAAACTCAAGAAAAGTTTCAACGTAATATTTTAACTGACCTTTGTTCAATCAGATTGTAGTAGGCGAAGTGTAAACATTATTGCTCGTGATTTGAATGAGAGAGAGAGAGAGAGGGAGAGAGAAAGAATACGTTTCTGAAAAAATTAGGTGATGCAGATTACAAATCATCCTTTATTATAAACTGCATAAATTTAGGTCTATATTTCCTATACTGGTAACTACGAGTATGAAGTGTTTTAAATAAGACTGATGAATTTCTTTGGCCGTCAACAACATCTCTCTCTCTTTCTCTCTCTCTCTCTCTCTCTCTCTCTCTCTCTCTCTCTCTCTCTCTCTCTTTCTCTCTCTCTATATATATATAATTTAAAAAATAATAAATATCCAGAATAAAATCACAAATTGATCCTATTTACTGCAAACGTTTTCGCCACAAATGACTTAATATATGTAACGTAGTAAGGTCAATAAGCAAAAGTTCATTGTGAGGTCATAATAACGTTTAAGTAGCGGAAAGTTTGAGTCGCAGAAAGGCCAAAATAATAATAATAGCAAATATTACAAATGATTCAATTATATCACATGCATATAATAAATTTTTCACTGAATGCGATTAAGTTTTGGTTTAACGAGGCCGGGTCTAATTTGTTCTGCCCTAGATTTTTAAATGGGGTCATCTCAAAGTTTGTTAATTTTTAACATAGGACCCTATGGGATTGTGCTTGAAATGTATCAATTTTGCAAATTTTTTACATTTTTTTTAAACTTCTGCCCTGGGGATTTCTTTTTCAGTTCTACATATTACAGTTATTGCTAAAAGACATCAAATATTCAAATAAAGTTACTTAGTCTTTGAGTGCTTGATGCTGGTCCAGCAACGATAGGACGAATTTTCAAGTCAGTCAAGTTGAGGTATTTTAATATATATATATATCAGCACAATTTTTTACCGCGTCTTGGATTTCCTTAGATTTGTGAATTTTGGGAAATCCATAGAGGTTGCTGAATTTTACCTCAAAGTTTGTCAAGTAATCCATTTCATTTGTAGTCAGGTTTTCGGCATGTTTTTTAATAAGCTTCTCCACTCAAAGCATTGTGTGTCGATCCTCGTTTGTTGATAATTTACGATAAAAATTTGAATTAGTTATTTTTTTTAAGTTTCCTTGACAATTGATCTTCAAATTTCATTTAGTAAGCATAATTAAAAACAGTCATTGTTTCAACCTAACAAAGGATTTGACAGACATTAGCTAAATTGATGAGTTTAATGTAAATACATATAAATTTTTCGACAGCCGTTACGTCTCTTTGTAAAAATACATTAGAGTAAATTGCAATGCTGATGTTTTCTGTATTCGTGTAAAATGAAATAATTTCAATGAAATTGAAACGAATGGGATTTGAAAATGTAAAGAACCCTTTTGTATAGTATAATGTATACAATGTGTACCGTATACAATGTTGGTTAAAGAAAACTTAAAATGAGTCCTCTACATCTAAAAAAACGAATACAATATAGATAGCATGACAAGGAAAGAGAGAGCATAATCGAGCTGAAAAAAAATAAACGTGGCAAAGAAAAGAGAAGCGTTTCAACATGAAAAGTTTGATCTTTGCGGTATTTGAAGCCAAACAGCAGATAATCAGGCAAAACAATTCCTCTTGACGAAGAAATCAGAAATGTTTTCATCAAGAAACGTTTACTACTTGATGGACAACAATTATTTTGTTATGTTATAAAGTGCTGCTTCCTAAACTTAACAACGACGTCCTTTAAAACTAAAGTATATTGCACTTCAAATATAAGAGTGAAAATTCTGACAACAAAACTAGAATTCTGGAAAATCGTCAGTAAGTAGTAATATTTGTACATGAGGCTGACTTGTATAATGAGGTCAGGTCCACCAGTAACTGCGCAGACATATCTAGGAATGTCCGGGAAAAAACAAGTTAATCAACAACAACAACGACCATGCATTAAGATGAAAAACATTTAAGTTTATCTTTTGTTATAACTTTCAAATAGCAAAACATACATGTACAGTATACAAAAATCATATAAAATATTTCTTATTGATAGAAACTATTCAAATTGCAAAAATTGGTTTGTAAACAAAAAGATTTCCATGTCAACCTCATCTTCGGAAATGTGATACGCGGACAAAAATGATATAAAATTGAAGGATAATAATTTCCGGGTTTTGAGGATGAATAATTAATATTTTATATTACTTAAATGGTGTGGGAACACTATCCTTCAATTGTTTATTTTGGAAAATGATTAAGCTATGACGTTTTTGGTCTGATTTCTATTATTCCTCACTATTAGTGTTGATTAAAATTACATTAAAATAGATAATTAATCTTACATTGAGATCAATAGACAGAACAATTTCCTCAAAAACAGCTTATCAGTTATATAATCAAGTGTTTTCATATTACATAAAATAAAAACTTCCTCCAAACTTTTACATTACGTGCTGTCCAATCTGGAGAGAAAAGAATATGGATAGAAGCTATTTTAAAAACATTTTAGCACACCAAAGTAAGATACTTTAAGATTAACTTGTATTTTTATTTAAAGTTGCATTTTAATATTGTGGTTACTTGTATTTTTAAAGCACAAGTGTGTCTATATCATAAGATTTGTTCACATTTGTTTATACTTTTCTATCAAGGTTTTTTTTTTCCTTTTTAATATAAGCATGTAATACTAAAACATGATTGTCGCCAGAAAGAATCAACTTTGGAAAAAAAATGAGTATATACAAACAACTTGAAATCTGCTTACATTTTCTTTGTAATCAGCCATCAAATAAATAACGTGAGATACCACTAATCAAAAAAAATAAATACCTTTTTTGATTCATAATTTCAAGGCGACAACGAAACTCGTAACGTAACCTACTTTTTTGACTTTATTGTACTTAAAATTCATTGAAATCATTTAGGTGAGTAGCTTCTTCAACAATCTGTAACAACCTGAACTATAAAACATTTAACATTTTTAGATGAATTCTTTGAAAGAGCAACCTATGTAAATACCGATTTTGCCATGGAGATGTTTAAACTCCTTGATATATGGAAATGTGTTGTCTAAATTTTAGACTCTTGATAAATGTTACGGAGAAAACTTTGAAATTCATGAGCAATTTCTTCAAAACAATTTTTTTGGCACATTACTATGAGTATCAATATACGCTACTTACACACA
The DNA here is from genome assembly GCA_015776775.1 of Magallana hongkongensis. NCBI lineage: Eukaryota > Metazoa > Mollusca > Bivalvia > Ostreida > Ostreidae > Magallana > Magallana hongkongensis. The sequence continues at coordinate 31,576,508 of CM027470.1, forward strand.
AGATTTTGCGGAGAATACCTTAAAAATACGAATAAAATATAAAAGGTAAACCAAAATTAATCATTCTTTCCTTCATTTCAGTTTGCTTTTAAAAGTGTTAAAATATTCATTTTACTTTTAATTGTGTTCATTTTAAATCAAATAATTTGTTTATCACTGTATAATGATTTCTCAATTCATTTATAAGGCGCTGTCTTATTGGCCAAAAATACTATTTTTATCGTATAAAGTATGTAACCTTCAGTTGGTCATTAAAAGACTAACGTCAAAGAATGTACAGACCCTGAACCGTGCTACTGCATCTCTTATACGAACCTTCCGTTCACAAAGCGAACCGTTCTGTTCACAAAGCATACCAAACCGAACCATGCAACTGGTGTAGTAGCACGTTTCAGGGACTGCTTCAACCCGCATGACGTTACGTTCAAAACTTGTACAATTTAAAATCATTTTAAAAGTCAAAGTCATGTACAATGAATAGCAAAGCATAACATTATAAGCAATGAATTCAATATCTTTTAGTATTATACAATATTCAATAGTTTGGAATAGTCTGCGCTATTCTATAAACCGTTAAATATTGAATTTTCATCACTTTAATAAATATTTTTTTCTCTTTATGACAGTAACAAGGATAACTCACTCAAACAAGAAATGGAAAATGGAAATGCAGAACCTGGAATAACTTTAGATGCAGAGACAATTAGCATTATTTCTTTTGGATCCGTCATTTTTCTAGTAATAATCTTAGCAATAATTCGAGAAATTGTCCTTTGCTGTCGTCTGCCCAGATTCAATGCCATACCATCAGTCACTTATGATGTTTATGCTGATATTAGTGTCATTGGAAACAGATTATGATGATGTAATGTGTTGAACGCTGCAAAACAATCTAATAATGCTAACTGACAACTGATATCCTCACACTCGTCATTGAAATTTGTTTGATACAGTTATATTTTACTGATTTGATTTGTTCATTTCATGTAGTAAGACACTGTGGTAGAACTATAGTTAATGTCAATTAAAACCTGTTAAAATTGAACGATAAATCTGGCAGGATTAACGCACGATAGAACAGTATTCATGCACGATACGATAGGATTAACGCACGATAGAACAGTATACACGCACGATATGATAGGATTGATACACGATACGATAGGATAGGATTGTAAAAAAAACGCTGCGAGTACTGCATTAAGGTAGTACGAAACAGATATCGATATTATATGATATCGTATTTGCTTTGATTGACACCCCCCCCCCCCCCCCCATTTTTCTCTTCGCTCAAACCAATCAACTTTTAGAAACAGAAGCTATCAAGTATTTTATAATCGTTTCTTAACTAATAATTAAAGATGTCCAATATAGTAGACAAACCAAGGCAGAAAACAATATGATTTTTACGGAATTTTTTTCAAGGTCTATTATAGCTCTTAGTGAAGAGCCAATAGTGTAATAGTGTGAAAAGCAATACATGTATGTCATTTATTTTACCAAATCTCTTTGTTTTAATCGCTTACTTTAACATAAATCTTTTAAATTTAGGCATGAAAATTGACACATGCATAACATTAATTTTCCGTATTTTTTGCTGATATGTAAGACCAACAAAACGTCCTTTTTTCGAATATTCTCAAAAAAAAACATTGCTGTGATATAATTGAAACAAAGTTTTATACAGACTTTGTATAGCCAGTTTTTATTTCCCCCAGTTGGTGTATAGAAAAAGAACACGAATTTCAACATTGTCATAAAGTATTGCATTGCATAGAGGTATACATTTCTGAGAGTTAAACAAAATCTAGCATATAAACATTTCCTTTTTCTCGTGTTTCTGTTTTGTTAGAATTTGTTTTTGTTTTGTCAGTTTACATTCTTTGGAACTTTTTAAGCGTTTTAAAACGGCAATATCAGCATTTTTGCCCTTTTTTATTCTTATAGAGTCTAAAAATAAGTATATATACCTATTTTAGGTCACTATTGTGTGTCCTTTCAGAAATTTTCTACAAAACGATGAATATGTTAGATAATATTTGTAAAGATATCGGTCTTGGAGGGACTCATAAATTAATAGTTAAGAAAGTTGGTGGTCGTTCTATTTTCTGCATTCTTAGTGAAGATGCTGAGTTTATTGTGGAGGTAAATCCTCACTACATAATTCTGATTGCCGGATAAAATGTAAGTACATGTAGTGCTTCCTCGCCTGAGGAATTATTTGGCAGCACAGTTACAATCAGTTGTATCGGTACTGAATAACATATTTGCAGTTTCACGTGTGCTCATATGTAACGTTGCCACGTTTTCAACAAAGTTTAATGACAAGTGCAATTGTTGATTAAGTCATTGTCCTTCTTAATGAGTCTCTTCAGGAATGTAATTTCTCCTCTTTTTGGCCGCACAATGACTTTTTTCTCATTACCTAATTCAAATCACGTGCTCATAAATTTCAACCAGATGGCGTCCATTTGAATAAACAAGGCAATGTTGATCACATACTCTACAGAAGAAATCTACACAATTTGAACCTGTTTTTTCTAAGATTTTTAATATTACTTTTGTCTCCATAGATTCTATCTGAATGCGCTTGGAATCTACAAAATTTACTAGTTTACCAGAAATTTTCTATTTTTTTTCATATTTGTGTGCCTCCTTCAGACTTATATCATTACACTTGGAATGTACACAATTTACTTGTGTTTTCCTGAAGTTTTTATTTATTTATCCATATATTTACTTATTTATGTTTTCGTGATATATTTATTTTTTTCTAATATTGTTGTGCCTCCCTGAAGCTTTAAAGAATCAGTACAGCTTAAAAACATATGTGTGAATAACTTTAGATTTACCTATTGTATCGTTAGGAAATAAGAAATAACGTTGATTGTAGGAGTTAAAATACATAAAAATCCCTTTCACATGCCTAATTAACATAATTATCATCTCTCGGAAATTTAAGGGGTCGTACAAACCGGAATAATCTTATATCGTTTGCTTGTACCACATGGATTTTGATGAACAGTAATTGACACCTGCTGAGAGCTACAAAATATACGATCATTATGGTATTTGAGGTAAAAGGGACACTCTAAACAGAACACACCATCACTTTCTTGATAATTTATAAGTGGTTTACCAATATCGGTTCATTTTAAAATGAAGAGACACAAAATGTCAAATAACCCCTCAGGGGGCCTCACTTACAAAAATGAATTTAAGTTGTAGCAGCTCCTGTGATAAACACGTGAAATACATTCTTACAAAATAAAAATTGTGGTTATTTGAAAAACTTTTAACAATCATTTACCTGGGAAAAGTTAAAAAGAAAAATTACATGTATTTCTATCAACAAACATGTCCAGGAGAATCTTTGCCAGACCTGGATGTGTTTTGTTTAATGACAATACGCATGCGTAATAGTATTGAAGGTTAAACCCCGTAACACTTTGCGATGTAAATATGTATAAGTTATACATAATTATTTATTTTAATGAAATAATTCGATTTATTTCATGGAGAAATTTGCAATTTTCTGAAAGTTTATGCATTCATGAGTAGTACAAAAATACGGAACCCTATCGGACATATTTTTCCAATTCGGTTTATTATAAGAGGCGCCGTACTGTCTCTTACTGCACTTGGAATCTACACGATCATATTTGGCTTTGTCTTTTTAGATTGACCGGGTATCGATAGACTGTTCTGGTTTTACTGACCATAGGCTTTTAATTTATATTTAATTGGTTTCCGCGTTAAACAACTACAAGTATGACAAAAAGAAAGAGCCATTCTCGAGCGGTTCCTACTGTTCAGTGTTCCATCTGCATAAAAGAAAAAGAGAGCAACGACAGTGAGTTCGGAGTCGGTTGCAGCCATATCTCAGTGCCATTACTTTTATTGAATTCATCGCTGGGATTTTCAGTCACATGTAGATTGTTTCATTTTTTAACTCGTAATATGTTACCAAAAACCATAATGCGATTGACCAGTAAACCAGCACCAATAAAATTAATTTCTTTCTGATTTATGTGTATATACAAATATTGCCTGCCTAATGGTAGTACATTTATAAATTTTTATGACGCACAGCACTAATATATTCCTTACTTCTAAATATAAAAGAAATAACGTAAAACTTAAGGTTACAATAACTGTAAAACAGGACGACTGAATTCCCGTGATTAATCGAGATATAATTCAAATGCTGACACAGTACATGACGGCTTATCACCTCCATCATTCGCACACACTTAATACGTAGTTCCGGATAAATGGTGTTTGAATGACATAGCAGGATAAATTTCAACCTTTATTTTATGAAAAAAGTTCCATATGTTATTTTGATACTTATAAAGATTTGAAATAAATTATATGTATATAAGTTAAACATTAGGCGGTAATTTGAATATCAAGTTTTAATTGCAACACTTTAAAAAATGAAGAACAAGAGAAAATAACGATGATTTTGTCCAAAATATCAAGAAGTATAAACTCTAAACTCTCTTAAAATCATATCACATGCAGGCACAGTTAAGATGAAACTTCCGTAACTCTTAGATTATTCAAAGATAATGCAGGAAGCATCAAGTTTGTAAAACACAAATTTTAAATATCAAATCGCTGACAGAGATGCTTGTAAGAATTATTTGCGGATTTACAATTGGAGTTTTAATGTCGTGGAGACCGATCATGCCGACATTAGTTGCTACAATAGGTACTCTTTTTTATCTAACGTTTGTATGAACTGTTTTCAGTAGAAAATGTGTAAAGCATTTCCTATTTATCAACAAAGAGATAATTCATTTCAAAAGAATTACACTTTAAGAATTGAGAGTACCACCGGGAAACAGTGAAATTTTATTTCTTAAGAACTGTTTAAAACACTGAAAATGCCAAAGCAAAAACCTGCACTGAGGTTTTTCATCTACCTGTGTTTTAGATTGTAACAGGCATTTGAGTTTCGATTATCTGAAGAGACATATGGCTAATTTGAACGAAATCTGGAAAAATGGTAAGTGTAATTGCATTAATGATTACAGGCAATTTTTCCTGAGATGTATATTGCAAATATAACAAAACATTTATAGCTTTAATTGGTGACATACTACATTTTAGATCGCAGGTAAAAGTCATATCATGTGATGTTTTTTTTTTTTATATCAGGCAAAAGTTGAAAATTTATTTGTTGGCCTAGCAAGCAATGCTTTTCCGACCTTAAGCTCATAAATAACTACAGAAATCGTATCTAATGGAAATAATTGTATAAGAAAGGCAGACCATCTGTTTTGGTGTCATACTGCAATTAATTGAGTTTAATATACTTTAATTTGAACATCACAAGTATCAATACAAGTAGTTTTTATATTTTTTTGCCTTTTCAATGATCGATAAAATTACAAATGTAAAATGTATCAGGCGACCTAGTGCAATTTGTCTTCGTCCGTCGTCGTGCATTGGCAATTTGACATTTTAAACTTCCTGGAAACTACTGGACCACATTTTAATTTTTGGTTCGAAACATCTCTAGGATATAAATAAGAAAAATATTTTGTGTGAAATTTATTACCATATTACCCCTGGGCCTCATTGGCGGTGCTCAAAAAACATAAAAAGAGCTAAATGTTTAAAAAATATTCTTCCTTACTACCATATATTTAATATTGTTATACTTTCATGTTAAATACTGAAATCTGATTGGTTAAGACGCAGTTAATAATATTTACTATTACCCTCAGCGTAAGCAACGCACTTGGCAACGGGTAATATTAAAAAATGTTACATGCGCGAAAATTATGCGCGTACGGTTCGCTGTAGAATTCACGTTATTCCTATATAAAAGCAGTAAAATTTTCTTAAAAATTTTAAAAAAGACATTCAGTATAACAAAATAAATAGTGCCTGTTTGGGAGGATAACAGTTGAAATTGACACCCCTCGAAAACCATTGTCAACCTCCGCTTCGCGTCGGTTGACAATGGTTTTCTCGGGGTGTCAATTTCAACTGTTACCCTCCCAAACAGGCACTATTTATATAATACTAATTGCATGGTTATGATTTCCATGAAGCAAAAATTGTGAAATTTCTGTTCCCTGGACCAAGTGTTCAGGCCCTTATGAGGCACAAAATGGACATTTAGAGAGTATAATATACTTCTCCACACCCATATATATTAGAGAAAAACTAGATGTATACTAGTTATCATATCCATGAATTCTACCGAAATTGTGAAATTAATTACCCTTTGTTAGGGGTTCAAGACATATGGTGCTGCTAATATGATCATAATATGGTTATATTAGTAGTGAAAATGTATTCAATCGCCGAAAATCCTCTTTTTTTCGATCACACCAGTGAGAGATAAACTGAATGCATGAATCCGATGTTCATGATGCCCTCTACCAAAATTGTGAAATTTAATGACATCAACTTTTGATAAGGGTTTGGACTCTAAAATAAAGCTTAAAATGCAAAATGATATTCTCTGACATGTCAATATAAGAGCTTTGGAACCCGGGTGACCGTAAGGCCTGCAGGCCTCTTGTTCTTTTTGATGATCCAAATCATATTGGAGAGGGGGCGGGGTAGTCGAAGTTTAAATTTTAAGTGCTTCACTTTAAATATTCCATTTAATATTTGTTCAGTTCTTGATCCGATGTTATTGCATTTTTAGCTATTTGTACAAAAATACATGGATGTATTTGATACAATATAAGCATTACCTATTTCATTCGTTCATGTGTTCTGAATTCATAAATATTCAATATCTAATCTTAAAATGACAAATACGCTTACGACAGTATTGTTTCTTATCTTGTGACATGTGACAAGAGATATTTTTAATTATCATCTATAAAAATAAAGTATGTATAACTTTGAAAGTTAAATATACTATATATTTTTTTAAATACATGTGAAAGTGATAATATCAATATTAAAATTTTATATCATTAGACTCAGCCTTAATTATTGATGATTTATTTTTATTTTAGGTCTTTAAAATAACTAGTCAACTTTTAAAAACTGTGACGGCTAATGCAGTTTTTTTCTTTTAAATAGAAACGACTTATTATAGACGAAAAAGAAAAACAGTACACAAGATGTCAGAACCTGAAAACAGCTTTAGCTCTGAAAAGATAATAGTTATCTTTTTGGGATCAGTGATATGCCTTGTACTGTTGTTGGCAATCGTTCGAGAAATGTACCGAAGCTGTCGATTTCCTAGTAGCAAGATACTTGTGAAAGAGACTGAAGATGTTTATGCAGTAATTGGTGACATTGAGGAAAGAATTGCCTGACTCTCTCTGTCTTTGTTTTTCATAAATCTGATAATGCATTAAGAAGGCTGGTCATTATGTTAACAATCAGATATGTCGTAAACGTTAACATATGGTACCTATGGCCATAAACTAACATTTCGTTAAGTTGAAATCCAAATATTTTAGCTTTTAAATGTGATCATTTTCTAACATCTTTTTACGGAGCTTTTCTTCTTAAGGAAATAAAAATAGTCTAAAAATGGTCACGACCGTCGAGCTCTCCTTAAATTATAGCTGAAAAAAAACAAGGTCGGATATCCCCTCTCAACAAATATTTTTAATGATATATATTTTTTGGTCTTAAACGTTTTCTTGTGTCTTGCTGCTAAATTATCGCACTTGTGCCAAATATTTTCTGTAGTAGATCGTACAGTAACAGCATGGACATCAGTAAATTGAGTATGATTCGTGGAAACTGATAAACATTTGAATGACAACACAATATTACCTTCTTGAAATAATTGCTTATTTAGTATGGTGTATAGCGTGCAACTACGCTCGAGGTGCACGCGAAGTAAGGCAGCGCTATCTGTGCAAAATAACCAGGATACCTCGGGTTATTTTAAAGAATATGTAATCTTTTATTTATTGATGTAGTTTCTTTTCTTTAATTTTGTTTTAATTACTGATTACCAAGTAGTATATTTCATGCATTTGAAAGTCCATGTTACCTGAATGCCTCGATCGGAAAGCAACCGACAGTAATTTCTCGACTGGTATATATACAACAGTAGCAGCAGACAATGATATAGCGATCAAATACTTCAATGAAGAAACGTCGGCTTTAATCTGCATTTTGGTCCTTATCTACATGTACCTATTCATAAATTTAAAAGCAATGCGTTGACTTTTTTAGGAATTCCCCAAGGGCCTGCTCTTTTCGTATTAACCAATTGTTTGCCAAATCTACCATGTCCGGGAATTTTTCTTTTAATTTGCTTTCAATAGCTGTGTTTATCTCAGATCTGCTTTCTGCAATGGTACAAAAATGATAAAAATCAGAAGCAGTGTACAAGTGTTCAAAAGTACATAGTCACATACTTCTAGTCATCAGTTTTTACGTCAATACCAAAAGTGTTGTTAGAATAGAAAATATTGCCAAACTGTTTTGTAATGTGAAGTTGATATTATCCTGTGTGCGTGTGTGTGTTAATGTAATGTGTGTTAATGTGTATGTTTTTATAAAACAATTTAATATAAAACAAATGTATATTTTTTCCTATGTTACAATGCAATACTTATTATTTCCACATGAATAATTTAAACACTTTTAGATAATTTTTATAAGATTTTTTAACTTATCACTTTGGAGTAAAACTTAACATGTTTTGAATGCATATGTACCCATTAGAACGTATAGAATGGTGATCGATCTGAAATGATGTAATAACAAAACAAAGTAAATACATAATTTTTGAGAATGCACATAAAACGATCATTTACTTGTGTTACAGACGCTTAAGTAATATTGTGACCGTTTATTTTAATTTATCAGATGTATTTGTTCTGCATTTGTCAATGATTAGCACAACAGTTTTGTGCTTATAACACAAAGAATGTTTTCTTCTTTATTAAAACAGAGGAAATTGGTGTACTTATGTACGAACAAACCGGATGCCCGTTTCAAACTTGAATAAATGTGGATAATGTAAAGAGTCATTTAGAAAATGCTTTCTAGACTTCCTTATGATAACCAGTTCTGGAAGGAAACGCCACAAAGTTAAAAAAAGTAACTTGTGTGTGCTAGTTATTTTACAAAAAAACTGATAGCAATTCTAAAAGAAACTGATAAAACAATCCGCTATGAATGAACAAAACAGTACTATTAACAGTACTATTAATTACTTTAGGCTTTAAATTAATACTTCACGTTCCACTTATTTTGATGTAAACAATGCATAGGTTGTTTCTTTGATCGATCAAAAAGTGTTTCGAATTGACTATACAACGACATCCATAGGTAGTCTAAGGCCAGAAAATGTTATTCTGTATACATTTACATTTGTTTTTATCTTCCAGCTACTAAATGAGCAGATAACTTAATGACAGTGTTTATCAGAGTCCTCCTTTAAGCATGTTTGCTACCTGATAATGTTTCATTAACGAATAAAGTAAACTGATTCCTATTGTAATGACTGACTTTTGTGTAATTTGTAGTAGCCTTCTCTAAGTACATTTTTGTGTTGATGTTAGTGTTAAGTGAATGATAACGTAATAGTTTGCTTGCATACGGGATTATAAATAAAGCCTTTTTCAGGCATCTATTTGCGCATAGATTGTTGTAATGATATTTTGTTTTATGCTTTTGATTGACTGTTGATATGAGATGTAAAAAATAACATATTGGTCGTTTTATCTTCACAGATAATCAATGTGATTCCTATTTTGTTTTTAAGATTTTTTATTTAGCAAGCTGTTTAATCGATCCTTAATCTGCATCGCATGTTGTGATGTTTATAAATATATGTTGGGGAATTAATGCCCTTTTGACAAATAGACTGCTGAAGAATAGTGATGGTCAGCCACAATACATTCCTGCCAAGTAGTTTATTGAAATCAAATTATATGTGTGCAAGGAATTGCAAAAAGAAATCTTTTCTAAATGAATGTACTGGCAACAAGATTGGACTTGATAATTTATGCAATCAGGAATCCAAAGAAAAAATGGAGAATAAGGATCAGCTAACAGGAAAATCAAGGAGTTCTTCTCATAAAGGAAAAACAGACCAAGAGGAAAAAGATTTAAGTAGATCTGCAGAATATGAGGCAAGGAATCTAAAGAGTGAAAAGAAGACATCAAAGAAGAAAGAGAGTTGTTTTGAAATACAAAATCCAAAGCTAGATGAATTTTTGAGCCAAAACAGGAAAGGAGATTTTAAAACTTTTGATGAGAAGAAGAGAGAATACCAACAGTATCTTGAAGAGAGGGCGGCATCTGTAAATAGAGGGGAGATTATAGTGACAGCAAACCCATTTGTTTGGAAAAAAGATGAAAGAGAACAATTGTTATCTATGATAGACAAAATATTAACCTTAGAAGAAGGGTTTGATGAAAATGTGGAAAAGGATAGTGAAGAGAACAAAGTTATGAGTGCTTGTGCTGAGGTGCAAACAGAAAGTTTTGATTTTCGTCCTGATATGAAAGGTGACAGTACATTGACAACAGGAACAAAGTACAAGGAACATGTTAGAAAAAGGTGTGGTTCTGACAGAGTTCCCATGCATGACACACACAAAGGATCGGAAACAATGGCGCAGAATGGGACAAAGCCACCCAACGAATCTCAATACAGAGATCATGGGTTTTGTTTAGACCAAGAGGGAGTCTGGAGCAATGAAGAAATAGATTCGTTTGATACTTTGTGTAAAGAGGAAGTTGATTTTGAGAAGCAAGATTTGGAAGAGGAGGAACAAACCTTCTTTGAATATCCTTGTATCCCTAATTCAAATCACTCAACCTTGAATAATCATTGTTTGGGGGATCAGTACCCACCATTTGCTTTTAATCCATATAACAGTTTTGAATACCCGTCTCCAACACAGATGAGTAGTGATCAAAGAAAACATTTGTTTAATTATCAATTATCTCTGTCCCTTTACCAACAAAATAACTATATATCAGCAATGCTTGGGCAATTTTATTAACAAGAAGCAATAAACAATATAAAAAGATTGTTTTTTTTATTATATTAAAATTTTCATCATGGTAAGCGTTATGATCAAGGATAGAGAACATTCTTTCCAAAGGGGGAATGCTGTATTATCAGATTTTATTCGACTCGGGCATGCGCAATCATACAAAGGCATTCATTTGATCTATTTGGATAAGTTGTCTTTTTTAGTTGGAAGAACATGAATCGTTTTTTTTTACTCCCATTTATATTTGAGAATACATGTAACTAAATGCATAATTATCATGTCAATTAATGTAGCCATCTGAAATTCATGGCCCTAGGACAGAACCGATATGGTTATAGTGAAAATGTATTGGATCATATAAAATCGTCTTTTCTACTTCTATATATATTTAAAAAAACAAACAAACCAAAATGCATGGTTATGATTTCAATGAAGCCTCTTTACAAAGAACTGCGAACGCTAACGCCCGTTTCCCACCTACATTTCCAATATCTCGGAATTTCAGTCAAATATTCAAAAACTAAGTTTTCTACTAAAAGGTATTATCAAATCCTAATCAATTTATTTTAAAATAAAATTTGTAATCAGATTATTAATTCTTTTAACAGAAGTTTTGTTAACGCGGGGTCTTAAAATTTTCTCCATTGAAATCGTTCTCTATGAGTGAGGAAAATATTATTTAGCGGCCGATATGTGTATAAAAATTTAATAATCACATGTTTTCGTTGAAAATTAACGTAAATTTTGGTTTTAATTCATATTTGTTAATTATATTTTGGAACGTTACAAAGCAAAATGTTTTTTGGGAATGTATTTTGGTTCGAGATATATTCCCTCCCCCCCCCCCCCCCCCCCCGTGAAACAACAAACCCTTTGGTACAAATATGCTAAAAACAATATATAAAACCCCTCAAAAGGAATTTTTGTTTTACGGGGGGGGGGGGGGCTGTTTTATAAAAAATTCCGTTTTTCGTTAGTTTCTATTATGAAATGAGCTATTTTAACCCAAAATACATATTAGTAACTTCTCTTTGTTTGAACAAATCATTTATATTTAATGAAAATATACATTATTGTTTACATTAATATAAAAAAATAAATTTAATTAGACAATCATTAAAAAGTGACTTTTAGTTAGGCGGCTAGACAATGCTATTGTTCGCAGTCCTTGGGAAGTTTATGGTCCCGGCATCAGATGTTCAGACCTTAAGATGGGATTAACATAGGCATATGTTTTGTTGTCGGAAATATAAATTTCTGTGCATCGTATGCTTGTGTGTATTATAAATGAAACTGCATATTTAAGATTGACCATTGAGGGTCTGCAGGTCTCTTTTTACCATTAGTTTACAATTTTTGGTCCCTTGAACTAGGGTACTGTTAAGACAATTGGGATTCCTCTGACTCTTGTCACTTTTTCCCCTTTTATGAATTGCTTTTAGCAAAAGTGGGGTAATAGTCAGAGGAGTCTCGTTTAGTTTCCTCGTGGTTGTTTATTCAAGGAAGCATTGTAATATTCTAAGAAAATTAAACAGGACAATATACCAGACGAACCAAAACATTTGATACAAAAACGAAATCTAGATATTGTCTTTCATACATTTAATTTGTTTGAATAAACTAATTTGAAGACAAACAACAATGGAATGAAATTTGATACGTATTATGATTTAACAAATTAATCACTAATAAAATAGTGATGTAAACGATTTATCTCATCTAAGTACCCCGAGAGATAAATTTGCATGCAGAAAAGGGGATTCAAAATATGGAAACGATTCTATTCTATAATAATTTTTGATAAGTAGTTTCAAAATGAAACTCTGTGATTGACTGCGCAACAGTCGGACATTTTATTTTTGTACTCCTTTGTTTACTTTTTATGTGAAAATCAAATGGTGACCAATCACTGACAGCAGGGAAAGCGTGTGTTTATATTTACACTTTTAGACTGTTACCAGTATCAACCAAGACATTTATCATTTTAAACCCAAAAGTCTATTTAAATAGCATTCATCGGATGAAATTCTGTAGCTGTCAATGAGTTACGCCTGAATGTTAATTGATAAGTAGCGAAAAGTTATTGAATGTCAGAGATATAATTACTTGTATGCAATTATCTCTTTAGCTGCTGTTTAGTCACCTTTGTAGTTGACGAAATGGCAGCTAAACCTTCTTTATGTGATTTAATCTAGGAGTTTTCTCATGAAATGACCCCTTTCTTATACTTTCTATGACGATGCATACCTTACTGTCTCCCCTATAGAATAGCTGTCACTTTACGGAGCTTGTAAGTGGAAAACTATCTGTATTGTTAATTCATTTTAATTAATCATAAAAATCATCAAAATATGTACATCTTTCTTGTAGTTCACAATTCGTTTTAAATTCTATATATGAATATCAACGATAAAAGTTAGAGCGACTCTGTACAACAATGTCCACTTTTTAATCAAAAGGTGTTTATCTCCCCGAAAATTTGAGTAAATTATTAATATGCAAAAAATGAATAAAAAGGGGTAAAAAAGAATTGAAGGCAACTTAAATTCACTTCGCTAAGTCTCGCGTGCCAGTTTGTGAGCATTTGATTTGGCACCAATATATTGAACTGAAAATTAATATACAAAAGGCTTGATCTTCAAACAATTGCTTTTAAGATCTTTCTCGGCTTTTTTTAACAATAATATTGGCGATGGCATGTTGACACTTTCATCAAAAGTCACACTTTTAATAGTGATTTCGAAGAATGTGACCATCTTAAAAGCCTGTTGATCTGGAAAAGAATAAAGCACAATTTGAGAGAATTATAGGTACACATCCCCATAAAAACTTTCTTTCTTTAAACATTTACTGTATACAGGGTTATTCTCGCCCGTGTTATTTTCGCCCTTTTTCACTTGCAAACGGTTTCGCTCCGTCTTGAATTCACCCAGACAGAGTTGTGAATTAAGAAAGATAGTTTGAGACATAGGAATTCACCCAGTCTTAAATTAGCCTGCTGACAACTAGGGCGAAAGGGGCGAAAATAAAACAGGGCGAATATTTCCCTGTATATAGTATTTATAATTATTTAGAGCATCGCCAAAAAGAAGATGGGTAAATAAGGCTTGTAAAATGCCCATGCGAGGCCCCATGTGACGGCAAAAAGGCACTGTAGAATTAAAATATCTACAAATCTGATAACTTTTTGAAACACTCTTAAAAACATTAACAATGTACATGTATATTTAATATAACATCAATTTGCAACTCTTAAATATGTTAAATACTTTGAATAGATTGATTTAACTGGGGTGTACGTGTCAAAACCTCTAAATAGTGTCATTTTTAGAACTTCTATGCCTCTTCTTGTATAGAGTGGTCATGGGCTCTATTTTTGTCATAGTCTGAAAAGAGGTTTTAAGGAAATCTGTGAAACCGATTTTACGACTTAACCAAATGGGCATTTGCGCTATCCCCCCATCTTCTTTTGACAACTTGATACATATCGAACAAAACTACTTTTGTCTTGAAAATATACATGAAGTCAGAAAAGAGGTCAAGTTACGAGATTATGATTTTGAATGTTTTTGAAAAATTATTATATTTTATAATTGATTTCACCTTATACTGTTGTCAGCATCATCAATATCTGTACAAACCTCACCAAGCACAGCTGGTCTCCGTAATCACCTCCATATATAAGTATGTTTCTCGACGTATCTCAAACATCAGTACAAGACATATAAATGATCCAATCAAAATAATAATAATCTTTTCAGGCGTTATGGCAATTTGTGTGGTGACTTCTATTTTTGCTTTGGATGTATAAGTCGTTTTTTCAACTTCTGATTTCTGATGAGATTTTTGTGAAACACTTGTGAAAATATCTGCAAAGAAATTGAACAGGCATGAGTTTTACTAAGCTTCTTATCTTACGCAAAAATATTATTACTTAAGAACTTCTGCAAATAGTTGGAATATTTCTTAGTCCATGAAGCATACATCTGTCAGAAATGGCTTGCTTGTACCCAAAATAAAACTTGATCTATATATTATTATGACAAATCTGTATACCAAATTTCATTTCAATGTGTGCAACCTCTGCGAAGAAAATGAACAGAAACGGCAAATAATTGGAATTTTTTTATGTCCAAGGGGCATAACTCTGTCGAAAATGGCTCCATCGTACCCAAAATAAAACCTAATATAATCAAACTTGACTTAGATATTATTATGGTTAATATGTATACCAAATTGCATTTTAATATGTGCAGCCTCTGCGAAGAAAAGAAATTGAAACTGCAAATAACTGGAGATTTTCTAGGTCCAAGGGGCATAATTCTGTCGAAAATGGCTCGATCGTACTCAAAATAAAACCTAACCTAAAGATTATTATGAAAAATCTGTATACCAAATTTCATTTCATTATGTGCAACCTTTGCGAAGAAAATGAGCAGAAACTATTGGTGGACCGACAGACCAGTTGACAGAGAGACAGACAGACAGCAGCAAAGCAATATGCCCTCCCTTCTTCAAAAGAGGGCAAAGCTATAAAAAAGTAATATCCCAATCATCTAATAAACAAATAAAACAATCGTCTACTCTCATTTTTCAAGTTTATTCAAGATGACTTGTAAGAAATATCGATGTTTCCTTTTAGAAGTTGTGTATGGGTGTATTCACACCCCCAGTCTTTCCTGTGGATGCAATGCAATACATAACATATAAGCTTTAAAATGTCACGTCCTTGTATGCACAAGTACATTACTATTTTATCAAATTCCAATTAAAACATAATGTATGGAGAACAGACATCATTCTAGGGAATATAACACGCTTTGCATTTTAACGGACTGACATTCTTGGAAACATTAATAAAATTAACTCTCTCGTACAACTTTAATTTATTCATAAATGTTTACAGGTTATCTTTGTTATTATTGGATGAGAGTGGTGTATCGTAAAGTCATTCATTGACACAAGAAATACAATTTAAAGGTTCAATGTCATGAATTAAACTTTTTAAGGTTTATCAATGTAGCTGTATATATAAGGATACGGAGTTCAACATTCAAAATTAATATTTAAGAAATTACTTTTACGTGCAAAAAAGAGAACCATGAGACCTTTTTATAAATTGACTAAATGTCTAAAAACAGTAATCTGAAATCACCAACTAGTCCTTAAGAATCCTTTTAAAGTAATGAAATTATTTTTTAAGACTTGATAAAACTTTAAAAAAATCTTTTAAACTGATTTTTACTTTAACTTTCAACACTGGATGTGTGCCATTTATATAATTATGTACTCTTAAGGAGGTTGGCACCTGAAATAAAAGTAATGTCAATCATCCGAAAACCACTTAGATATAAAGAGGGGGCCTAAAATGTTCATTTTTTTTTATTTGTGACCAAGGTCACATGCCAATTTTTTTTTTTTTCGAAATATAGGCCCCTAACAAAAATGATAATTCTTCTGAAACTTTTGTTGCTATAATTTGACATGGAAATTGATAATTACAAGAAATCAAACATAAATTTATAGGTTAAACAATTATTTAGTTATGACTTTAATACAGTATGAAGTTGAACACATGTATTGACTATAAAAGTAAAAGTTTAAAAATTCTTGCTTTACTGGTGGCTTCAAAGGCCAGTACACAATGAACACTACAACAGATGTTACACAATTTTGGAGTAATCAAATTATAACGCAAAAAAAAATATAGTAATGTCATCTTTCCAAAACTTTGTATACAACTAGACATACATTTAATGTCTCATTTAAAAGTAAAACAAGTAGAGGTCACATCTAAAAAAAAATGATATACATGTAGCATGAAAAAAGCTAATTTTAGGCCAAAATACATGTATATCGATAGAATATCAAAATATCGTTTAGATATGTTTTTCAGAATATAGTGAATATATTGTAATACACAAGCTATCTAGAAGTTTGGTCCGCGTTGAAAATGAGGAAGCTAAAGTAGCAGTACTTAAAAACTATTGAGTTATGAAAATTGTTCATTTCCTTCTTGAAAATCTCCCGCCACAAACTATAGTCCCTTACTAAACTCTGTAAAAATGTAAATTTTTAAAAACAATTTTATTCAATATAGTTTATTTGGCATTGTGAAAAATATATACCACTAGAATTAATCTGTGATGCAGAAATTTCAGACTAGAGGTGACCCAGAATGGCTACCCAAAACCTAAGGAGCAAACCTCTTAATATAAATTTGCTACTTTAGTGATCAATTTATTATTAAGTACAAGTTTTGATGTTATTTTGTCTAAAAACATTTTATTAGGAGATAAATGTACGAATACCGAATGATTATCAAACGAGGGTGCTGTGTCTCCAGTATACGTCTTTGAAAAAAGCTTCACAACAACAAAAAGAAGTTCCAAGTATTGTGAGATCGACTGCACGAAAGATCAATGCTCAGTCAAGCGGGATTTCAAATCGATAAACACAAAAGAGCACAAAGAAAACGCACCGGGAAATCAGTTTGAGTTAAATATGAAGGACAGCAAATTCGAATTCAACATTCCTTCAACAAAGGCTGGACAATTTGAGTGAATTGAAGAAATGAATGATGCAGAGAGATTTAGAGAAACAACCGTATCAGGCATTGATAAAGAAATTGTGGAGTTGCGACAACTAAACAAAATTCGAAAAATACCAGATGGGTTGATCACTGTCAATGAATATTTAGATGACCACTGCAAATAGCCAATAATAACGGTAGTGCTGTTAAGATTTTAGTCTTTCGTCAACAGGGTACTTCTTTACAAAAGTTGTCAGAGTGTTGGGAAAATACTGGAGATCACATAGTATACCGGTCATAGTGAACTTGGTCGATGGCTGGGTTTGTGACACTTTTCAAATGTGTAAGTCTGTACCAGACTCGATACAACAATACATTATCTACAGAACCAAGTTTTGTTTGGATTTCTTATAAATCAGGAAAATGGAATGTTAGAATTACCTGTTCCTTATAGAAAATATTTTGGATATCTGTTGATTAAAATGATGTATGAAATGTATATTAACTTGTGTTGTTATCATTCTTTCTGCCTTTAGATCTGTGACATATATTGTGAAACACCCTGTATAAAACAAAAACTATATAGAGAACAACGTTTCTGCGAAAAGTTATCTTCTATTGTATGAAAAATTATTGTATCAAAACCATCATTTGAAAATATATATATACCTGTCCAGCTAATGACCAGATTGCAGTTTTTCTATCTAAAATTCAATTCGTAAACGGTGACGTAAATAACTCTTTGCGACTCCAAAACAAGGTGACGTCATACATGTAATAGACTATCAGTCAAGGCAAGTAAACAACGGACGCAAAATGCGACGGTTTGCTATTATAACGGGTATATGGATTAGCTAATTACAGTGAAGTAATATCAGGTAGAGCATCTGTAACTTAATTTCTACGGGCGGCAGAACATCAACAGTGACCGTTTGATACCGACGATATTTTGGAAATGAACTTTACGCAAACTCCGCTTCGCGTCGGGCAATATTTCGTCACTCGGAGGTTAATATATAATCGATGTTGCCATCAACCCCAATCAACATTTGTATAATGTTACTGAGACTTAATATGTCAATATTGGGTGTCAACAGCATAAACATTTAGCTGTGCATCCCTTAATTGATTATTGCATGCGAAATTCATTTGGAGTAAAATTTTTGACATGAGTTTCAGTTAAAATATACATCATGCTCCTTATAATTAGACGTTTCACAAACTTTTTGCTCATAAAACATGTTCTGTTTTTAGTTATTTGTCTCTAATTTTACTTTGTGGATAACGCCACTGTGCAGGAGTGCGGGGAAACCTAGCATTTGAAAACACGATGGAAGAAGAGTTTGTTTACAATTTAGAATCACGTTTTTCACGCCTTAAATTAGATACATGTAATTCTTATATCAGATGATACCCGAAGCATTATCATTCCGATATTCATTAATGTAGAACGATATAAAGAGTTAATTATGTAAAATAAAAAAATGAAACACGACTTGATGTTAGCATCATCGGAGTAAATACCCCTCTCCCTGAGGGATGAATGTACCGAGAGTGTTTATTTATTCTTTATTCAAAAATTCCTCTAAACGAAAATCCACTTGTGCACGTGGTTTAAAACATCAAGTTAAACACACGGAATACATGGAGCAGGAACCTGAATTATTTTTCTTCTTTAAAAAATACAGTTTCAGTTATTCAATTCATCACGATTTTACAAAAAAACATGCATAGAAAAGCATAGTAATGCAAAGTAATGCCATGTAATGCCAGCATTACACTAGATTTTTGGAAGTAATGCATTACATTACCATTACTTGTAATGCTAAAATTGTGGCATTACACATTACTAGCATTACTTTGAAAATATGTAATGCATTGCATTGCAATGCATTACCATTACATTTAGCATTACCCCAAGCCTGACATATACCTTTAATTATTCTTAAAGAATATATAAACAGCTCCCTCTCAAGACCAAAAAAGCCCCAAAGAACCTACCCCCCCCCCCCAAAAAAAAACGAAAAACAAAAAAAACAAAAAAAAACCCAACAACAACCCTCCCCCCCCCCCCCCCCCAAAAAGAAAGAAATTAAATCGTAGTTTATGATTTCATTTTTAATTTATGCAAAAAGTTTACCTTTGTCACTGTTATTTTACAAGTAATGAAAATGTATTTATAATTCTTTTGATTATGTGTTGAATTTATTTAAATTCAGAACATAAAAATCAATATTGATCCAGGAATTGTTGAACTCAAAGCTTTATTAAAAATCTTTTAATGTATTTCCTTCCGTTTGAATGAATGTTTCCTTGTGCATGCATGTATCAACAAGATATCCAACAAATAAAATTTCTTTTTCTATTTTGAAATTTTATAACCAATATTTCCTTACTCATGGGTTAATATACATCATCTATTAAATAATGGACTACGTTTATTATATAATTAGAATATTTTACATCGTAATAAATTATTTTTTTTATGTCAGCTCATTAAAAATTGTTTGTCAATCTGTCAATTCCTTTTTGTTTGAATTTTCGTTTTTGTTCTCTCGATCCTCAATACCAGTATAAATACCCTTTCATTTTTTTCAAATGAATGGTTGGACCCCACTCAAAACGGCATTACGGAGGAGTTCTTTCCCTATAAATTATAACCTGTATATATGAGATTGGCATCAAAAGTTGTCAACTGTCAGACTCCTTTTTAATGCTGCTTGGTCCGATTTTTTTTGTTATTACAGTATCAAATAATTTTCTATACAAACCATCTGTCTTAGAAAGTTATGGACTCTCTCATATCAACACAAGCAGAATCGGTCTCTTTTCAAAGTTACAAATATTTAAAGTAAATAAAAATAATTTCTTTTTGGGCAAACAAAAAAACTGACCAAAATGCATTATGGGATATTTAGAAAAGGGAAACGTTTGGTTTCGTCCCCCGAATGATTCGTAATACAACCATTCCCGTCTTGACGTCAGGGGTGAATTTTAACATGAGGTGAAATAACGCGATTCCTTTATATGTTCTTTGTTTTGTTAACAAATTTTGAACATAATTTTTTTTCATTGAAATTTGACTTAATTTACTAAGAAACCTACTGCAATGTTTATTATAATACATATAATTAATTAGCATAAAAATCGTTTAAAAACGTGCACAAAATTTGATATAAAATCGGACCAAACAGCATTAAGAAAACTGATTTTATCAGATAAAAAACTATGACAAAGTAAACTTTCGTTTATCAATTTACGAATACTTTTTTTTATTACATCGTTAATCTAAATTTGACAACTGCTTTTAGAACAAGGTTTCCTCTTTCCTAACACGTCTCAAGCATTCAATGCTAATTTTCTTTTAGAACATTTCAGTTGAACAGTTCCTTTTCCAGCAACCAGTTTTTTAAATTTATTTAATCATTGCTTCGACTTTGTTGTAAATAAATGTGATCTTTATTATATATAAGATACTGTGGTTTCATTAATATTCAAGGGTATCAATTTTCGTGGATAAAGATAAAAAATCACAATTTTTAAAGGATACATACATTCGTGGCTAATAGACAGGTTGCTTGAGATTTAAAACGTGTACGGGTACGCGTACGTGTGTTAAAACTACACGTACACGTACACGTTTTTGTAATTTATCAGTTGAGATTTCTAGATCTTAACTTGTAGGATATAAACGTGTACGTAAATCGATGCAGTTTTGTGACATGAATTTATTTAGTTAATTCCAAATAAATGGTAAATTTCTTATCAATTTTCTTGCAAATGAAGTTTAAAAATCTATATAATGTATCACAAGAATACATTCACTCATCAATAAGATTTTATGTAAAAAGCTACACGTTTGTACTTACGTGTAGACGAAACTCTTCAAGTTTAGAGAACGTGTAGAAACCATGTCGTCACAAAAATTGATGACGTTATACGCGAAGAATTTTAGGTGATTCCCCTTGTTCACGTACACGTACCCGTACACGTTTGAAATCTCCACCTCACTAACACGTTTGAAATCTCAACCTCGCTAATGACCCTATCAATACAAGATATTAGAGAGGTTAAGCATTTAAACGTGTACATCTACGGGTACGTGTGAAGCTACAAGTCTGTTTACACGTACACGTACCAAAATTTGGATTATGTTATATAACTGTATGTGTATGCGAACATGTAAAATAATTAGATTCAACGTTTTCAACATGTTTAATCTACTCTCATTGTTTATGAAATTATTCTATGACTTTGATGACACCAAAAGCATAGTTGTCCTTAATTTGTTGTCTGCTTTACATTACACAACATCTGATGTACACTTAGTCTATATTCTTATCAAAAAATGCTAGTTTCATCTACGTGTACTTTTGATTCTACACGTTTTGTACAACTTGTAGAATTACGCGGTATACGGAAAATGTGACGTATTACACATAAGATTAGGGGATTCCCCTTATTACACGTACTCGTACACGTTGAAATGCTTAACCTTTCTATTAATAGAAATTGCACTTCAATGAGCACTTAATTTCGTGGATCAACTTAATAACAAAATCCACGAAAATTGGTATTCAACGAATATTGATGAAACCACAGTACATACCTTTTCTCACGATCTCATTTAAAAAGAACAAATTTCGTATCAATTAAACTCATCAGATGCTTCTTAGTTACATATCATTACTATCAGAGCAAACTCACAACCGAAAGTAAATAGGTTTATTTGTAAGAATAATATTGCATTGCCTCCTGCTGTATCAGCAACTGTTTTAATGGTTACAAATTGGTCAAGGTTAAAAAGAAGAACTCATAATGAAAGTAAATCTTGCGCCTTTATTTACCTGATTTAGTTTAGTGAGCGAATTCATTCATGATTATAATTTTAGAATCTAAACATCCTACTTTTTAGTTACATAACAGGGGATTGATTCGATCATTTTGTTTTACGATTTACATATGAAAAAATATGAAAGGGCATCGTCAACATAGACGTTTTTTTGACATTTATTTGGACGTTCGATTGACACTGAGAGTCTGTTCGTCACCTATCTTAATTTCTCAAATGTGGCGGATATATGGAGAAACGATTGATTTATAAATTTGAATTGAATCAAAACTATGTAAAATTGTTACCTAACGTTGTCATTTGACATAAATATATGTTATGTTCAATAAGTTGTGTATGAAAAACACATACAACTGTTACAATAATTTTAAAAAATCATTCCTTGTAAACAATATT
This sequence comes from Magallana hongkongensis, assembly GCA_015776775.1. Classification (NCBI taxonomy): domain Eukaryota; kingdom Metazoa; phylum Mollusca; class Bivalvia; order Ostreida; family Ostreidae; genus Magallana; species Magallana hongkongensis. The sequence goes on from CM027470.1 coordinate 31,599,246, forward strand.
AAGCTTTCCTAAGAAATGTATAAATGATACTTTTATTATTGTATTAAAAGTTTTTTCGTATACATTTATTGTACTTTACTTTTCAGTACACAATTTTTTTTATGAATATTATCCATATAGGACACTTCAAGTATACCTGGTAACTTTTGGTGAGTAGTGTTCTTTGCACTTTGTAATTCATTCGACCGCTTATGTTTTACTGTAGCTGTTCCAATCTCTGAATCAAAATAGAGATGGCAATTTCAAATGACTAGTAATCACCGAAATTATATCAACAGATATTCATCTTTTTTTAAAGAATGTTTGTTCTGTCATGAAATCAGGAAAGAGTAATAATTGAAAATTGTAACTTAAGAATTCGTACCTGGGATTTCAGTGGTTTTTTGGCAACCGAATATATGATGACACGCTGAACAGTTACACACTTGACTACATAGAATTCCGTATGAAGGCTGTGTACACATATCAGAGCAGTTGTGTCCGAAGTATCCAGCAGGACAGTCTACAAATTTCACAGGTCTGATACAACTCTTATTGACAGTCGTCATTTTTGGTAGTATGGATTGAAAATAACAAATGCATGTACATGCAGCGACTTATTATGTTAGTTAAAGTATTAATTTAAACACGATACCTTTTCATTTCTCTCCATCTTTAAATGTATTGTAGGTACAACCACCCGTATCATTGTTAGCAACTCTATAAAATGAGTATCATAAATACGCAGTTGTAGAAATCAAACACTTTACGGAAGGCAAATCTTTAAAAAAAAATTACTACTCTACGCTATTCAATCAAGCTTAAAATCAATGACTAAGATATATAAAAAATCAATAATATTTCTTGTACCTGTTAATACGAGCAGCCCATATAAAGATAACAGTACTGACGCATCTACCTAAAAAAATATTAAACATCTTTGAATATTCGTTAGTAATACACTTCCAGCACTGATATTTTGAGTTCTTGTGTCATAATATTATATAGAACACTTGATGATATCCTACGCACGCGCGGGAAATGATATTTCACGCATTGTTTTGTACATATATTTTGTATTCGCTGTGTCCGATTTAGTTTTCTGATTCGATTTCATATTTTTTTTTTATTTTCATGTTTGCATTATCTATATTCTATTATTTGTCAACCTTCAATTGCATATACGTGCGCAATGACTCTTACTTCAACAAGGGGAGGGAGATGTAGTGAGACACATCTCTTTTCTGAAATTTATTCTTTAATTCAAATTTCACAATTATTTTACTTTCTAAAAAAAGTTTTCTATATGTAAGTTTCAGATTAAAGGTTGTTTTGAAAAAAGAAGTAGGGGAGGGGTTTCACCTCCGTTTTATACGCACATCCTGTTGAATCGTGCATTCATTAAACGAATTGGTTCAATTTAATTTTTCAAAAGAACGATTACACTTATGGGCCCCTGTATAAATGAAAAAGAATGAAGATTCAAATTAAGCATAATTTTTATCTCACGTCATTTATTGATATTTAAATCATATGAATCAACAGGTTTAAGCGCTGAATTTAGCTTATATAAAAGCACGAAACTTTACAACATAGTAGGGGTCAGCCGACATTCGTATATTTTGTATAGTAAATCGAGGTCGGGCATTCAAAGCCTTTATTTTCTGCCAGTGTAACAGTGTACAAGCTTGATGAAAAGATAACAGACGCATTATACATTTACTTCTGTGAAAATAAGAAGTTTGTACAACATTAGGCTGGTACTTGGAAAATGTATTAAAATTTTAAGTTCTTTCCTGTAGCAAGCAAGGGTTATTGCCCTCGTGACCCGTGCATGTTGAACCAACGTATTACATAAACTATTTTAAATAGTCACTTGGGTTCTGTTCAGGTAGACGTTTGTCATATATGCTCACTGTAAAACACCGACACGTTTGAAATCGGTTTCAATCGACTTTGTTTGGTCAGAGATGCATGTTTGTTTGATCACTATGGTAATATGCAACTTCAAAGTTTTACTCATTTTTTTTCCCAGACATAAAGTAATGCATACAGTATAATTCAGCAAACGCGCCAAGGGTATAAGTTCAATAAACTTAAAACACCCTCTTCTGTGATAATGTTTAAACAAAATTTACATTTTTAAAGAAAACGACAATATCAAAGGGAATCATAAATACCATCATTGAAGTTATACCAAATAGATAAAAAAAAAATCGTTAAAAAGAACATAAAATGATTATAAGCTATTATATTTTTAATCAATATTAAAACTGCACTTAGCTTGATAAAAATGGCTGAACGTTGAAATATAAATTTTCAATGATCGAGTTATATAGCCATAATAAATCACTACTGTCGATATTGTTTAATTTTTCTATTCTAAAGATAACACTGAATCACCCATTTCGTGGAATAATAATATTTTACACAAGATAAAAAGTAATGATGTGCATCTTCTACTCTTTCACAAGATAATAATAAATTGAAAGACTATCAATGATTTTACAATTATATAAATCTTTTTTACAATATACAATTGCGACAAAGGCTAGTGTGAATGATATTCCAGTAAAGTTCATATGAAATATAAGATGGAGGTTGAGATATAGAAGGCAGAAAACTGTTCTTAAAAGATTTTAATGTTGACGATTTCTTAATTTCTAATTTCTATAGGCATACCATTCCACAAATCAAGAGGGAACAAAAGAAGATTTTTAAATATTTAGTCTACATTTTGGAAAACTGTAATTTTGCGATTGTCTTGAAATATAAGTAGAGCCAAGCGAGCGAGTGTCTACCCTGTAACTAATCTTGCTGCTGCTAAGTGTGATTTTTCAGGCTTGTTCGAATTATAATTTGATCAGTGACTACAAATTTATTCCATCTGGGGTCTTATAAATGTCTTCTTAGACATGATATTTCTATGTAAAACTCTAAGACTTTGACTTCCAAATAACTTTCAAATAAAGGTACATGTAGTACATTGACTGTTTTCCATTGAAAAGGCAAATGAACATTCTTTCAAAGAATGATTAAGGAAGACAAAGAGGAGCTGATACAAAAATGGTAGCCTTTAACATTTTATGACTAATATTTATTTTGTTCATGGGTAGAGTATAAACAATGTCAATAACATCCAGTTCTGTGATAATAATTCTATCAAAATTTTATTACAAAAAAGGGGAAATTGTGGCTATGTTGATTAATTTTCATGTGTAGACGAAATATATGCCAAAAAATTGTTTAATGACTCCACCTTATCACTTTCATTGTAGGATATATTCACTACACCGTCTTGAACATTTTTAAGTGATAGTATTTCGGTCCTATTTTTATATTTAAAAACAATAAAAACAAAACAAACAATTTTGGAAATTCTGTTCGGGTTTTTTTTTATGAATTCACTTATCACTGCGACCCGTGTTCCATCCCCGTGATAAACAGTGGTTGTTAGTGACAGGGTATAGTGGTCGCCCGCTTGGCTTGGACACGTGGGTTTTCTCCGGGCACCCCAGTTTCCTCCCTCAGCAATGACCCCCTTGCGCCAACATCCGTGCCAACGAGAGATATCAACATAATTTGTAGAACTTGTTTATCAACTACGGCGGCGTGGAAGGGACGAATGACGATTTTCTTAGGACGATATAACTTATTTGTTCAAACAAATACTAGTAAGTTATTTGATCGGAGGAATAAGGTTTTGTTCGGACAAATTAACAATTTGTTCAGAACAATTAGCTATTTGTTGGGACGAGTTAGAATTTGTTCGGACGAATAAGTTTTTTTGTTTTGACGAATTAGGATTTGTTCGGACGAATTACGATTTGCTTAGACGAATTAGGATTTGCTCGGACGAATTAACTATTTGTTCAGAAGAATTAGCTATTTGTTCGGACGAGTTAGAATTTGTTCGGACCAATAAGTTGTTTTTGTTTTGACGAATTAGGATTTGTTCGGACGAATTACGATTTGCTCAGACGAATTAGGATTTGCTCGGACGAATTAAGATTTGTTCGGACGAACAAGTTATACGTTTATAAAAACAGCATTTTTGATGAGTAATTTATAAGACTATCTGATATGGCAATGATATAAATGATAAAGGGGGAGAGGGTCTGTGATCAAGCCACTCATTTTCTGGAATTTTGGTTTTCCTTTAAACGATAAATCCTATATGTTATGCATGTACTAGTCACTGATACTTCAAGGGTGTTGAAACAGGCGGCAGAGGCGTTCGCCGCCCCAGACATTTTGCTAAAAATGATTTAAAAAAGATTCAGACTGTGTCACAATTGCATTCAAATTGTAATGGGATCTTAAAACATTTCACCAATCTGGTAAAAAGGATGGTCCTTGTAAGTCAAACAAAACAATATTTACAAAACAAAAACAATTTATTTATAAAAAATACAATAAATAGGAGGTTATTGACATCAGTTCTTTTCGGATGGACGCAACCAAAACTATGGGAGTATGTTTGGAACATAATTGTGACAGACTGATTAGAAATTTGATAATGATGAACTGTATTCACTATAGCGGCGATGATAACGGCGATTTATGTTTGATTGAGCGGCACAGTGTCAACTTGATTGTTTACAGTCAAACAAGTGAGGTATGTAGTCATGTACATGTTTCTGGCGTGTTTTGACAACCAACAGTGCATTAATTAGATACATCTGACTTTAAAGGAATATCGTTCTTCAGCTTTGATGATCAATTACAAGTTGTAAGTTAGAAACAACTAACCTTATATATTTAATGATATCTATCTATCTATCTATCTATCTATCTATCTATCTATATATCAATGCCGGGGGCCATAAGTTCAATCGTTCTTTGGAAAAATTAAATTGAACTAATTCGTTTCTTGAATGCACGATTTTAGTTTTAATCGTGAACTTTCCAAAACAGGGTAACTAAGAAACTAAGACTAATTAACGTCATTGCGGAAAGTGTAGGACGAGTTCAGATCTACCTTGAATCGGCAACTTTGGTTAAAAATTAAAGATGAATAAGCATGTCCTTGCATGTTTAGATTAACACACACTTGAGTAGTCTTAAATGATAATTTGTGAAGCATGATCGAATTATGTTGATATGTGCGTATAACACGGAGGCGAAACGTGTCTCCCATTATTGTTCAAAACAACCTTTAATCTGAAATTTACATATAGAAAACTTATCTACAAATTATTTTCAAATTTAAAATACTACTAAAGAATAAATATTTGAAAAGAGATGCGTCTCACTGAATCTCTCTACCCATGTTGAACTAAGAATCATTAAGCATGTTTATGCGATTGATTGATCGACAAATAAGAGAATATAAATAATGCGAAAATTATTGCGAACATTTAAGAAATCGATTCAGAAAACTGAACCGAACACAGTGAATATAAGATATATGTACAAAAATATAAAGACCAATAATATGTGAAGTATCATTTCCCGCGCTTGCGCGGGATATCATCATGATTTCTATATAATATTCTGACACAAAAACTCAAAATATCATTGCTGGAAGTGTATTACTAACGAATATTTAAAGATGTTTATCATTTTTTTAGGTAGATGCCTCAGTACCATCATCTTTATATGGGCTACTCGTATTAACAGGTACCAGAAATACTATTGATATATTTTATATCCTAGTCATTGTTTTAAAGCTTGATTGAATAGTGTAGAGTAGTAATTTTTTCAAAGATTTAATTGACTTCTCTATAGTGTTCGATTTCTACAACTGCGTTTTTATGATACTCATTTTATAGAGTTGCTAACAATGATACGGGTGGTTGTACTTACAATACATTTAAAGATGGAGATGAATGCAAAGGTATCGTGTTTAAATTAATACTTCAACTAACCTAAAAAGATAGTCTCTGCATTTATTTGATATTTTCAATTCATACTACAAAAAATGACGACTGTCAATAAGAGTTGTATCAGACCTGTGAAATTTGTAGACTGCCCTGCTGGATACTTCGGACACAACTGCTCTGATATGTGTACACAGCCTTCATACGGAATTCAATGTGCTAAAGTGTGTAACTGTTCAGCGTGTCATCATATATTCGGTTGCAATTTAACCACTAAATTCCCAGGTACGAATTATTATTTTATAATTTCAACTAAAACTCTTTTCTGGTTTTATGACAGAACAGACATTCTAAAAAAATAGGTGATGAATTTCTGTAGATATAATTATAATAATTCCTGGCCATTTTAAAATGTCATTTTATTTTGAATCAGAGGTTGGACAAACTACAGTTACAGTAAAACATACCCACTCGAAAGAAATACGAATTGTAAAGAACACAACTCACCAAAAGCAACCAGGTATACTTCAAATTTTCTATATTCTACTAAATAATGAATTACAATAAATGTACAGAAGGAACCATTTAATAAAATAACAAGATCATTAGAAATCAAAGATTCATTTGCACTTCTTTGGAAAGCTTTATGTTGCTAACAACGAAAGAGTTTTTAATACTGTTGAAACTGTTATATGTGTTTTGTCATACATAAGATATTTAACTTAAAATATATTTTATGTCAAATGACAACGTTAAATAACAATTTTACATATTTTAATACCAATTTTTAAAACAATCATTTCTTTATATAGTTGTTACATTTAAGAAAGCCTAAGAGGTTTTGTTTCAAAACAATGTCAGTAAATTTGTCAAGATTCGTTCGCAGTTTCGTACAACAGACTCTCAACGTCGAGTGAACGTCAAATGCAACGTCGAAAAACGTCTATGTTATCATTGTTATTTCATATTTTCCATTAGTAAATTATAAAACAAACTGGCCTTATTAATCCCCTGTTATGCGACTGAACAGTAGGATGTTTAGATTCTGAAATTAGTTTTTGACTCCTACATGTTAATTAAATACGTAAAATTCTCATGAATTAATTCACTCATTTAACTAAATCACTTAAATAAAGGCCAATATTCGACATTCATTAAGCGTGTATTATTTCAACCCTATTTTGGAGCCATTAAAAGAGCTTACGATTTTCAAGTACACCTATTTACTTTCGGTTGTTAATTTGCTAGAATAGTAAATAGGTATATCAAAGAAGCAGGAGGTAAGTTTTATTCATATTTTATTTGTTCGCTTAAAATGAGACTGTGAATAAGGCATGTACATTATATTAACAAACAAGTAAGCTCTAATATATTTACAGCAAAGTCAAAGTAATATTTCACTTAAAAAATCGATTGCTGGAAGAGGGATTGCTCTACTGGTAAGTTCTGATAGAAAATTAGCCTTGAAAGATTGACGTGTGTTAGGAAAGAGGAATTCCTATTCTAAAAGCAGTTGTCAAACTTATATAAACGAGGAAATAAAAAAAATATATACTGTATTGTTGAATGAATATTCTTCAATTGAGAAAAGAAAGTTTATTTTAGTTTTTTTCTGACAAAATTCTGACAGATTTCTTTAAAAGGAACCTTGACATCTGACAACTTTTGATGAACATTATATATATATATATATATATATTTATATATATATATATATATATATATATATATATATATATATATATATATATATATATATATATATATATATATATATATAATTATATAATTACTTATTAAGTAAGTTACTGACTCACTACTGAAATATATTGGGTTGATCAATCTCATGAATGGCGAGGTGGAGCCGAGTCGTCTATGAGATTTATCAACCCAATATATTTCAGTAGTGAGTCAGTAACTACCCAGCGGGCATTTCAACGTTGAAACAACGTTGTTTCAACGTCAAGCATCAACGTTGAATCAACGTTGAAAAAAGGTTGCATATGAAAGTTGAGGCAACGTTGAAAAAGTGTTGAAATCTGGTTGAAAATATGTGGATATGACGTTGAAATTAAGTGACTTTTTTGTTAAATTTTTCTAATAAACATAATTTTTAATTGTGTTGTGCTGTTTAATGTGTTTTGACACTTTATTAAAAGAAGATGTGATCCAAATGTAAAAAAGTCGCTATTCATTTAAATACTGGTAATATACGAGTACATCCTTCGCTAACAGCTTTTGTATAAAATCCTTGTTAAAATGTTGAACTTTGCATTTCTTAATGTTTTCCATAAGCCTTGGAAAAATGAACACAAAGAAACCACGCGTACATTCCGCTAAATGGTAGCCATGCTTGTTTACCATGATATGGAACAAAGGAGGCCAACACAAAAATGTAGAATCCACAAAGGGGATGTCTTCAACGTTTAGAGTACGTTGGGTCTTCAACGTGGAATTAACGTTGATATATGGTTTGGGTTTCAACGTTGAAACCTCAACGTTGAATCAACGTTGAATAATGGTTGATCAACGTTGCAACTTGATTTCAACCTTTCCTCAACGTTGAAACAACGTTGCGTACCCACTGGGTAACGTATTAAGTGTTTTGTTTTCCATGGGACTATCAAGCAACAATGGGACTATCAAGCAACATATCTATTCGGAAATAGCGATGATCTACGCAAAGCCATGTACAAAGTGCCTAACATGATCATCTAGTCCAATTTAACTCATATAATTTCTTCAAAATTATCAATTCACCTTTCAAGTATTCTAAAAATCTTTGCTTTATACCCATGTTAACTTTCAATGTTTTGTTGCTATTCAAATTTGTACGTTTTCTCCCTTTCCTCTGCAGAGATTTGAGCAAATTTCGATGCTGCCATTTTGTTCTGCTCCAGACACAACAATGTGACGTCAAAATATTGAAAGGGCAACTACTCTAATTTTAAAGAATTTCAAAGGGAAACCACTCCAAATACTTTAAGAACATATGGCATGCGGTTTATGTATTAAATAATATGAAATGTCGAAATGAGTAAGCGAAGCGTCGGCCAATGACGGCCATATTGCCTAATCTTAGTTCTCACCGAACTCACATAGAGATATATGAGGCAATCACGTGCTATGTTTAAACCAACGAAATTATCACTTTCAGTCCGAAGGAAAACAAATATATATATTGGTCATAATTTATACGTAAAGCGCTCTTTCTTATTGCCGCTTTTAGTAAAGTCCATCCATTAATTTGAAGGAAAAAAATTAAACGGTGTTTAAATTGGCATAGTGGTTCGAGAGAAAAGGAAGAAAATATAAACAAAAACAAATTGACAGACAAAACCCCGGACAGAATGAGAAAAGAAACGCTTTGTTGAGTTTACAAATCAGTTGACATTAAAAAGGAACAATTCTTTGCGATAAAACTGAAAGTTATTACGATATAAAATAGTTCTATTTTAAATAAACTTAGTCAATATTTTAATACATAATGTATAGTAAACCATGATTAAGGAAATAATGATTATTAAATTTCAAAATAGAATAAGCAATTTATTTGTTGGATTTATTGCTTGGCACATGCATGCACCAGGAAACATTCTTTCAAACGGAAGGAAATACATTTAAAGATTTTAATAAACCTTTGAGTTTAACAATTCCTTGATCAGTATTGATATTTACGTTCTGAATTTAAATAAATGCTAAATCACATAATGAAAATAATTGAAAATACAGTTTATATTACTTGTAAAAATACATTGACAAAAGTCAATATTTTTGCATGAAATGAAAATGAATTCATGGTTACGATTCGTTTTTTAAAGGCACTGTTTATATAACTATTCTTAAAAAATAATTAACTAATTGGATAACTAATAATTAAGGGATGCACATCTAGATTTTAAGGTGGACACCCTATATAATTTTATTTAGTCTAAGCAACATTCATTTTGTTTAAACGATCCTTGATCCTTAAAACCCAACATAATTAAACAAAACAAAGAATAATTTGATACAATGAACTGATGATAAAAAGTTTGGGACTCAAATTGTTGTTTAGTATAAGCTAAATGTAGTTTATTAGGAATGACGGCATTTAATAAATAAGATTATAACAATTTATAATTGTATGTAAGAATTTACAATGAATTTTTTTCAACTTTGTAATATTTTTAAACTCAACTATATTTTGAATTAATGTCAACAACATGAAGTAAAAATCCACATAACATAATTCCTATTCGATAAAGAAATCGATTTTTTATTCACATAATTATATCCGTTCAATTTATGAGAACAAAATGGGTTATTTTTTAAACAAAACAATATATAACTTTAGCCGACGTTTTTTTTTTCTTTGTGTATCGTCATTAAGTCAGGCATGTACAACAAAGTCCCAAAGTCGTTTGTACGGAAAAATTAAACATCAAAACGAAATCAAGAAATGACGTTGCTCTTATGTTGATAATAAGTTATTTTGTTTTTTTTACTGGATAAATTGTATATTTAAATTAAAATCAATGATTAGTACTATATATATATGGTTTGAAGTCCTGGACTCTGGTACTGATGTTTATTATATCATCAGTTTTTTCTTTCTTTAAAGTATACATTATGTTAGTATACCCAATCAATTCAAGCAATTACATGAAAATACACTTAAGATTTAATTTTGATTATGATCGAGTTTCTCATTTTCTTCTACATGTTTGTAATCGTTAAAACAGCCTTTGGAAAGGCATTAGATATACCGGTATAAATAATAAAGGACGTATATTTACTTTCGGTTGAGAATTTGCTATAATCGTAAAAATGTATGGCAGAATGAAGGAAGAATTAAGTTAATGCTCCTCTACAATTGGATTGTGAACAAGGTATGTTCATTATATATCTTAGATAAGCAACAAATTGCAATCGCGAGGGAAAGAGGTTAGTTTCACTTGAAACTTCAGATCGACATGCCGTTATACTGATTTTTTCAGTACTAGCAAAGTGGGAGAAATAAATGTATCTAAATTAGTTTGTTCTTGAGTGTTTTTGATACGTACTAATTGTGTATAACATTTGCTGAACATATGCCAGGCAAGAGGAGTGTCAATTCTAAAAACAGTTTCAAAATTAAGGTTATAATGAAAAAAAAAAACGCTGCTAACGATGAAGTATTTTAAGATCCCCCCCCCCCAAAAAAAAAAAAATTACATTTTTTTCTTTGTTTTGCAGAACTTCTCTGACAGATACAGTTTCTTTAGAAGGAAGTCTCACATCTACACTATTGGATTTTAAAAGTGGATAGATATTTTATGACATTTTAAATATAAATTTTAGGAATTAACTTATTCCGACCAAATATCTTATTTCGCTCATATAATTGATTTTGAATTGCACTTGTCTTAAGATTTATACATGTACCCTTGTGGTCATTGATAGAGTGTTCTTTTTCTATTGTCCAAAATCCTAAAACATCGGAATGTATTTCGCCGCTTACTAAGATAAGGTAAATGGGAGTGCACGAGTACTGCCTGATTCTTGTAGCCTTGTTTATTATGTTTACAAAAGAGTATTTCAAAAGGATAACTTTGATTGTGTTTTCAAAAGAGTACTTTGATTGTGTGTAACTGGAATTTACATATATACATTAAAGTCACCAAGAATTATAATTTTGTCGGATAGTTCATGTGCTTTCTCGATGGACCATTCAACCTTTTTCCTGAATGATACTAGTATGTCGGAGTTGGTAGGACGGTATACGCAACAGATGAAAATATAAGAGGTAAGGTCGCTTATCTCTATCCATATACACTCCATATTTGAAGTTCTAAATCAAGACGTCTTACAGCACACAAACAATTGGTTAAATATATAATAACAACACCGTATGAGGTCCTATCATTTCGAAAAGTTTTACTAAAACCATTAATAGAAAGTTCATCGTTCAAAATATTGAAGCCTAAATGTGATTCTGTAAAACTTAAAATATCATTATCTGAAAGCAGACTCTGAAACTTTTAAAACTTAGTTCTTATACTACGTACATCTATAATCATAGACATTTTGCAAATAAACTACTAAATGCCCACACTAGAGTAACTGCTTACACCTTTTGTACCTTAACACGTGTGAGGTGATGTTCGTAAGCTATGATTCAACTTTTACTGATTAGTAATTATTGTGAAATTAATCAAAAACCTAATTTCATCTTCGATAAACAAGCCTGAAATATCAAAAATGAGAGTAAGGTGGTGGACATGCTTTGGCGGATCCAAATTAGGAGTTGTTTGCATCAAAATATATACTTGCATTGAAATGATATTGAATGATTACGTAAAGAACGAATATATTTATTGGTAATTTATCTAAAGTATACCTAGAAGTGAAGATTTGAAAATGAAATGGAATGAGCCAATTCGTTTCTTTAATGCGCGATTTTAGTCTTGATGGATAGAACGCTTGCGAATCACGAGCTCTGGTGAGAGAATGGGATAGAACTAATATTCAAGGTCATGGCGAAAAGTGTAGGATAAGTTACATGTAACCATCGGGTAGTTACTTTGGATTTGATAACTTTGGTTTAAAATATGCAAATAAATATGCATACACTAGCGTTTTTTTTTTAAATTTCATACAGTACCACGTCAGATTGGTAGTAAACCTTAGACATTAAATCTTAAACAATAAACAGAATCATTTTTTTATGGATTAAACGGGGAATTTTAATAATTGCGGGGGGGGGGGGGTAGGGGAATACTCCTCCCCATTTTTTAGAAAACATCTCTTTTCTGAAATTTTTATTTGGGACAGTGATAAAAATTATAATGTAATTTAATCAAAAGAACAAAATTTAGAGATACCACGCACTAAATACCTACAAACTAGTTTGAAATAAAATGATTTTTTGTCAGTCCTTCAAGAAAAAAAATGAAGGACTCGTACATATATTTGACATCTTTTTCAGTTTAGATTTTTCACCCCGTCCGCTTCTCTTAATATCCAGCCATGAAGTTAGTTTTTTAAATTAATTTTGAACAATAGGTTCAGAAGCAAACAGTATATATGTTGCAATATTATGAGAACCCCTGTAGCCAATTTACGCCACCACTTAATAAAATTTAAGTCTATTCTTACTGGTATTGTATTTTATGTTATTTAGCACTTTCAGTAGTCTTTTGATAAATACAATGAGTTATGCAACGTAAGAAATATAATTCGAAAAAAAAATCTAGATTAAATCAAAATCCCTTGTGCCATATTTTATCAACGACCTTAGACAGAACGAAAAAAATCTACGCTTTTAAAATACAATAAGTTTTAAAAAATTGGTATGCTATAAGTCGTGAAAAATGGAAGGCAAATTCATGGCAATTCAGCTACCTTTTTAATAATATTCAGTCACTTTGCGGTTCATTGAATAGCAGAGCTTCATTGCATGAAATGACCCCTTTCTTCTTTTTTCTATGACGCTACATACCAAGGCTTTAAAAGTTGTTTCTATCTAGTATCTGTGTTGTTTGATTGATTTTAATTAGACTGACATGAAATCATCGATAGATGTGCATTTTTCTGTAGTTAGCAAATTCATATTAAATTCTACAATTGTAGATCAACAATCAAAGTAAGAGCCACTCTCAGCACTCACATGCACAAAAATATCCAATTTCAAGCAAATCAAAACAACAAGAATTATTACACTCTCTTTATCTGACAGACAATTTGAGTAAATAATCAGCTTGCGACAAATGAACAAAAAACAAATTGAAGCAAATGCTTTTTGTAAAGTTGTCTCTACGTGAGCAGTTGCTTTGGCACCAAATATTGGACTACAAATTTATATACAATAGTCTTAACCTTCAGACAGTTGCTTTTAAGGTCTTTCTCGGTTTGCTTTTAATGACAATATTAGTGTTGGTTTGTTGAAAATATCACAATGCAACAATTCCTTTGCATTATCATAGAAAGTTGCGGAATAAGTAGACTTTTCTGCTGTGCTTTTCAATGGTTGATGTAGATGATTTCGAAATGATAGAATGTGAACATATTACATATAAAAGCATGTTCAAAGGACTTTTATGATCTGGAAAAGAATAACGCACAACTTAAGAGAACCATACCCTTCTTTAAAAAAACCCTGCCTTAAACACTTTCTTTCCTTGAACATTTATTCGTTATTTAAAACATCGCCCTCAATTTTGACATCTTGATACATATCGAGCAAAACTCTTTTTTTTTCTTGAAAATCTACATGAAGTCATTAAAAAAATCCAAGTCAAGAGATAATGATGTTGATAGTTTTTGAAAAATTATTATAAATATCTCATTATAGATATTAAAGAAATTCATCTTATGCTGTTGTCGACATCATCAATATTTGTATGAACCTCATCAAGCACAGCTGGTCTCCGAAATTACTTCCATATATAATTTTATTTCTCGACATATTTCAAACATCACTGCAAGACAAATAAAAGATCCCATTAAAATGATAATTACAGGTGTAATGTCTTTTTGGGGAATCTGCGTTGTCGTTACTTCCATTCTTCCGTTTGGTATATAAGTCGTTGTTTCAACTATAGATATTGAACCTGTTTTGAAAAAAGCAACGTTTCTGCAAGAAATTAATCTTCTTTTGTAGGAAAAACTATTGCATTAAAACCAACTAATGAACATACGTTTCAGTATTACTAGTTGTGGCCAGAAAAGTTTGGATGCAATTTTACGGTTTTTCAAACGATCAGCATTCCATACTTGAGTTTTCTGTTGTTTTTCAACACACAATAAAACATATGAAAAATGTAATTATGTATTTTCGGACGAACAGAGTGATGAAAAATATAATCAATTAGTCTTAATCTGTTTAAATGTGACACTACCTAACACATATTTCGTGTATGTGGAAATGCATCGAAATATAATAGAATTATTTATTGTTTATTTGTTTTAAATAATCAAGTCTGGTCTAAATTATTGTACAAAATACTTGATTTGAATGCAAATAAGGATTTCCGATGTAGATTGCAGTTTTCTATATCACAACTAAGGAGCGAACAATCAACATTCCTTAATATACCATGGATAAATAATAATGAGGGGTGAAGAAAGATTACAGAAATGCAGAGTATTTAATTGTTGTATTTTTTCATGAACAACAAGATGAAGGAAGATAAACAAATGTAAAATTTTGTTATGAAACAACGAGATAGAGAAAATGAAGCATAAAAAAAGACATGTGTATATATAAAAGGTATTGAAACTAAATATGTCCTTACGGGGTGTCAGCAGCATAAATATTTAGCTGTGTACCCCTTGATTATTGAATTTTTTTTTCATTTAAATGATTATTCTTAAATTATATGTAAAAAATAAAATAACGCACTCCCAGAGGAAAAAAAACATAACAATACAAAAAAGATAATTAAAACCCCAGAAAAACACCCCCCCCCCCCCAAACAAAAAAAACAAAAAAAAAACATAATTTTTTGGGAACTATAAAAAACATTTTTTTAAAGGACAAGAGCGTACACTGCCTGACAAAGAAATTTCAAAGTTAAAAAAAAAAATTCTTTCTGCTTTAAATAGTCTTTGAACAATTTTCACTTTTCACAGGTTCATAATTTGAATACATTAATTGTGTGTCCCTAATTATAATAATAATAAAACATACTTTCATTTATTTCATTCCCGTTTTATGGTATTGTTGTTTACAAACAAATCCACAACACGTGCTATCTAAAATGCTCGACCAAACCAACTGCATTATCGTATTCATTGCACCAAATCACTAGATAAGTTAATCGCTAACATCTATTTTGGAGACCATGCCCGATAACAAATACATTTACATATCAAATGTTATTTCTATCGGGCACGGTATCCAAATAAAATGAAAGCGATGAACTAAAATAATATGTAGTGAATGTTACACCTTATTATATTCATCCGCCATTTCTTGATTAAGCAAATTTATACTTATGCAATGAGTTGTCAATAACCAGAGAGGGAAAGTTAGTTTTTTGTACACAATGTAGTTGAATAAATGGAATAAAAAATCTTGTAATACGTTTAATACTTTGAGGAACTTATTTCTTATGCGCATTTAAAAGGCGGTGCAGAGCATGAATTTTTGGACGATTGCCAATCCAGACGATCGCTAGAAGGCTGCCGAGCATTAGCTCTACGCCTTAAAAAACAAAAAAATTAGCTTAAAAGCAAATGAAAAAAAAGAACAACGCCGACTATGATTCGAACACCCACTCAACTGATATGGACGGAGAACGAGCCTCCGCCTATCACAGTGAGGTACGTTGACACATTAAAGTAAATAAAATTGATTGTTTGACAATAATTCCTCAAAGTAGAATGTTTTTAGTAAAAACAAAAACAAAAATTTAACCCATTATTGGTCATTCTTTAAAAAAAGACTTTTAGGATTGAATAAAGACCCAATCATATCTAAATTTTGCAATTTAGGTATGACAGTAAACGAAGATTTTGGCATAAAACGCTATGCAGCTTAATTTGAAAACCTATAGCTGTCGTGGTTATAGAATGAAAACACAATATTGACTTTCATCGTGATATTTACAACAAATTAAATTGCATAAAAGCTAAAATTAATGTTGTAAATTCCTTATATTACGCGAGTACATAAATCAGAGATCCTGCTGTTTCGTATCTAATCGCGAGAATATAAAATCGCGAACGCGTACATGTAGCAGTTATCTAAAATTGAAATTCTTTCGTTTTCATTGCTTCATTCCATTGAATTAGGGATCTTTAGGACATAAAAATTGATATAAATTCCAAAACTCGCAACTTTATTAAAGATCTATAAGCGTATTTCCATCCGTTTGAATGAATGTTTCCTTGTGCATGCATGTACCAAGATATCTAATGAAAATAATTTCTTGTTTTATTTTGAAATTAGATATTGTCATAAATATTTCCTTTATTATGGGTATAATACATTGCCCATGTATGGGCTAAGTTACAATAATGGGGATATCAGATATCGTAATAAATTTCAGTTTTATCTCAGACATTTATTTTTTCCTTTTTTGTCATCTGATCTGAAAACTCAACAGAGTGTTTCTTTTCTAATTTTTTGGGTGGTTTTGTCTGTCAATCTGTCCATTCATCTTTTTGTGTTTCCGTCATTTTTGAACATCAATGCCAATTTAAACACCGTTTTATTATTTTTTTTCAAATGAATGCTTAGATCGCAGTAAAAACGGCATTAAGGAGGATCGTTCAATCAAAAAGTATAGCCAGGATATGAAAATATATGCATCATAATTTGTCAGATATCACTGTCAGACTCATTTTAAAATTAGCTGGATTTATATCAGAAAAAGCTGAAACAGTTGGAATTTTATTATTTTCAAAATACTACATTGACATTTTTTTTTATTTTGATTTTTTTAAAATTAATTTTGATAACTGCTTGTAGAAAAGGAAATTCTCTTTCCAAACAGATTTCAAATATTCAAGGTTAATTTCCGATGTTGCTTTGAAACGAAACTTTTCTAGTTATTTTAAATGTAACTGTTACATAAATAAATGATCGTTTATTTAAAAGAATAGGTAATATTTATGTAGATTTTATCAAATTTTTTATTTTTACATATTGTATGTCAAAATTAGGTATGTCAACGACTCTTCGAGAGCTCGACTATTGCTCGCTCACGACGATGATCGATTGAAGTAAAAAAAAAAATCTAATTGAGACATTTGTTTTTCTAAACGCATTAGTTTTTCAGATACAAATAAAATTAATAGCTTTCCTTTCTTGATATTTATAATTAAAAAGTTACAATCTGTTTAATCGGTGTCCCTGGTAATTTTTTAAGCGGCTAAACTAATTATTGCTCTGATTTTATAGATAAAATTATTATTTGAAATAAAAGAAGTTGGGCATACATGTAATTGAGAAGACCAATTCATTGTTTATTTTAATGATTAATATCAATTTAATTAAAATGTTTGTATACATGTTATTAAAAGTTTGATTATCTCTTTTGTTTTATAATCATTTAACTTTAAATTTGTTGATGACTTAATTTGAAAAAAGACTAGTTTTGTATCTCTTGGATGTTATGAAGCTCAATTTTGTGTAAGCTAACAAGTAAGACAATCTGGGACATTTGCTAGTGGGGATTTAGATAAAACACTTCTAGATAAATTTCAAATACAATTTTAAAAAAACCATTGTGTTCATATATTTATGATTAAAAAATGTTTGAGATAAAAATATTGGGTATGTGACAGTATCATTATTTGATTTTGAAAAGAACATATAATTTCAAAATCATCAACGATTACTCGACTATCGTTCGGCTAAAGCCCCGATTAATCTATTAGTCTTTTCGAGTATAACTGATATCCCTTGTTAAAATGTATAACAAAATAAACAAACCAACTATGACTTTATACGTACGACAATAGTTTAAAACTTTATATGTTAAACGTAATCCCTTTTCAAATTACATTTAGCGTTCCAAAGAAATGTATAGAATCTTGGACTTTTTAAGATCATTCTATTAAGTGTAATTATAACTTATAGTTTTTTGTATAAATTGATTGTACATGTACTATTTCAAAACACTATAAATAAAATTCATGTAAACAAATCAACATATACCTTGAATTTTTTGGTTTGTTATGTTCTTAGCAATTTGTAATTTAGGCGAGCTTTTATGTTTTACAGCAGTGGTTGGTCCCGTTTCTGAATCAAAATAGAGAAGACAATTCTGAATGAATAGGAATTATATAGAATATACACTGACGTTTTGCAAAACATTACAATTAAATACAAAAATGAAAATTTTAAGATATAATCATTCAATTTTTTATATAAATCTAAAATGACATGATAGAATAAAGCAGAGTGTAGTAATTGAAAAGTACTCTATAATTCGTACCTTGAGATTCGGTGTTTAAAGTGCAACCAAATGCATGATCACATGCCACACATTTACACACTTGACTACAGTGAACTCCGTATGAAGGTGGGGTGCACTTATCAGAGCAGTTTACTCCAAAATATCCTACAGGACAATCTACAATTATCAACAGATATAATAGAGACATCATAAAAAGTATCATCTTAAAAAGTTAAAAGAAATGAAATGTTTAGACTTTTTTAACAACGTATCAAATACCTCTACACTCGTTTCCATCTTTATATGTATTGTATCCACAGAATTTGGTAACATTACAAGCAGCTCTATCACAAAAAGCTACCAAAAAATTAAATACTACACAAAAAATACTTTATATATGACAACTATTTGAATAACTACGTTTTTATTTATGCTTAAAATCAATGATAAAGATTATAAAAAACCATCAACATGTCATGTACCTGTTAATACTAGTAGCCCATGTAAAGATTATGGTAATGACGCATCTACATGAAATATTACTTAGCATCATTGAATATCCTGTGTTACTTCCAGCAATGATATTTCCAGTTTTATGTGTCAGCATACTATATAGAACATTTATTTATAAACTTTTAGCACAGAGGTTTTCTCATTGGCGAGTACGAGGGCCATTCAAAAAAGACTTTTGCTATAGTTATATTACCTAACGTCATATTAATGTTTAATTTAGTAGACATACTTAAGCAATAGCTCCAAACAATTTGGCTCCCAAAAGTTTATATATATTTTTTTTATTTCTAAGAGTTATTTATAATCTAATCCTGCAAAAATGTGGTAACGGCACATGGTCAAAATTTGTATTAAGTCAACAACAAACCATATTATGTTGAAAGTAATGTCTCTATAAATTTGGCTGAAAACTAGATAATACTGAAATCTCAAATTATGAATTGCCATGATATTTAATGTACCAATCGGGAAAAAGTCTATACAAACTGTGAAAATGCTCAATGGTAAAAAAATGAAGTAAAAAATTGTTTTCACGGTTGTGTTTAATTGTACTGCATTTTTTTAGGGTGGTGGTATTTGTATTTTGAACATCAAAAAAAATGAAATAATGAGCAGCGTCATCTGACTTCATGGCTTTTCCTACAGTAAACGAAGAAACATGAAAATGAAAAAAAATAATTAAAGCTTCGAGGAACTTACTTATGATTCGTTTGGAAAGCTGCACGGTACCCTTACATTATTATGATAGTTTACTATATTATATGGTCACAAAAAATGTCCTAACAACAACAATAAGCACTTCATTTCCTTACATTTTTATTTTCACACCACTATAATTGTACACACAATTATTAAAATCTGCTCCAAATAAAAATATTAACAAATATAAAATGATATCTCACACTAAAAGAAAACTATAAATCTCTCTCCCAAAGATTTTTATTGTAAACACAATATAGATTATTCCCCTGTTATTATTATCATTGTGTGCTGACAATAATAATCTAGCCAAGAAGCCATTATTATTGTTGGTGGACAGATTTGGATGCTTGAAAAGAAACGTATGATTCTGAATCACAAAAATAATATCTACATTATGTCGGGCGGAGATTATTATTTGGACGCTTGAAATACAAACTCTTTAACAACGAAAATTATCAAATGTGACGTCACTAACAAAGTGTAGGTAATGCGGTGTAAACAAATGGTGAAGGACTAAGATAAATATCATTAAAATGTATCTATGCGTGTGTTTTACATACAGATGTGTAAGAGTAATTTTAAGTACGTTCAACATCAATGCCAGAAAGTTTAATGAGGAGCATTTAAGTGAAATTTATGAATGTTTAAAAGATTTATAACCCAAATTGTATTGTATAACCCCCCGCCTTCTGACCTAACGTTAACACTGGTGGATAATGTTCACTAAGTTGATTATACTAAGCTTAAGTTGTAGTTTACTATTTCAGCTTGCGATGGATGCCTTTCACCAGCACCCTACTCCTATTTAACACAACAGCTTTTGCATGATGCATTAAATATACTCTCATGCAAAGAGGTAAGTTTACACAGTGATATTTAAAGCTGCAGATCTGTAGCTCTCTGATTGAAAAAATTCGGATAGACAAACCTGAGAGTTTGCTCTCTGAATTATTTCAATAAGGGAGCTACAGATCTGCAGCTATAATAATTTAAGTTCAACTTCAATGTCAGAACATTATGCGTATTTAATTGTAATATATCTACTTTTTAACTTCAAGCCCTGTAGTTAACACTGGTTGTCTAGCTGTGAAGTAATTTAGTTTGATCATTTATTATGAAACATGCATACAACACATAGTGGAGCACATAGCTTAGTGGTTAAAAGCATTAAGCTTTACGATAATAACAAAAAAGTCACTAGTTTTAAACCTTACAGTGGTCACTTAATGATGTGTGTTGTGCGATTTGACATTGCGTTTTATCTATATTGTCTCAGTCCTTCTTAATGAAATTTGATGCCGACATTAGCTGAGAGTTGAACCTGTAATGGATCGGTGTTCTAATGTCTCTGCTTTGCATTATGAAAAACTGGGAAATTGCTGTATTAAGCACCAGCCTTATGCGATGTCATGGCTCGGAGAAGGGTTGAAAACAACACGATTGATTGACAGAATGAAATGGAATGAACTTTAGTAGCTGTATACTTTAGGTTTTATGTTGGTTTTAAATGTGTAAATTTTGTTTAAGCAGTCCAAAAATAGTATTCTTTATAGATACATGTATGTGAGTCTACCCCTTTACATACATGAAGTAATGCTTTAAAATATGTGGGGAAAGATATGAACAGTAGATATTGGCCACAGTAGCATAGCTTTAAAGCTTCTGACTAATATTGAGGGGGTCTAGGGTTTAATACCCAGTCAGGTCATATCTTTTTATTTTACATTTATTTATATGCTCTTTCCTCCTTTCTTACTACAATATAAACAAAATGCACTTGTGTAGAAACAAATCACCTTCTCCTTCATTGTTAAAATTGTACATCATACAAGTATGTGTGATGATATATAGAACATAACGCACTCTTTTCTGACCCAATCAAAAGTTCTGCATCAAGCAAATGTCATCATTCAATAGAGGATTAAGCGATTGCTGATTGGATGAAAAAAATAAGTATTATGCAATGCGCGTGGATATTTCTATTCTTTTAAAGCAATTTTGATCAAGGATGCATCTATTTCTCATTTAAGGTGGCTCACTTCACATCAAAATAGTTACAGAAATATTACTGATGATAGATAGATAGATAGATAGATAGATAGATAGATAGATAGATAGATAGATAGATAGATAGATAGATAGATAGATAGATAGATAGATAGATAGATAGATAGATAGATAGATAGAACTGTAGATATATATACAAGAATATTAGTGTGAAAGTAAAATAGTTGAAAAATATGCAATTTTGGATTTAAAAAGTATTTTCAAAACTTTAATTCAATAAATATGATCCAAAGTCCCAGGTTGATTCGAACTCATGATCTGCAGTTCACAAGCGTGATACTTTAACCACTGAGCAATGATAATATACAACCAAATCGATTCACCCTAAATAACGTAGTATTGAAAACAAATCAATAATTATAATGGGTAATGTAAATTGCTTTATCGTTATTGTAAAAAAGAAGGAAATAAGCACTTATCAAACCTGTAACAAAAATCATTATATGTGTGTTTGGGTGGGGGTCGGGTGGGGTGGGAAGAGGTATAGTACATTGAAAATTGTGTTTAAATGGTATTTTGTTAACCCCCCCCCACCCTTTGTTTTGCATCCTTCCCAAACAGGCGGTTTTCTGGGAGTGAGTTAGTTTTAAGTTGCTGTACTGTTGTAAATAACTAAGAATTATGTTTGCTTCGACAAAACATAAGGGAGTCCCTAAACCTTTGTGCCTAATAAATTAGAGACAACCAAATAGCATGCGATTAAAAAAAAACGTACCTCGCATAATGACAATCCTTACCGTCTATCATCCATGAACTAAAATGAAAATTCAGTTGCACATGCGCAATATTTCAAGCTTTTAAATGATAATCTCTGCCCCCAAATGAAGGTAGAGATTCAGAATCAGATAAATGTTTATTTTCAAGCGTTTAAATCTTTCCACCAACAATAATAATGTGTTCTTGGCAAGATTTTTATTGTCAGTACACAATAATAATGATAACCGGGAAATAATCTTTATTGTGAGATTTACAATAATAATCTTACGAAATAGTTTTGTTGTTTTCTCTTAGTGTGAGATATTATAATTTTGACATTTTTGTTCTGAGCAGATTAATAATTGTGTGCGGGTACAATTATAAGTATTGTGTCATGAAAATAAAAATGTAAGGAAATGTAAGGAAGTAATTATTTTTTTGGTAGGACATTTTTATTGTGGCCATATTATATAGCAAACTATAATTATAATGTGGGGATACAATACGGCTTTCCATATAAAGCAAAAACCTATCGATAATTTTACGAGTGTTGCTTTTATTAAAAAAATATACATAAAAAATCAGGTACGAATTCTTTTATTGAACATCAGAACATTACACATATAGAAATAGTTTGAAAATGATGAAGAACAACATGAACTGCTGACGTCACGAATACATAGCTATAGTATCAGGATAAGCAGAAAATTTCAACCGTAAGAACGCATAATTTAATTTGAACATATAATTCTCTCATGTTTTACATCTCTGAAGGGGTTGTATTTTATTGCCTGTTTAAGTTTGTGTTTGATGTAGTCAGTATGAAAAACTGTTTTTGTAACCCATTGTGTATATGTTGAAATCATAATCCATATGTTTATATCTTCATCAATGTTTGATGCGCAATTTGTTCGGTGTTTTTTGTTAAATTCACCCGTAAAACAATTCTTTCGTCATTTACTGTTATTTTATTTTTCATTCACACATGCAGTTGTTGCCGTACGTTAAATTAAAGACAAAATGCGTGTTGCTATGAGCTGCTCGATTTAAAAAAAAAGATATTAAGACATACGTGTAAAACATATTGCAACTGTTTGGTACATTAATTAATGCTTGTATAGTAACATTTAATCGGTGATGTAAAGAATATTCGTAGATATTTCCTGATAATTATTTATATTACTCACGCCGTGCATCCGCATACACACGTGCATTCCCATTTAAGCGATTGCACATTTGTTTGCACTTATAGAAAGAGGGTCACATTTAAAGCGATTCAAATGGAATTTGCAAAATAATGCTTGGATCATAACATCCATAACTAAACTTTAGAGTTTAATCTAAAAGTATATTTGTATATTTTAAAGTATATTCGTAAGTATAAAACATATTTCAAAACATAAGCTACTACTTTCAAAGCTGCTGACGAAATTAATTTTAGTTTTCAGCAGCTGAACGTTTTCATGGTTCTTAATGAATCTTAGATAGGGTGACATATACATAATTCAATTCCTAAACCGCATGTTGCGTTTTGTTTTCATACTAAAATATAATAACAACTCAATAGAGTATGCAGTATTTATACGTACACACATTTTACATGTAAACATGGTGTCTAAATAGAGTGGATTTAAAATTTAGGCATTGCAAGTCCTTTTTGCTGTCGGTGTTTGGATTCCATTTGATTTTCAGCTGTATATAATAGGCCTTAATTTGGTAACATAGTATTTATTTTACTGTTCAAAATACATTTAACATTTTTATGTTGAAATCAAGTTTGAAAATGAATTAACTACTTTGCAAGAATGTATTGTAGCTGACTATCTCTATTCTTCAGCAGTCTATTTGTCAAAAGGGCATTCATTCCCAAACATATATTTATAAACATCACAACATGCGATGCAGATTAAGGATCGATTAAACAATTTGCTAAATAAAGAATCTTAAAAACTAAATAAGAATCACATTGATTATCTGTGAAGATAAAACAACCAATATGTTATTTTTTACATCTCTTATCAACAGTCAATCAAAAGCATAAAACAAAATATCATTACAACAATCTATGTGCAAAGAGATGCCTGAAAAGGCTTTATTTATAATCCCGTATGCAAGCAAACTGTTACGTTATCATTCACTAAACAGTTATATCAACACATAAAATGTACATACAGAAGGATACTACAAATTACACGAAAGTCACTCTTACAATAGGAATCAGTGAAATTTATTCCCTAATGAAACATAATCAGGCAGCAACATTTTGCTTAGAGGAGGACTCTGATAAACACTGTCACTTAGTTATCTGCTCATTTAGTAGTTGGAAGATAAAAACAAATACATAATAACATTTTCTGGCCGTAGACTACCTATGGATGTCGTTGTATAGTCAGTTCGAAACAACGCTTACCTTTTGATGGATGAAAGAAACAACCTATGCAATGTTTACATCAAAATAAGTGGAAAATGAAGTAATCATTTAAAGCCTAAAGTAATTAATAGTACTGTTAGTACTGTTTTGTTCATTCATAGCGGATTGTTTTATCAGTTTCTGTTAGAATTGCTATCAGTTTTTTTTGTAATATAATTAGCACACACAAGTTACTTTATTTTAAACTTGGTGGCGTTCCCTTCAAGAACTGGTTATCATAAGGAAGTCTAGAAAGCATTTTCTAAACGGCTCTTTACATTATCCATATTTATTCAATTTTGAAACAGGCATCCGGTTTGTTCGTACATAAGTAAACCAATTTCCTCTGTTTTAATAAAGAAGAAAACATTCTTTGTGTTATAAGCACAAAACTGTTGTGCTAATCATTGACAAATGCATAACAAATACATCTGATAAATTAAAAATAAACGCTCACAATATTACTTAAGCGTCTGTAATACAAGGTAATGATCGTTTTGTGTGCATTCTCCAATATTATGTATTTACTTTGTTTTGTTACTACGCCATTTCAGATTTTAGAGAAACATACACATTAACATACATTACATTAACTCACAACATGCACACAGGAAAATATCAACTACACGTTACAAAACAGTTTGGCAATATTTTCTATTCTAACAACACTTTTGGTATTGACGTAAACACTGATGACTAGAAGTATGTGACTATGTACTTTTGAACACTTGTACACTGCTTTTGATTTTTATCATTTTTGTACCATTGCAGAAAGCAGATCTGATGTAATCACAGCAACTGAAAGCACATTAAAAGAAAAAATTCCAAAGCATGGTAGATTTGGCAAACAATTGGTTAATACGAAAAGAGCAGGCCCTTGGGGAATACCTTAAAAAGTCAACGCATTGCTTTTAAATTTATGAATAGGTAGATAAGGACAAAAATGCAGATTAAAGCCGACATTTCTTCATTAAAGTATTTGACCGCTATATCACTGTCTGCTGCTACTGAGGGTGTCTTATGCCTAATGTAAGGGTGATTGGGTGAACACAAAATATACTCATGATTGTATTTGCACTGGTATTTGCTACATTGCCCCTTATAATTGAAATCATAGCACTTCAATAGAGGGGTCTGCTCTGATTGTATCTGGGTACCAGTTATGTGTGTGCTGTAAATGTACAAGAGCCATAGCTCTTGATCAACAATGGCAAATGACATGGAGGGGTTAGCCTCCTTTTTTCAGCCTTAATTGTATATCATAATCCCTCCATCCTAATGTCTTACTCTACTTGCCCCCAGCCTAATTATATATATGTATTTGAACAATTGTACAGCTGCATCGGGATGTGCTGATGGATATACAGACCCTGAAACGTACTACTACACCAAAAAAGCGTGCGACTTTCGTGCGAGAAACGTTTCGTGTAAACCGTTTAGCGTTTCGTGTGAATCGTGAAGCGTTTCGTGTAAACCGTTTAGAGTTTCGGGCAAAGCTTGAAGCGTTACGGGTAAAGCGTGTAAATCGTTTCGGGCAAAGCGTGCGAGAACCGTGTGAAACGTTTATCAGATTTCATTCGGAACTCTCTGACAATTCAATTGTTTCAAAATAGCTCGTGTTAAACATTACTTTAAACTGTTTGTGATTGACAAAACTCCTTTGTAGATATTCTCGTGAAAAAAAAAAATTATAAGAAATTATATACTTATCTTTTTACAAAATTGAATTAATTTCTAACAAACAAAAGAAAGGTACGCGTATTGAAAGAAGATAAGTTACTGAGAATATTCGGCTGTGTACAACCAGCACACATAACCTCGGACATTGGGGACCTGTACCTGGCTGAACTTGTCGATCAAACTCTGTGTATTCGTTTTCATTGGATGGTCACGCGTCTCTTCTTTTGTCAATACCCAATAAAAATTTAATGACTTCAAGGTAGTCGAAATCAGTATTTGTTGGTGCACACAATATAATTGATAGATTATTTAACATTAATTTGACCAAAATTAAATGTAAACATAGAACGAAAATATACTGTTCGTTTCTATGAAAAGCGGGAAGTAAATTCTTCTGAATCCCGATTAGAAATATTTCTACAAGTTATTATTTTAATTATTTAAACACTGATAACAGAAAACAACAAGTAATTAACACACTGAAAATTTCCTAAAATGTACACATGCAATTAATTATTATGGTAATCTATATGCATAGTACTTAATTCAAATAGATTATGATAGATATATTGTACGCCGTTATTCGGGGCGCCGGTTATGTATACGAATATTGAGACAAAAATTTAAATCATTTTCATTTTTTGTTCTTTCCGAAATCCGATATAGTAATGACAACTTTCTTTATTTTTTAATCGATTGATTTTTTCTGTGATTTTATGTACGGAACATCTATTTACGCGAATGATATGTCATGAAAAAAAAGATGATCGGTTGTTTTATAGAATTTTCCTAACTTATGTGACTAATTTTATTTTACATAACTTTCAAAATTATCAATGTAAATAATTACAAATCCTGCCGAATACTGAAAAACCGATTTCAGTTTGTAATCATACGGATTTTATTTTTGGTATTGAATATGGTGTTACGGTAACTTTTTTCTCTGGAATTTTTATTATTTACGGGACTAATAAGAATCATGGATATTTCTTTTGAGCAATATATATATTTATAGAAGTAGTATTTTTTGCTAATTCTGTGAATAGAAAATTTTTTGCTTTAAATATAAGTACCAAATTAATTTTATTAATCAACTCAATACTTATGTACATATATGTTTCTAATATCAGAATTTCTATTATTTCGTGTTTTCTTAAAATTAATTCTTACAAACAGATTCAGGGTAAAAATCCGAGAGCACCTGAATCGATCAGGATAAAAGCGTGTCCAAAGCGTTGGAAAAGCGAGCAAATCGTTTCGTGCGAGAATCGTTTCGTGTAAACCGTTCAGCGTTTCGTGTGAACCGTTTAGCGAGCGTGTAGCGAGCGTGCAGCGAGCGTGTGGTGTAGTAGTACGTTTCAGGGTCTGTAAATGTATGGTGGCATAAATAAGAAATGCATCTGTCCACACCTGTATATCAGTAATTGTCTTAGCCTTTGACTTGGGTGCCAAGGTGAGGTAACCCTCTTTGATGGAAAATAATTTTGTCATCATTCGGGTCACCCCCATCTAAGTTAGCAATTAAAAGGCCCAAATGGACATACTCCCCATTTGCAATTTCAATTTTTAATTTATTGGGCACCACGTGACCTAAGTCGCTTTCGTAACTCTGTGTTTGGGCAAAATAATTGTCAGACATAATTTCAGGCACTGTACCTGTACATTGATCATGGCCCGCCATGCTTCGCTTTAGCGACTCGATGGGCATTGGCTGCATCCGGTTTTGGCCTAGAATATCCGCTACCGCATGGGACACTTGTTGCAACTGCTCGCTGGAGAGCAAGGATGGTGTCGTCTGTTCTGGTGCCACATGGTCAATGGGTATGGGTGCTGACTGAGCTTTTGGGTTAGCGGCAATTGCCCCATGGTGGTGCCTGGGTTGCCTCTTGGACCTTGTCGTTGGCTGGGCTGGCTCCTTATTTTTTCTCTTTGGCATGCCGAATTGCTCGGAATGTAAAAAAAAAATAAATCAGGTTAAAAATAGAAAAAATACATCAATACGCCAGAAATTACGTGTATACCGATGGACATGCTGCTCTCTGCACGCGGATGAAGCTTATACCAATTCCCACAAATCAACAAGAATAATCGGTCATCGGATCACTTTTATTACCTTACATGTAATACCTCTTCAACAATCTTATGTTACACCATAAATTGCTTGAACAGTACTATCTTGACACATTACGGGCCGAAATACAGATTTGTGAAGCGAAAATTAAAAGACAGCTTACCTTGTGAATTTTTCGAGAAGAATGACGAACTTGCGTATGACGTCACAGATTTGGTTGAGGTTACTAATATCCGAAAGGCCAAAGGGCCTGAGGACACTGATAATACTAAATTCAAGGCAAGACCCATTTGAACATTGAAAAAAGCTTATTGGCCCTTCGATAAATGGATTTAACCCTGGATGGTTAAATCCTAGTATATATAAATGGTATTGAAACTAATGTGTCCATACGGGGTGTCATTAGCATAAATATTTAGCTGTGCACCCCTTGATTATTGCATTTTTTCATTTAAATAATTATTCTAAAATATATGTTAAAAAAATCACGCACTCCCAAAGGAAAAAGATAAAAATACAAAAAAAAAAAAAAAAAACAATAATTTTTTGGGAACTATAAATACATATTTTTTAAGGACAAAAACGTACACTGCCTGACATATCCCCTGCAAATAAAATAACAATAAAAAAACATCTTTAATATATTTGAAAGTGTCGTGTCCATCAGTATATGTGTATGTATATTATAAAACTGCATTCTCTGGCAAATATATGATATACATGTACATTTATACATGTTCTTGGACTTTCATTGTTATATCCGATATTGTGTGTACATGAGTATTAATATTTCTTTTTTAATATTCCAATAAAAAAAACCAAAAAGTTTTGCATAAAAGCAAATGACAAAAACACCGCCGTCATTGATTCGAACACCCACTCAACCAATAAGGACGGAGAACGAGCCTCCGCCTATCACAGTGAGCTACGTTGACAAATTAAAGTAAATAAATTTGATTGTTTGACAATAAGAATGTTTTTAGCAAAAAAAAAAACCCAATTTGACCCATTATGGGTTATTCTTTAAATAAAAGTACTTTTAGGATTGAATAAAGACCCATTCATATCTAAATTTTGCAATTTAGGTATGACAGTGAACGAGGATTTTTGGCATAAAACGCTATGCAGCTTAATTTGGAAACCTATAGCTGTCGCGGTTATAGAAGGAAAGCAAAATATTGACATTTATAGTGATATTTACACCAAACAAATTGCATAAAAGCTAAAAATTAATGCTGTAAATTCCTTATATAACGTGAGTACTTAAATCAGCCATCCTGCTGTTTCGTATCTAGTCGCGAGAATATAAAATCGCAAACGCGTACATGAAGCAGTTATCTATATTTCTTATAGTTCCCAGCCCTCAGAAAATAATAGCGAGATGTTAAAATTTGCAAAGGGTGCTTCACGCTATTTTACGCGGATAAACACTCCTCGCTTTTAATTAGGAATTTACAGTAGTCTCGCTTAAATTGAAATTCTTTCGTTTCCATTGCTTCATTTCATTGCATTAGGGATATACAACGCCTTGTACGCCCCTGTTCTTTAGGACATAAAAATTGATATAAATTCCAAAACTCGCAACTTTATTAAAGATCTATAAGCGTATTTCCTTCCGTTTGAATGAATGTTTCCTTGTGCATGCATGTACCAAAGTATCTAATGAAAATAAGTTCTTGTTCTATTTGAAATTAAATATTATCATAAATATTTCCTTTATTGTGGGTTATGATACATTGTCCATTAAAGTATGGGCTAAGTTACCATAATGGGGATATCATGTATTGTAATAATTTTCAGATTTATCTCAGACAATTATTTCTTCTTTTTTGTCATCTGATCTGAAGGATCCTTCTCGGCTTTCGTACTCAACAGAGTGTTTCCTTTCTATTTTTTTTTTTTGGGGGGGGGGAGGGGGGTTGTCCGTCAATCTGTACATTCATCCTTTTGTTTTTGCGTCATTTTTGAACATCTATGCCAATTTAAACACCGTTTTATTTTTGTTTTCAAATGAATGCTTAGATCCCAGAAAAAACGGCATTAAGGAAGAGTGTTTCAATCAAAAAGTATAACCAGTATCTGAAAATATATGCATCATAATTTGTCAGATGTCACAGACAGACTCATTTAAAAAAAATAGCTAGGTCTATCAGAAAAAGCTGAATCAGTTGGAATTTTATTATTTTCAGAATACTTCATTGATATTTTTGTTTTATTTCACCGTTATCTAAATTAATTTTGATAACTGCTTTAAGAAAATGAAGTTCTCTTTCCAAACAGATTTCAAGCATTCAAGGTTAATTTCCGATGTTGTTTTGTAAAGAAACTTTTCTAGTTCTTTTAAATGTAACTTTTATATAAATAAATGATCATTTATATAAAGGAATGGGTTATATTTATGTAGATTTTTATCAATTGTTTTATTATGACATATTGTATGTTAAAATAAGGTATGTCAACGACTATTCGAGAGCTCGACTATTGCTCGCCCACGACAATGATCGATTGAAATAAAAAACAAGTATTCCTTTAAAGGAATGATCGGCAATAAAGATATATAGATAGCTAGAAGCAATCAACATGATCAGTTTGATGTAAAATAATTTAAACTGTATTTTTACATAATATAGATATATTTTGAATCTGTAAACCATAATTTCATCATTATAAACCGTCAACAAATTTAATTTTGAAATAAATTTCGGGGAAAGCCATTCGTAAACTCCTTGTCTAGTTTTATTTTTTTAACGTAATTAATAAATAATATTGTATCTTCTTCTTCTTCTTCTTCTTCTTCTTCTTCTTCTTCTTAATACTGAGTAGGGCTCTTCATACAGCATTGAAAGAGTTGTATTGAAATAATATAATGCGACTGAAAAACATTGAATGCCATCATGACTTGCTTTTGAGGTCGCATTTTAACGTAACCTTGTTTATAAATCGAGCCGTCTTCCTAGCTACTATTATGCAACATCAGTAGATCGAGGTCAGTTCATGGAGCATCTTCTTATGATCGAGGTCAGTTCATTGAGGTCAACTGCATTACTAAATACATCTTTCGATCGAAATTCTTACGCGTGAGACAAAATGTGCATTCTTGAATTAACAGGTCGAACTGTACTTATGCATGTTTGCATTTCTGAAGGCAAATGAATTGAAATAAAACTGAGTAAAATGTTATATAAATACTGAACCAAAGCTTCAAGTTTTTATATGAACTACTTATGCAAGCGGAATGTGTGCGCACGTGAAAGCATTTGCCAGATGCCTCATATGGACACAACAGTGATCGGCTTTGGCCGATCACAAAAATCTAATTGAGACATTTTTTTCTAAACGCATTAGTTTATCGGATACAAATAAAATTAATAGCTTCCTTTTCTTAATATTTTTAATTAAAAAGTAACAATTTGTTTAATCGGTGTCCCTGGTAAATTTTTAAGCGGCTAAACTACTTATTGCTCTGATTTTGTAGATAATTATTATTTGAAATAAAAGAAGTTGGGCATACATGTAATTGAGAAGACCAATTTATTGTTTATTTTAATGATTAATATCAATTTATTAGAATGTTTGCATACATGTTATTTAAAGTTTAATTACCTCTTTTGTTTTATAACCATTTAACTTTAAATTTGTTGATGACTCAACTTGAAAAAGACAAGTTTTATATCCCTTAGATGTTATGTAGCTCAATTTTTGTAAACTAACAAGTAAGCTAGCAGGGACATTTGCTAGTGGGGATTTAGATAAAACACTTTTAGATATATTTCAAATACAATTAAAAAAAATCCCATTATGTTCATAAAATTATAATTAAAAAATGTTTGAGTTAAAAATACTGGGTATGTGACAGTATTATTATTTTTTTTTAAAAGGACATATAATTTCAAAAACATCAACGAGTACTCGACTATCGTTCGACTAAAGCCCCCGATTAATCTATTAGTCTTTTCGAGATCTAGAATAACTGATATCCCTTGTTAAAAAGCATAACAAAATAAACAAACCCACTATGACTTTACACGTACGACAATAGATTATATTAAAACTTTATATGTTAAACGCAATCCCTTTCAAATTACATTTAGCGTTCCAAAGAAATGAATAGAATCTTAGACTTTTTAAAATCATTCTATTAAGTGTAATTATATCTTATAGTTTTTTTTGTATCAATTGATTTTACATATTCTAAATCAGTTTGTACTCATCCGTTCAAAACATTTTAAATCAAATGCATGTAAACAAATCAACATATACCTTGAATTTTTTGGTTTGTTATCTTCATAACAATCTGTAATTTAATCGAGCTTTTATGTTTTACAGCAGTGGTTGGTTCCGTTTCTGAATCAAAATAGAGAAGGCAATTCTGAATGAATAGGAACATTATAGAATATACACTGACGTTATGCAAAACATTATTACAATTAAATACAAAAATGAAAATATTAAGATATAACCATTCAATTTTTTATATAAATCTAAAATGACATGATAGAATAAAGCAGAGTGTAGTAATTGAAAAGTACTCTATAATTCGTACCTTGAGATTCGGTGTTTAAAATGCAACCAAATGCATGATCACATAGCGAACATTCACACACATGACTACAGTAAACTCCGTATGAAGGTGGGGGACACTTATCAGAGCAGTTTACTCCAAAATATCCTACAGGACACTCTACAATTATCAACAGATATTATGGAGACATCATAAGAAGTATCATCTTAAAAAGTCAAAAGAAATGAAATGTTTAGACTTTTTTTAACAACGTATCAAATACCTCTACACACGTCTCCATCTTTATATGTATTGTATTCACAGTATTCGGTAACATTACACGCAGCTCTATCACACAAAGTTACCAAAAAGCCAATTATTAAATTAAATACTAAACAAAAAATACTTTATATATGACAACTATTTGAATAACTGCGTTTTTAATTATGCTTAAAATCAATGATAAAGATTATAAAAAACACATCAACATGTCATGTACCTGTTAATACGAGTAGCCCATGTAAAGATTAAGGTAATGACGCATCTACATGAAATATTACTTAGCATCATTGAATATTATCTGTTACTTCCAGCAATGATATTTCCAGTTTTATGTGTCAGCTTATTTATATACATATATGTAGAACATTTATTTATAAACTTTTAACACAGAGGTTTCCTCATAGGAGAATACGAGGGTCATTCAAATAAGACTTTTGCTATAGCTATATTACCTAACGTCATATTAATATTTAATTTAGGAGACATACTTAAGCAATAGCTTCAAACAATTCGGCTCCCAAAAGTTTATATATTTTTTTATTTCTAAGAGTTATTTATAATCTAATCCTGCAAAAATGTGGTAATGGCACATGGTCAAAATTTGTATTAAGTCAACAATAATCCATATTATGCTGAAAGTAATGTAATATTTGGCTTAAAACTAAATAATACTGAAATCTCAAATTATTAATTGCCATGATATTTTATGTACCAAATAACGACAGGATATATAGTTTTTTAACAGATACCAGCAACTAAAGACAGATAATCCTCTTTAAAATTGACTAAAACCATTGACGTCGCCGCGTGTCACGGTGCAACCAAGTATAAACAATATGGATTTAACTCGGGAAAAAGTCTATACAAACTGTGAAAATGCTCAATGGTAAAAAAATGAAGTAAAAAATTATTTTCACGGTTGTGTTTAATTGTACTGCATTTTGTTTGGGGTGGTGGTATTTGTATTTTAAACATCAAAAAATGAAATAAAGTAGAATATCTATAAATATTTGATCAAAAGAATGAACGTCATCTGCCTTCATGGTTTTTCCTACAGTAAACGAAGAAGCATGAAGATGAAAAAAAAATATGAAAACTTCGAGGAACTTACTTATGATTCTTTTGGAAAGCCGTGTGGTACCCCTACATTATTATGATAGTTTACTATATTATATGGTCACAAAAAATATCCTACAAAAATAATAACCACTTCATTTCCCTGCAATTTTTTTTTCACACCACAATAATTATGATTGTACCTACACACAATTATTGAAATCTGCTCCAAGTAAAAATATTAACCAAATTTAATAATATCCCACACGAAAAAGAAACTATAAATCTATCTTGCAAAGAGTTTTGATTATTGTAAATTCACAATATATAAATAGTGCCTGTTTGGGAGGGTAACACCCCGAGGAAACCATTGTCAACCGACGCGAAGCGGAGGTTGACAATGGTTTTTTTTGTAGGGGTGTCAATTTCAACTGGTATCCTCCCAAACAGGCACTATTTATTTTATTACACTGAATGTCCTAATTTTAGAGATTTTTTTACTGCTTTTATATAGAAATGAAGTGAATTCCACGGCGAACCGTACGCGCATAATTTACGGGCATGTAACAATTCGTTGTGTTACCCGTTGCTAAGTGTGTTACTAACGCTGAGGGTAATAGAACGGATTATCAACTGTGTCTGAACCAATCTGTTTTCAGTATTCAACATGAAAGTATAATAATAAAGATTATTCACCGGTTACCATTATCATTGTGTACTGACAATAATAATCTTGCCAAGAAGACATTATTATTGCTGGTGGAAAGATTTTGACGCTTGGAAAGAAACGTTTATATGATTCTAAATCACATAAATAATCTCTACCTTCTTTCGGACAGAGATAGTTATTTTGACGCTTGAAATACAAACGCTTTTTCAACGAAGATAATCAAATGTGACGTCACTAAAACGTGAAAGTAACGCGGTGAAAACTAATGGTGAAGGACTAAGATAAATATCATTAATTTGTTTATATGCGTGTATTTTACACACAGACGTGTAAGAATAATATTTAGTACGTTCAACATCAAGGCTCATCAAGAAAGTTTAATGATGAGTATTTTAGTGTAATTTATGAATGTTTCAAAGATTCATAACCCAAACTGCAGTGTATGATCACCCGCTCTCCTAACGTTAACACTGATGAGTAATGCTTACTAAGTTAATTATACTAAGCTTAAGTTGTAGTTTACTATTTCAACTTGCGTTGGGTTACACCAGCACCCTGCCCCTATTTAACTCAATAGCTTTTGCGTGATGCATTGAATAAAGTCTCACAAGAAGCGGTCAATTTAGACCGTGATATTTTAATCTGCAGATCTGTAGCTCTCATATTGAAAAAAAATTGGATAGACAAACCAAAGAGTTTGTCTCTCCAATTTTTTTCAACCAGAGAGCTATGATATTTTAAGCTCAACTTCAAAGTCAGAAAGTTATTAATACGTGTATTTAATTGTAGTTTATCCACACTGTATTGTATATCCCCTCCACTTCCCAGCACTGTAGTTAACATTGGTTGTCAGTTGTGAAGTAATTTAGTTCAATCATTTATTATGAAACATGCATACAACACACAGTGTAGCACATAGCGTAGTGGTTAAAAGCATTAGGCTATACGATAATAACCCCACATTGGTCACTTAATGTTGCGTTTAACAAAGAGAAAAAATAAGGAGCCAGCCCAGCCAACGACAAGGTCCAAGAGGCAACCCAGGCACCACCATGGGGCAATTGCCGCTAACCCAAAAGCTCAGTCAGCACCCATACGCATTGACCATGTGGCACCAGAACAGACGACACCATCCTTGCTCTCCAGCGAGCAGTTGCAACAAGTGTCCCAAGCGGTAGCGGATATTCTAGGCCAAAACCGGATGCAGCCAATGCCCATCGAGTCGCTAAAGCCAAGCATGGCGGGCCATGATCAATGTACAGGTACAGTGCCTGAAATTATGTCTGACAATTATTTTGCCCAAACACAGAGTTACGAAAGCGACTTAGGTCACGTGGTGCCAAATGAATTAAAAATTTAAATTGCAAATGGGGAGTATGTCCATTTGGGCCTTTTAATTGCTAACTTAGATGGGGGTGACCCAAATGATGACAAAATTATTTTCCATCAAAGAGGGTTACATCACCTTGGCACCCAAGTCAAAGGCTAAGACAATTACTGATATACAGGTGTGGACAGATGCATTTCTTATTTATGCCACCATACATGTACAGACCCTGAAACGTACTACTACACCACACGCTCGCTGCACGCTCGCTGCACGCTCGCTACACGCTCGCTAAACGGTTCACACGAAACGCTGAACGGTTTACACGAAACGATTCTCGCACGAAACGATTTGCTCGCTTTTCCAACGCTTTGGACACGCTTTTATCCTGATCGATTCAGGTGCTCTCGGATTTTTACCCTGAATCTGTTTGTAAGAATTAATTTTAAGAAAACACGAAATAATAGAAATTCTGATATTAGAAACATATATGTACATAAGTATTGAGTTGATTAATAAAATTAATTTGGTACTTATATTTAAAGCAAAGAATTTTCTATTCACAGAATTAGCAAAAAATACTACTTCTATAAATATATTTAGTGCTCAAAAGAAATATCCATGATTCTTATTAGTCCCGTAAATAATAAAAATTCCAGAGAAAAAAGTTACCGTAACACCATATTCAATACCAAAAATAAAATCCGTATGATTACAAACTGAAATCGGTTTTTCAGTATTCGGCAGGATTTGTAATTATTTACATTGATAATTTTGAAAGTTATGTAAAATAAAATTAGTCACATAAGTTAGGAAAATTCTATAAAACAACCGATCATTTTTTTTTCATGACATATCATTCGCGTAAATAGATGTTCCGTACAAAAAATCAATCGATTAAAAAATAAAGAAAGTTGTCATTACTATTTCGGATTTCGGAAAGAACAAAAAATGAAAATGATTTAAATTGTTGTCTCAATATTCGTATACATAACCGGCGCCCCGAATAACGGCGTACAATATATCTATCATAATCTATTTGAATTAAGTACTATGCATATAGATTACCATAATAATTAATTGCATGTGTACATTTTAGGAAATTTTCAGTGTGTTAATTACTTGTTGTTTTCTGTTATCAGTGTTTAAATAATTAATAACTTGTAGAAATATTTTTAATCGGGATTCAGAAGAATTTACTTCCCGCTTTTCATAGAAACGAACAGTATATTTTCGTTCTATGTTTACATTTAATTTTGGTCAAATTAATGTTAAATAATCTATCAATTAAATTGTGTGCACCAACAAATACTGATTTCGACTACCTTGAATTCATTAAATTTTTATTGGCTATTGACAAAAGAAGAGACGCGTGACCATCCAATGAAAACGAATACACAGAGTTTGATCGACAGGTTCAGCCAGGTACAGGTCCCCAATGTCCGAGGTTATGTGTGCTGGTTGTACACAGCCGAATATTTTCAGTAACTTATCTTCTTTCAATACGCTTACCTTTCTTTTGTTTGTTAGAAATTAATTCAATTTTGTAAAAAGATAAGTATATAATTTCTTATAGATTTTTTTTTCACGAGAATATCTACAAAGGAGTTTTGCCAATCACAAACAGTTTAAAGTAATGTTTAACACGAGCTAGTTCCGAATGAAATCTGATAAACGTTTCACACGGTTCTCGCACGCTTTGCCCCAAACGATTTACACGCTTTACCCGAAACGCTGCAAGCTTTGCCCGAAACTCTAAACGGTTTACACGAAACGCTTCACGATTCACACGAAACGCTAAACGGTTTACACGAAACGTTTCTCGCACGAAAGTCGCACGCTTTTTTGGTGTAGTAGTACGTTTCAGGGTCTGTATATCCATCAGCACATCCCGAAGCAGCTGTACAATTGTTCAAATACATATATACAATTAGGCTGGGGGCAAGTAGAGTTAAGACATTAGGATGGAGGGATTATGATATACAATTAAGGCTGAAAAAAGGAGGCTAACCCCTCCATGTCATTTGCCATTGTTGATCAAGAGCTATGGCTCTTGTACATTTACAGCACACACATAACTGGTACCCAGATACAATCAGAGCAGACCCCTCTATTGAAGTGCTATGATTTCAATTATAAGGGGCAATGTAGCAAATACCAGTGCAAATACAATCATGAGTATATTTTGTGTTCACCCAATCACCCTTACATTAGGCATAAGACACCCTCAGTAGCAGCAGACAGTGATATAGCGGTCAAATACTTTAATGAAGAAATGTCGGCTTTAATCTGCATTTTTGTCCTTATCTACCTATTCATAAATTTAAAAGCAATGCGTTGACTTTTTTAGGTATTCCCCAAGGGCCTGCTCTTTTCGTATTAACCAATTGTTTGCCAAATCTACCATGCTTTGGAATTTTTTCTTTTAATGTGCTTTCAGTTGCTGTGATTACATCAGATCTGCTTTCCGCAATGGTACAAAAATGATAAAAATCAAAAGCAGTGTACAAGTGTTCAAAAGTACATAGTCACATACTTCTAGTCATCAGTGTTTACGTCAATACCAAAAGTGTTGTTAGAATAGAAAATATTGCCAAACTGTTTTGTAACGTGTAGTTGATATTTTCCTGTGTGCATGTTGTGAGTTAATGTAATGTATGTTAATGTGTATGTTTCTCTAAAATCTGAAATGGCGTAGTAACAAAACAAAGTAAATACATAATATTGGAGAATGCACACAAAACGATCATTACCTTGTATTACAGACGCTTAAGTAATATTGTGAGCGTTTATTTTTAATTTATCAGATGTATTTGTTATGCATTTGTCAATGATTAGCACAACAGTGTTGTGCTTATAACACAAAGGATGTTTTCTTCCTTATTAAAACAGAGGAAATTGGTTTACTTATGTACGAACAAACCGGATGCCTGTTTCAAAATTGAATAAATATGGATAATGTAAAGAGCCGTTTAGAAAATGCTTTCTAGACTTCCTTATGATAACCAGTTCTTGAAGGGAACGCCACAAAGTTTAAAAAAGTAACTTGTGTGTGCTAGTTATTTTACAAAAAAACTTATAGCAATTCTAAAAGAAACTGATAAAACAATCCGCTATGAATGAACAAAACAGTACTAACAGTACTATTAATTACTTTAGGCTTTAAATGATTACTTCATTTTGCACTTATTTTGATGTAAACATTGCATAGGTTGTTTCTTTCATCGATCAAAAGGGAAGCGTTGTTTTGAACTGACTATACAACGACATCCATAGGTAGTCTAAGGCCAGAAAATGTTATTTTGTATATATTTGTTTTTATCTTCCAACTACTAAATGAGCAGATGACTAAGTGACAGTGTTTATCAGAGTCCTCCTCTAAGCAAAATGCTGCTGCCTGATTATGTTTCATTAGGGAATAAATTTCACTGGTTCCTATTATAAGAGTGACTTTCGTGTAATTTGTAGTATCCTTCTGTATGTACATTTTATGTGTTGATATAACTGTTTAGTGAATGATAACGTAACAGTTTGCTTGCATACGGGATTATAAATAAAGCTTTTTCAGGCATCTCTTTGCGCATAGATTGTTGTAATGATATTTTGTTTTATGCCTTTGATTGACTGTTGATATGAGATGCAAAAAATAACATATTGGTTGTTTTATCTTCACAGATAATCAATGTGATTGCTATTTTGTTTTTAAGATTTTCAATTTAGCAAGCTGTTTAATCGATCCTTAATCTGCATCGCATGTTGTGATGTTTATAAATATATGTTGGGGAATTAATGCCCTTTTGACAAATAGACTGCTGAAGAATAGTGATGGTCAGCCACAATACATTCTTGCAAAGTAGTTTATTCATTTTCAAACTTGATTTCAACATAAAAATGTTAAATGTATCTTAAACAGTAGAATGAATACTAGGTTATCAAAGGCCTATTACGTACAGCTGAAAATCAAATGGAATCCAAACATCGACAGCAAAAAGGACTTGCAATG
Source organism: Magallana hongkongensis (assembly GCA_015776775.1). Taxonomy (NCBI): domain Eukaryota; kingdom Metazoa; phylum Mollusca; class Bivalvia; order Ostreida; family Ostreidae; genus Magallana; species Magallana hongkongensis. The sequence goes on from CM027470.1 coordinate 31,639,894, forward strand.
CCTAAATTTTAAATGCACTCTATTTAGACACCATGTTTGCATGTAAAATGTTTGTACGTATAAATATTGCATACTCTATTGAGTTGTTTATATAATTTAGTAACAAAACAATGCGGTTTAGGAATTGAATTATGTATATGTCACCCTATCTAAGATTCATTAATAACCATGAAAACGTTCAGTTGCTGAAAACTAGAATTAATTTCGTCAGCAGATTTGATAGTAATAGCTTATGTTTTGAAATATGTTTTATACTTACGAATATACTTTAAAATATACAAATATACTTTAAAATTATACTCTAAAGTTTAGTGATGGGTGTTATGATCCAAGCATTATCTTGCAAATTTCATTTGAATCGCTTTAAATGTGACCCTCTTTTTATAACCGCAAACAAATGTGTAATCGCTTAAATGGAAATAATTGAAATTAAAAAAAAAATCTCGAATATCATTATCCATTTAATTTCATAGAAATGAAAAATAACCATTCAAACAAAGATAATTTTTATGTTATGCAATAATCATTACATTTATGAAAAATGAAAATGAGTTGATGTGGCAGATATTCCTCTGATTTAAGATTACAATGCTATGTCATGATTAGCCAGTGTTATGTTATGTTATGTTTTAGTAAATGTTGTAAATATTTGTTTGAATTGACTGTTACACTATAATATCACGCGAAAAACTGTAAAATTGTAGAATGCATGTGTGTATGCGGATGCACGGCGTGAGTAATATCAATAATAATCAGGAAATATCTACGAATATTCTTTACATCACCGATTAAATGTTACTACATAAACATTAATTAATGTACCAAACATTGCTGTAATAGGTTTTACACGTATGTCTTAATATGTTTTTTTTAAATCGAGCAGCTCATAGCTACACGTATTTTGTCTTTAATTTAACGTACGACAACAACTGCATGTGTGAATAAAAAATAAAATAACAGTAAATGACGAAAGAATTGTTTTACGGGTGATATCAACAAAAAACAGCAAACAAATTGCGCATCAAACATTGATGAAGATATAAACATATGGGTTATGATTTCAATATATACACAATGGGTTGCAAAAGCAGTTTTTCATACTGACTACATCAAACACAGACTTTTATAAAAACTTAAACATGCAAAAACATACAACCCCTTCAGAGATGTAAAACTTGAGAGAAATATATGTTCAAATTAAATTATGCGGTCTTACGGCTGAAATTTTCTGCTTATCCTGATACTATAGCTATATATTCATGATGTCAGAAGTTCATGTTGTTCTTAATTAAATATGAAATTTAAAAAAAACAAACGCAGACTGTTCACCTAAATAGAATTAAACCTTAAATGGTGAAACCATATTAATCTCATTTATTAATCATTTTCAAACTATTTCTATATGTGTAATGTTCTGATGTTCAATAAAAGCATTCGTAACTGATTTTTAATATATATATATTTTTTTATAAAAGCAACACTCGTTAAATTATTGATAGGTTTTTGTTTTATATGGAAAGCCGTATGGTACCCCCACATTATTATTATATTTTGCTATATAATATGGTCACAATAAAAATGTCCTACCAAAAAAATAATCACTTCCATTTCCTTACATTTTTATTTTCATGCCACAATACTTATATTTGTACCTGTACACAATTATTAATCTGCTCCAAAAAAATTGTCAACAAAAAATTATAGTATCTCACACTAAGAGAAAACAACAGAACTATCTCGCAAAGATTATTATTGTTAATCTCACAGTAAAGATTATTCCCCGGTTATCATTATTATTGTGTACTGACAATAATAATCTTGCCAAGAACACATTATTATTATATTTGGTGGAAAGATTTAGACGCTTGAAAAGAAACATTTATCTGATTCTGAATCTCTACCTTCATTTGGGGCAGAGATTATCATTTAGAAGCTTGACATTTTGCATAAGTGCAACTAAACTTTCATTTTAGTTCATGGATGATAGACAGTCAGGATTGTCATTATGCGAGGTACGTTTCTTTTTAATTGCATGCTATTTGGTTGTGTCTAATTTATTAGGCACCACGGTTTGCATTTGGGGACTCCCTTATGTTTTGTCGAAGCAGACATAATTCTTAGTTATTTACAACAGTACAACAACTAAAAACTACCTCGCTCCCAGAAAACCGCCTGTTTGGGAAGGATGCGTGAGTAATATCAATAATAACCAGGAAATATCTACGAATATTCTTTACATCACCGATTAAATGTTACTACATAAACATTAATTAATGTACCAAACATTGCTGTAATATGTTTTACACGTATGTCTTAATATCTTTTTTTTTAAATCGAGCAGCTCATAGCTACACGTAGTTTGTCTTTAATTTAACGTACGACAACAACTGCATGTGTGAATAAAAAATAAAATAACAGTAAATGACGAAAGAATTGTTTTACGGGTGATATCAACAAAAAACAGCAAACAAATTGCGCATCAAACATTGATGAAGATATAAACATATGGGTTATGATTTCAATATATACACAATGGGTTGCAAAAGCAGTTTTTCATACTGACTACATCAAACACAGACTTTTATAAAAACTTAAACATGCAAAAACATACAACCCCTTCAGAGATGTAAAACTTGAGAGAAATATATGTTCAAATTAAATTATGCGGTCTTACGGCTGAAATGTTCTGCTTATCCTGATACTATAGCTATATATTTATGATGTCAGAAGTTCATGTTGTTCTTAATTAAATATGAAATTTAAAAAAAACAAACGCAGACTGTTCACCTAAATAGAATTAAACCTTAAATGGTGAAACCATATTGATCTCATTTATTAATCATTTTCAAACTATTTCTATATGTGTAATGTTCTGATGTTCAATAAAAGCATTCGTAACTGATTTTTAATATATATATATTTTTTTATAAAAGCAACACTCGTTAAATTATTGATAGGTTTTTGTTTTATATGGAAAGCCGTATGGTACCCCCACATTATTATTATATTTTGCTATATAATATGGTCACAATAAAAATGTCCTACCAAAAAAATAATCACTTCCATTTCCTTACATTTTTATTTTCATGCCACAATACTTATATTTGTACCTGCACACAATTATTAATCTGCTCCAAAAAAATTGTCAACAAAAAATTATAGTATCTCACACTAAGAGAAAACAACAGAACTATCTCGCAAAGATTATTATTGTTAATCTCACAGTAAAGATTATTCCCCGGTTATCATTATTATTGTGTATTGACAATAATAATCTTGCCAAGAACACATTATTATTATATTTGGTGGAAAGATTTAGACGCTTGAAAAGAAACATTTATCTGATTCTGAATCTCTACCTTCATTTGGGGCAGAGATTATCATTTAGAAGCTTGACATTTTGCATAAGTGCAACTAAACTTTCATTTTAGTTCATGGATGATAGACGGTCAGGATTGTCATTATGCGAGGTACGTTTCTTTTTAATTGCATGCTATTTGGTTGTGTCTAATTTATTAGGCACCACGGTTTGCATTTGGGGACTCCCTTATGTTTTGTCGAAGCAGACATAATTCTTAGTTATTTACAACAGTACAACAACTAAAAACTACCTCGCTCCCAGAAAACCGCCTGTTTGGGAAGGATGCGTGAGTAATATCAATAATAACCAGGAAATATCTACGAATATTCTTTACATCACCGATTAAATGTTACTACATAAACATTAATTAATGTACCAAACATTGCTGTAATATGTTTTACACGTATGTCTTAATATCTTTTTTTTTAAATCGAGCAGCTCATAGCTACACGTAGTTTGTCTTTAATTTAACGTACGACAACAACTGCATGTGTGAATAAAAAATAAAATAACAGTAAATGACGAAAGAATTGTTTTACGGGTGATATCAACAAAAAACAGCAAACAAATTGCGCATCAAACATTGATGAAGATATAAACATATGGGTTATGATTTCAATATATACACAATGGGTTGCAAAAGCAGTTTTTCATACTGACTACATCAAACACAGACTTTTATAAAAACTTAAACATGCAGAAACATACAACCCCTTCAGAGATGTAAAACTTGAGAGAAATATATGTTCAAATTAAATTATGCGGTCTTACGGCTGAAATGTTCTGCTTATCCTGATACTATAGCTATATATTCATGATGTCAGAAGTTCATGTTGTTCTTAATTAAATATGAAATTTAAAAAAAACAAACGCAGACTGTTCACCTAAATAGAATTAAACCTTAAATGGTGAAACCATATTGATCTCATTTATTAATCATTTTCAAACTATTTCTATATGTGTAATGTTCTGATGTTCAATAAAAGCATTCGTAACTGATTTTTAATATATATATTTTTTTTATAAAAGCAACACTCGTTAAATTATTGAGAGGTTTTTGTTTTATATGGAAAGCCGTATGGTACCCCCACATTATTATTATATTTTGCTATATAATATGGTCACAATAAAAATGTCCTACCAAAAAAATAATCACTTCCATTTCCTTACATTTTTATTTTCATGCCACAATACTTATATTTGTACCCGCACACAATTATTAATCTGCTCCAAAAAAATTGTCAACAAAAAGTTATAATATCTCACACTAAGAGAAAACAACAGAACTATCTCGCAAAGATTATTATTTTTAATCTCACAATAAAGATTATTCCCCGGTTATCATTATTATTGTGTACTGACAATAATAATCTTGCCAAGAACACATTATTATTATATTTGGTGGAAAGATTTAGACGCTTGAAAAGAAACATTTATCTGATTCTGAATCTCTACCTTCATTTGGGGCAGAGATTATCATTTAGAAGCTTGACATTTTGTATAAGTGCAACTAAACTTTCATTTTAGTTCATGGATGATAGACGGTCAGGATTGTCATTATGCGAGGTACGTTTCTTTTTAATTGCATGCTATTTGGTTGTGTCTAATTTATTAGGCACCACGGTTTGCATTTGGGAACTCCCTTATGTTTTGTCGAAGCAGACATAATTCTTAGTTATTTACAACAGTACAACAACTAAAAACTACCTCGCTCCCAGAAAACCGCCTGTTTGGGAAGGATGCAAAAACAAAGGGGGGGGGGTAACAAAATACCATTTAAACACAACTTTCAATGTACTATACCTCTTCCCACCCTACTCGACCCCCACCCAAACACACACATATATTGATTTATCTTTTAAGGTTTGATTAGTGCTTATTTCCTTCTGTATTACAATAACGATAAAGCAATTTACATTACCCAGTATAATTATTGATTTATATTCAATACTACGTTATTTACGGTGAATCGATTTGGTTGTATATTATCATTGCTCAGTGGTTAAACTATCACGCTTGTGAACTGCAATTCATGAGTGCGAATCCACCTGGGCCTTTTGATCAATTTATTGAATTAAAATTTTGAAAATACTTTTTTACATAAAAAATTGCATATTTTTTCAACTATTTGAATTTTACACTAATATTCTTGTGTATCTATCTACAATTGTAGTCTGTCAATCTATCTATCTATCTATCTATCTATCTATCTATCTATCTATCATCAGTAATGTTTCTGTAACTATTTTGATGTGAAAGGAGCCACCTTAAATGAGAAATAGATGCATCCTTGATCAAAATTGCTTTGAAAGAATAGAAATATCCACGCGCATTGCATAATACTTATTTTTTTCATCCAATCAGCAATCGATTAATACTCTATTGAATGATGACATTTGCTTGGTGCAGAACTTTTGATTGGGTCAGAAAAGAGTGCGTTATGTTCTATCATCAGACATACTTGTATGAGGTACAATTTTAACAATGAAGGAGAAGGTGATTTGTTTCTACACAAGTGGATTTTGTTTATATTGTAGTAAGAAAGGAGGAAAGAGCATATATATATAAATGTACAATAAAAAGATATGACCCGACTGGGTATTAAACCCTGTACCCCCTAAAGCTATGCTACTGTGGCCAATATCTACTGTTCATATCTTTCCCCACATATTTTAATGCATTACTTCATGTACGTAAAGGGGTAGACTCACATACATGTTTCTATAAAGAATAGTATTTTTGGACTGCTTAAACAAAATTTACACATTTAAAACCAACATAAAACCTAAAGTATACAGCTACTAAAGTTCATTCCATTTCATTCTGTCAATCAATCGTGTTGTTTTCAACCCTTCTCTGAGCCATGACATTGCATAAGGCTGGTGCTTAATACAGCAACTTCCCAGTTTTTCATAATGCAAAGCAGAGACATTAGAACACCGATCCATTACAGGTTCAACTCTCAGCTAATGTCGGCATCAAATTTCATTAAGAAGGACTGAGACAATATAGATAAAACGCGATGTCAAATCGCACAACACACATCATTAAGTGACCACTGTAAGGTTTAAAACTAGTGACTTTTTGTTATTATCGTATAGCTTAATGCTTTTAACCACTAAGCTATGTGCTCCACTATGTGTTGTATGCATGTTTCATAATAAATGATCAAACTAAATTACTTCACAACTAGACAACCAATGTTAACTACAGGGCTTGAAGTTAAAAAGTAGATATATTACAATTAAATACGCATAATTTTCTGACATTGAAGTTGAACTTAAATTATTATAGCTGCAGATCTGTAGCTCCCTTATTGAAATAATTCAGAGAACAAACTCTCAGGTTTGTCTATCCGAATTTTTTCAATCAGAGAGCTACAGATCTGCAGCTTAAAATATCACTGTGTAAACTTACCTCTTTGCATGAGAGTATATTTAATGCATCATGCAAAAGCTGTTGTGTTAAATAGGAGTAGGGTGCTGGTGTAAGGCACCCAACGCGAGTTGAAATAGTAAACTACAACTTAAGCTTAGTATAATCAACTTAGTGAACATTATCCACCAGTGTTAACGTTAGGTCAGAGAGCGGGGGGTTATACAATACAGTTTGGGTTATAAATCTTTTAAACATTCATAAATTTCACTTAAATGCTCATCATTAAACTTTCTGGCATTGATGTTGAACGTACTTAATATTACTCTTACACATCTGCATGTAAAACACACGCATAGATACATTTTAATGATATTTATCTTAGTCCTTCACCATTTGTTTACACCGCATTACCTACACTTTGTTAGTGACGTCACATTTGATAATTTTCGTTGGAAAAGAGTTTGTATTTCAAGCGTCCAAATATTAATAATCTCCGCCCGACAGAATGTAGATATTATTTTTGTGATTCAGAATCATACGTTTCTTTTCAAGCGTCCAAATCTGTCCACCAACAATAATAATGTCTTCTTGGCTAGATTATTATTGTCAGCATACAATGATGATAATAACAGGGGAATAATCTATATTGTGTTTACAATAAAAATCTTTGGGAGATAGATTTATAGTTTTCTTTTAGTGTGAGATATCATTTTATATTTGTTAATATTTTTATTTGGAGCAGATTTCAATAATTGTGTGTACAATTATAGTGGTGTGAAAATAAAAATGTAAGGAAATGAAGTGCTTATTGTTTTTGTTAGGACATTTTTTGTGACCATATAATATAGTAAACTATCATAATAATGTAGGGGTACCATGCAGCTTTCCAAACGAATCATAAGTAAGTTCCTCGAAGCTTTCATTATTTTTTTCATTTTTCATGTTTCTTCGTTTCCTGTAGGAAAAGCCATGAAGTCAGATGACGCTGCTCATTATTTCATTTTTTTTTTGATGTTCAAAATACAAATACCACCACCCTAAAAAAAATGCAGTACAATTAAACACAACCGTGAAAACAATTTTTTACTTCATTTTTTTACCATTGAGCATTTTCACAGTTTGTATAGACTTTTTCCCGAGTTTCCATACCGTTTATACTTGGTTGCACCGTGACACGCGGCGACGTCGATGGTTTTAGTCAATTTTAAAGAGGATTATCTGTCTTTAGTTGCTGGTATCTGTTAAAAAACTATATATCCCGTCGTTATTTGGTACATTAAATATCATGGCAATTCATAATTTGAGATTTCAGTATTATCTAGTTTTCAGCCAAATTTATAGAGACATTACTTTCAACATTATATGGTTTGTTGTTGACTTAATACAAATGTTGACCATGTGCCGTTACCACATTTTTGCAGGATTAGATTATAAATAACTCTTGGAAATAAAAAAATATATATATATATAAACTTTTGGGAGCCAAATTGTTTGGAGCTATTGCTTAAGTATGTCTACTAAATTAAACATTAATATGACGTTAGGTAATATAACTATAGCAAAAGTCTTTTTTGAATGGCCCTCGTACTCGCCAATGAGAAAACCTCTGTGCTAAAAGTTTATAAATAAATGTTCTATATAGTATGCTGACACATAAAACTGGAAATATCATTGCTGGAAGTAACAAAGGATATTCAATGATGCTAAGTAATATTTCATGTAGATGCGTCATTACCATAATCTTTACATGGGCTACTAGTATTAACAGGTACATGACATGTTGATGGTTTTTTATAATCTTTATCATTGATTTTAAGCATAAATAAAAACGTAGTTATTCAAATAGTTGTCATATATAAAGTATTTTTTGTTTAGTATTTAATTTAATAATTGGCTTTTTGGTAACTTTTTGTGATAGAGCTGCTTGTAATGTTACCAAACACTGTGGATACAATACATATAAAGATGGAAACGTGTGTAGAGGTATTTGATACGCTGTTTAAAAAAGTCTTAACATTTCATTTCTTTTGACTTTTTAAGATGATACTTTTTATGATGTCTCTATTATATCTGTTGATAATTGTAGATTGTCCTGTAGGATATTTTGGAGTAAACTGCTCTGATAAGTGCACCCCACCTTCATACGGAGTTCACTGTAGTCAAGTGTGTAAATGTGTGGCATGTGATCATGCATTTGGTTGCACTTTAAACACCGAATCTCAAGGTACGAATTATAGAGTACTTTTCAATTACTACACTCTTTTTTATTCTATCATGTCATTTTAGATTTATATATCAAAAATTGAATGGTTATATCTTAATATTTTTATTTTTGTATTCAATTGTAATAATGTTTTGCATAACGTCAGTGTATATTCTATATAGTTCCTATTCATTCAGAATTGTCTTCTCTATTTTGATTCAGAAACGGAACCAACCACTGCTGTAAAACATAAAAGCTCGCCTAAATTACAGATTGTTAAGAACATAACAAACCAAAAAACGCAAGGTATCTATTGAATTGTTTTTATGAATTTTATTTATAGTCTTGAACGGATGAGTAAAAACTGGTTTTGTACATGTAAAATCAATTTATCCAAAAATTATAAGATATAATTACACTTGATAGAATGATTTTAAGGTCAGACGACACGTTCCTCAATTTTAGATAACTTTTTCCAGGAATTTGTTAATGGTTTACTACTACTTTGACAAGCTTTCTTGCAAAAAATTAGGGTACCTTACCAGGCATTTCTGCAAAATACTAGAGTATGCAATTTCCTCTATAATCTTCTTGAAAATACACTTGAATTGCTGATATAAAATAAATACATCTACAGCACAGCAAAATTCACTACAGTAGAACTATATCTCCGCCGGGGCGGGGCTTTGAACTCACGACCTCTAGAACCTATACGCTTTTGGCAGAGAGCGGCCACGGTTCTAACCACTCGACCATGTACACATATAACCAAAATCAAGTAAATTTTGATCATTTTTAAAGTAATTATAAAATTAATATTTTTTATTAGAACTCTTTATTACGAGGAGATACAAAAAAGATTCTCGAGGAACGTGTCGTCTGACCTTAAAAAGTCCAAGATTCTATACATTTCTTTGGAAAGCTAAATGTAATTTGAAAGGGATTACGTTACGGTTTATCATATAAAGTTTAAAACTAGTGTGTACGTGTAAAGTCATAGTTGGTTTGTTTATTTGGTTATACATTTTAACAAGGGATATCAGTTATACTTGAAAAGACTAATAGATTAATCGGGGGCTTTAGTCAAACGATAGTCGAGTACTCGTTGATGATTTTGAAATTAGATGTCCTTTTCAAAAACAGATAATGATACTGTCACATACCCAGTATTTTTAACTCAAACATTTTTTTAAATTATAATTATATGTACATAATGGGGTTTTTGTTAAATTGTATTTGAAATATTTCTAGAAGTTTTTTTATCTAAATCCCCGCTAGCAAATGTCCCAGCTTGTCTTACTTGTTAGCTGACACAAAATTGAGCTACATAACATCTAAGGGATATAAAACTTGTCTTTTTTCAAGTTAAGTCATCAACAAATTGTCGTACGTGTAGGGACACCAATCATCGTTAAATGATTATAAAACAAAAGAGATAATTAAACCTTTGATTACATGTATGCAAACATTTTAATTAAATTGATATCAATCATTCGAAATAAACAATGAATAGGTCTTCTCAATTACATGTATGCCCAACTTTCAAATAATAATTTTATCTACAAAATCAGAGCAATAATTAGTTTAGCCACTTAAAACTTAACCAGGGACACCGATTAAACAGACTGTAATTTTTTAATTAAAAATATCAAGAAAAGAAAGCTATTAATTTTATTTGTATCCAAAAAAATAATGCGTTTAGAAAAACATTGTCTGAATTCGATTTTTCTTTATTTCAATCGATCATCGTCGCGAGCGAGCAATAGTCGAGCTCTCGAATAGTCGTTGACACGCCCAATTTAACTTACAAAATGTCAAAATAAAAAAATTGATAAAAATGTACATAAATATTACCTATTCCGTTATATAAACGATTTTATTTATATAACAGTTACATTTAAAAGAACTAGTAAAGTTTCGTTACAAAACAACATCGGAAATTAACATTGAATGCTTGAAATCTGTTTGGATAGAGAAATTCCTTCTCTAAAAACAGTTATCAAAATTAATTTTTAAAAAATCAAAATTAAAAAAAATGTCAATGTAGTATTTTGAAAATAATAAAATTCCAACTGTTTCAGCTTTTTCTGATATAAATCCAGCTATTTTTAAAATGAGTCTGACAGTGATATCTGACAAATTATGATGCATATATTTTCATATCCTGGCTATACTTTTTGATTGAACGATCCTCCTTAATGCCGTTTTTACTGCGATCTAAGCATTCATTTGAAAAAAAAAATGGTGTTTAAAATGGCATTGATGTTCAAAAATGACGGAAAAACAAAAAGATGAATTGACAGATTGACAGATAACCCCCCCCCCCAAAAAAAAAAAAAATTAGGAAAGAAACACTCTGTTGAGTTTTCAGATCAGATGACAAAAAAAGAAGAAATAATTGTCTGAGATAAAACTGAAATTTATTACGATATATGATATCCCTATTATTGTAACTTAGCCCATACAATGGGCAATGTATTATAACCCTATAATAAAGGAAATATTTATGACAATATTTAATTTCAAAATAAAGCAAGAAATTATTTTCAGTAGATATCTTGGTACATGCATGCACAAGGAAACATTCATTCAAACGGAAGGACATACGCTTATAGATATTTAATAAAGTTGCGAGCTTTGGAATTTATATTAATTGTTATGTCCTAAAGAACAGGGGCGTGCAAGGCGTTGTATATCTCCAATGCAATGTAATGAAGCAATGAAAACAAAAGAATATTCTTAATTTGAAGCAAGGAGTTTTTATCTGCGTAAAATAGCGAGAAGCATCCTCTCGCGAATTTTAAACGTCTCGCTATTATTTTCTGAGGGTTGGGAACTATAAGAAATATAGATAACTGCTACATGTACGCGTTCACGATTTTATATTCTTCGCGATTAGATACGAAACAGCAGGATCTCTGATTTAAGTACTCGCGTAATATAAGGAATTTACAACATTAATTTTTAGCTTTTATGCAATTTAATTTGGTGTAAATATCATGATAAAAGTCAATATTGGGCTTTCATTCTATAACCACGACAGCTATAGGTTTCCAAATTAAGCTGCATAGCGTTTTATGCCAAAATCTTTGTTCACTGTCATACCTAAATTGCAAAATTTAGATATGAATGGGTCTTTATTCAATCCTAAAAGTACTTTTTTTTTAAAGAATAACCCATAATGGGTCAATTGTTGGGGTTTTTTTTACCAAAAACATTCTACTTCGAGGAATTATTGTCAAACAATCAAATTTATTTACTTTAATGTGTCAACGTAGCTCAGTGTGATAGGCGGAGGCTCGTTCTCCGTCCTTATCGGTTGAGTGGGTGTTCGAATCATAGTCGGCGTTGTTCTTTTTTTTCATTTGCTTTTAAGCAAAACTTTTTGGGTTTTTTTCTTGGGATATTAAAAATGAAATATTTAATACCTATGTTGGATAAAATAACGATAGTATCAAGAACATGGATTATTATTATACTTTCATGTTAAATACTGAATTGGTTTAGACGCAGTTGATAAGCCGTTCTATTACCCTCAGCCTTAGCAACACACTTGGCAACGGGTAACACAACGAATTGTTACATGCGCATAAATTATGCACGTACGGTTCGCCGTAAAATTATCTTCATTTTTATATAAAAACAGTAAAATTTTCTATAAAATTAAGACATTCAGTATAATAAGATAAATAGTGCCTGCTTGGGAGGGTAACTGTTGAAATTGACACATCTCTAAAACCATTGTCAACCTCCGCTTCGCGTCGGTCGACAATAGTTTTCTCGGGGTGTCAATTTCAACAGTTACCCTCCCTATCAGGCACTATTTATATAATGTGCATAATATCATATATTTGCCAGAGAATGCAGTTCTATATTATACATGTACATATACTGATGCACACTTTCAAATATATTAAAGATGTTCTTTTATTTTCATTTTATTTGCAGGGGATTTGTCAGGCAGTGTACGCCTATGTCCTTTAAAAAAAATGTTTTTTATAGTTCCCCAAAAAGTTGTTGTGTTTTTTTTTTTGGGGGGGGGGGGGTTGGGGAATTTCAGAATAATTATTTAAATGAAGAAAAAAATGCAATAATCAAGGGGTGCACAGCTAAAAATTTATGCTGCTGACAACCCGTATGGACACATTTAGTTTCACTACCATTTATATATGCATGTCTATTTTATGCTTCATTTTCTCTATCTCGTTGTTTCATAACAAACTCTTACATTTGTTTATCTTCCTTCATCTTGTTGTTCATAAAAAAAATACAACAATTAAATACTCTGCATTTCTGTAATCTTTCTACGACCCTCACTATTATTTATCCATGGTATATTAAGGAATGTTAATTGTTAATGTTAACTCCTTAGTTGTGATATAGAAAACTGCAATCAAATCAAGTATTTTGTACAATAATTTAGACCAGACTTGATTACTTAAAACAAATAAACAATAAATAATTCTATTATATTTCGATGCATTTCCATATACACGAAATATATGTTAGGTAGTATCACATTTAAACAGATTAAGACTAATTTATTATATTTTTCATCACTCTGTTCGTCCGAAAATACATAATTTCATTTTTCATATGATTTAATGTGTGTCGAAAAACAACAGAAAACTCAAGTATGGAATGCTAATCGTTTGAAAAATTAATAAAATAAAACAAGCTTTTCCTGCTTTTTTTTTGATACGGATTAAATTTTTGTTGTATAACAACAATTCTATTTTAAGAATGGTTTCACTGTTTAACCGTAAAATTGCATCCAAACTGTTCTGGCCACAACTAGTAATCCTGAAACGAATGTTCATTAGTTGGTTTTAATGCAATATTTTTTCCTACAAAAGAAGAATAATTTCTTGCAGAAACGTTGTTTTTTTTTCAAAACAGATTCCATATCTATAGTTGAAACAACGACTTATATACCAAACGGACGAATGGAAGTAATGACATCGCAGATTCCCAAAAAAGACATTACACCTGTAATTATCATTTTTATTGGATCTTTTATTTGTCTTGTACTGATGTTTGAGATACGTCGAGAAATAAAATTATATATGGAAGTGATTTCGGAGACCACCTGTGCTTGATGAGGTTCATACAAATATTGATGATGTCGACAACAGCATAAGATGAATTTTTATAATATCTATAATGAGATATTTATAATAATTTTTCAAACACTATCAACATCATTATGTTGTGACTTGACTTTTTTCACTGACTTTATGTAGATTTTCAAGAAAAATGGAGTTTTGCTCGATATGTATCAAGATGTCAAAATTGAGGGCTATGTTTTAAATAACGAATAAATGTCCAAGGAAAGAAAGTGTTTACGGCATGTTTGTTATTTTTAGAAGGGTATGGTTCTCTTAAGTTGTGCGTTATTCTTTTCCAGATCATAAAAGTCCTTTGCACATGCTTTTATATGTAATATGTTCACATTCATTCCATTTCGAAATCATCTACATCAACCATTGAAAAGCAGAGCAGGAACAGTCCAGTTATTCCGCAAGTTTCTATGATAAGGCAAAGGAATTATTGCATTGTGATATTTTCAACAAACCAACACTAATATTGTCATATAAAGCAAACCTAGAAAGGACCTTAAAAGCAACTGTCTGAAGATTAAGCCTATTGTATATAAATTTGTAGTCCAATATTTGGTGCCAAAGCAACTGCTCACAAACTGGCACTTGAGACAACTTTACAAATAGCATTTGCTTCAATTTGTTTTTGTTCATTTGTCGCAAGCTGAATATTTACTCAAATTTTCTGTCAGATAAACAGAGTGCAATAATTCTTGTTGTTTTGATTTGCTCGAAATTGGATAGTTTTGTGCATGTGAGCGCTGAGACAGGAGTGGCTCTAACTCTGATCGTTGATCTAGAATTGTAGAATCTAAAATGAATATGCTAACTACAGAAACATGCACATCTATCGATGATTTCATGTCAGTGTAATTAAAATCAATTAAACAACACAGATACTATATAGAAACAACTTTTAAAGCCTTGGTATGTAGCGTCATAGAAAAAAGAAGAAAGGGGCCATTTCATGCAATGAAGCTCTGCTATTCAATGATCCGCAAAGTGACTGAATATTAGCACACAGGTAGCTGAATTGCCATGAATTTGCCTTCCATTTTTCACGACTTATAGAATACCAATTTTTTAAAACTTATTGTATTTTAAAAGTGTAGTTTTTTTCGTTCTGTCTAAAGTCGTTGATAAAATATGGCTCAAGGGATTTTGAATTTAATCTAGATTTTTTTTTTCGAATTATATTTCTTAAGTCCTTTACGTTGCATAACTCATTTTATCAAAAGACTACTGAAAGTGCTAAATAACATAAAATACAATACCAGTAAGAATAGACTTAAATTGTATTAAGTGGTGGCGTAAATTGGCTACAGTTGTTCTCATAATATTGCAAAATATATACTGTTTGCTTCTGAACCTATTGTTCAAAATTAAAAAAAAAAACCTAACTGCATGGCTGGATATTAAGAGGAGCGGACGGGGTGAAAAATCTAAACTGAAGACGGGGTGAAAAATCTAAACTGAAATCGATGTCAAATATATGTACGAGTCCTTCATTCTTTTTCTTGGAGGATTGACAAACAATTATTTTATTTCAAACTAGTTTGTGGGTTTTAGTTTTAGTGCGTGGTATCTCTAAATTTTGTTCTTTTGATCAAATTACATTATACTTTTTATCACTGTCCCAAATAAAAATTTCAGATAAGAGATATTTTCTAAAAAATGGGGAGGAGTATTCTCCTACCCCCCCCCCCCCCCCCCGCAATTATTAAAATTCCCCGTTTAATCCATAACAAAATAATTTTGTTTATTATTAAGATTTAATGTCTAAGGTCCACTACCAATCTGACGTGGTATGAAATTTAAAAAAACCGCTAGTGTATGCATATTTATTTGCATATTTTAAACCAAAGTTGTCAAATCCAAAGTAACTACCCGATAGTTACATGTAACTCGTTCTACACTTTTCGCCATGACGTTGAATATTATTCCATCCCATTCTCTCACCAGAGCTCGTGATTCGCACGCGTTCTATCCATCAAGACTAAAATCGCGCATTAAAGAAACGAATTGGCTCATTTCATTTCATTTTCCAATCTTCACTTCTAGGTATACTTTAAATAAATTACCAATAAATATATTCGTTCTTTACGTAATCATTCAATATTATTTCAATGCAAGTATATATATTTTGATGCAAACAACTCCTAATTTGGATCCGACAAAGCGTGTCCACCACCTTACTCTCATTTTTGCTATTTCGGGCTTGTTAATCGAACATGAAAGTGGGTTCTTGATTTATTTCACAATAATTATGTTTTAGTTAAAGTTCAATCAAAGCTTACGGACATCACCTAACACGTGTTAAATTGAAAAGGTTTAAGCAGTTACTGTAGTGTGGGCATTTAGTAGTTTATTTGCAAAATGTCTTAATTTATAAGTATAAATCTACGTAGTATAAGAACTAAGTTATAAAAGTTTCAGAGTCTGGTTTCAGATAATGATATTTTAAGTTTTACAGAATCACATTTAGGCTTCAATATTTTCAACGATTACATTTCTATTGATGGTTTTAGTAAAACTTTTAGAAATGATAGGAGCTCATACGGTGTTGTTATTATATATTTTACCAATTCTATGCGTGCTGTAAGACGTCTTAATTTAGAGCTTACAAATATGAAGTGTATATAGATAGAGATAAGCGACCCTACCTTTATTTTTTTCATCTGTTGCGTATACCGTCATAGCAACTCCGACATACTAGTATCATTCTGGGAAAACGTTGAATGGTCCATCGAGAAAGAACATGAACTCTCCGACAAAATTATAATTCTTGGTGACTTTAATGTACATGTAAATTCCAATTGTTATCCTTTTGAAATACTCTTTTGTAAACATAATAAACAAGGCTACAAGAATCAGGCAGTACTCGTGCACTCCCATTTACCTTATCTTAGTAAGCAGCAAAATACATTCCGATGTTTAAGAATCTTGGACAATAGGAAAAGAACACTCTATCAGTGACCACAAGGGTACATATAGTAATCTTAAGTCACGTGCAATTCAAAATCAATTATATGAGCGAAATAAGATATTTGGTCGGAATAACTTAATTCTTAACATTTATATGTCTTAAAATGTCATAAAATATCTATCCACTTTTAAAATCCAATAGTGTAGATGTAAGACTTCCTTCTAAAAGAACTGTATCCGTCAAAGAGATGTAAGACTTCCTTCTAAAAAAACTGTATCTGTCAAAGAAGTTCTGCAAAACAAAGAAAAAAATGTATTTTTTTTTAGGGGGGGGGACATCTTAAAATACTTCATCGTTAGCAGCGGGTTTTTTTTTATTCAATCATAACCTTAATTTTGAAACTGTTCTTAGAATTGGCACTCCTCTTGCCTGACATATGTTCAGCAAATGTTATACAAAATTAGTACGTATCAAAAACACTCAAGACTAACTAATTTAGATACATTTATTTCTCCCACTTTGCTAGTACTGAAAAATTCAATATAACGGCATGTCGATCTGAAGTTTCAAGTGAAACTAACCTCTTTCCCTCGCAATTGCAGTTTGTTGCTATCTAAGATATATAAAAACATACCTTGTTCACAATCCCATTGTAGAGGAGCATTAACTTAATTAATCCTTCATTCTGCCACACATTTTTACGATTATAGCAAATTCTCAACCGAAAGTAATTATACGTCATTTATTACTTATGCCGGTATATTTAATGCCATTCCAAATGCTGTTTAACGGTTACAAACATGTAGAAGAAAACGAGAAATTCGATCATAATGAAAATTAAATGTTTAGTGTATTTTCATTTAATTGCTTGAATTGATTGGGTATACTAACGTACAGTATATTTTAAAGAAAAAATACTAATGATAAAATAAACATCAGTACCAGAGTCTATAACTTCAAACCAAATATACAGTACTAATCACTGATTTTAATTTAAATGTACAATTTATTCAGTAAAAATAAAAAAAAAATAACTTAATACCAACATAAGAGCAATCTCATTTCTTGATTTCGTTTTTAAATTAATTTTTTCCGTACAAACGACGTTGGTGCTTTGTATTACATGACTAAATGACGATACAAAAAGAAAAAAACTTCGGCTAAAGTTCTATATTGTTTTGTTAAAAAAAATAACCTATTTTGTTCTCATAAATTGAACGGATATAATTATGTGGATAAAGAATCGATTTTTGTATCGAATAGGAATTATGTTATGTGAATTTTTACTTCATGTTGTTGAGATTAATTTTTAAAATATAGTTGAGTTTAAAAATATTACAAAGATGAAAAAAAATCATTGTAAATCCTTACATACAATTATAAATTATTATAATCTTGTTTATTAAATGTCGTCATTCCTAATAAACAACATTTAGGTTATACTTAACAACAATTTAAGTCCCAAATTTTTTATCATCAGTTCATTGTATCAAATTATTCTTTGTTTAATTATGTTGGTTTTTAAGGATCAAGGATCGTTTAAACAAAATAGATGTTACTTAGACTAAATAAAATCATATAGGGTGTCCATTGCCTTAAAATTTAGATGTGCATCCCTTTATTATTTGTTATCAAATTGGTTAATTATTCTTTAAGAATAGTTATATAAACAGAGCCCTTAAAAACGAATCGTAACCATGAATTCATTTTCATTTCATGCAAAAATATTGACTTTTGTAAATGTATTTTTACTAGTAATATAAACTGTATTTTCAATTCTTTTCATTATGTGTTTTAGCATTTATTTAAATTCAGAACTTAAATATCAATACTGATCAAGGAATTATTGAACTCAAAGCTTTATTAAAATCTTAAATGTATTTCCTTTGTTTGGATGAATGTTTCCTTGTGCATGCATGTGCCAAGCAAGATATCCAACAAAAACAATTTCTTATTCTATTTTGAAATTTATAATCATTATTTCCTTCATCATGGGTTACTCTACATTATCTATTAAAATGTTGCCTAAGTTTATTTTACAATAGGACTATTTCATATCGTAATAACTTTCAGTTATATTGCAAAGAATTGTTCCTCTTTTATGTCAACTGTCTCAATCTGTCTGGGGTTTTGTCTCTCAATCTGTCAATTCGTTTTTGTTTGTATGTTCTTCCTTTTCTCTCGAGCCTCTATGCCAATGTAAACAACGTTTCATTTATTTTTCAAACTCCTGGTTGGACCTTACTAAAAGCGGCAGTAAGAAAGAGCGCTTTACTTACAAATTATGACCGGTATATATATAATATATGCACCAAAAGTTGTCAGATGTCAGGTTCCTTTTAAAAAAACTAGATTTATCAGAAAAAACTAAAACAAAGTAAACTTTATTTTATCAGTTTAAGAATATTCATTCAACAATACAGTATATTTTTTTTTATTCCCCCGTTTATCTAAATTTCACAACTGCTTTTAAAATAGGAATTCCTCTTTCCGAACACACGTCAAGCTTTCAAGGCTAATTTTCTATCTGAACTTACCAGTAGAGCAATCTAGCAACCGATTTTTTTCATGAAATATTACTTTGCCTTTGCTGTAAATATATTAGAACTTACTTGTTTATTAATATAATGTACATGCCTTATTCACAGTCTCATTTAAAACGAACAAAATAAATATAAATAAAACTAACCTCCTTTTTCTTTGATACACCTATTTACTATTCTAGCAAATTTACAACCGAAAGTAAATAGGTGTACTTAAAAATCGTAAGCTGTTTTAATGGTTCCAAAATAGGGTTGAAATAATACACGCTTAATGAATGTCGAATATTGACCTTTATTTAAGTGAATTAGTTAAATGAGTGAATTAATACATGAGAATTTTACGTATTAAATTAACATTTAGGAGTCAAAAACTAATTTCAGAATCTAAATATCCTACTGTTCAGTCGCATAACAGAGGATTAATTAGTCCAGTTTGTTTTATAATTTACTAATGGCAAAATATGAAATAACACCGATAACATAGACGTTTTTCGACGTTGAATTTGACGTTCAATCGACGTTGAGAGTCTGTTGTTCGAAACTGCGAACGAATCTTGACAAATTTCCGACGTTGTTTTGAAACAAAACCTTTCTGACTTTCTTAAATGTAACAAATATATAAAGAAATGATTGTTTAAAAAAATGGTATTGAAGTATAGCTATGTTAAATTGTTATTTAACGTGCCATTTGACATAAAATATATTTTAAGTTAAATATCTTATGTATGACAAAACACATACAACAGTTTCAATAGTATTAAAAGATATTTCGTTGTTAACAACATAAAGCTTTCCAAAGAAGTGCAAATGAATCTTGGATTTCTAATGATACTTCTAATTTTATTAAATGGTTACTTCTATACATTTATTGTAATTCATTGTTTAGTAGAATATAGAAAATTGGAAGTATACCTTGTTGCTTTTGGTGAGTTGTGTTCTTTACACTTCGTAATTCTTTCGAGTGGGTATGTTTTACTGTAACTGTAGTTTGTCCAACCTCTGAATCAAAATAAAATGACACTTTAAAATGGCCAGGAATTATTATAATTATATCAACAGAAATCCACCACCTATTTCTTTAGAATGTCTTTAGAACGATTGATTAATAAATTTGAATTGAATCAAAACTATGTAAAATTGTTACCTAACGTTGTCATTTGACATACAATATATTTTACGTTCAATAAGTTATGTAAACTCATACAACTGTTACAATAGTTTTTAAAAATCATTCCTTGTTAACAATATTAAGCTTTCCTAAGAAATGTATTTAAATCTTGGATATTTGAATGATACTTTTATTGTTGTATTAAATGGTCTTATGTATACATTTATTGTATTTTACTTTTCAGTAAAAATAAACATTATGAATATTATCCATATCTATAGAACACTTGAAGTATACTTTGTAACGTTTGGTGAGTAGTGTTCTTTACACTTTGTAATTTATTCAACCGTTTATGTTTTACTGAAGTTGTTCCAATATCTGAATCAAAATAGAGATGACAATTTCAAATGACCAGGAATCATAAAAATTATGCCAACAGATATTCATCTTTTTTTTTTTTAAATGTCTGTTCTGTCATGAAACCAGAAAAGAGTATTAATTGAAATTGTAAAATAATAATTCGTACCTGGGAATTCAGTGGTTAAATAGCAACCGAATATATGATGACACGCTGAACAGTTACACACTCGACCACATAGAATTCCGTATGAAGGCTGTGTACACATATCAGAGCAGTTGTGTCCGAAGTATCCAGCAGGACAGTCTACAAATTTCACAGGTCTGAAACAACTCTTATTGACGATCGTCATTTTTGATCGTATGAATTGAAAATATCAAATAAATGCAGAGACTATCTTATTAGGTTAGTTGAAGTATTAATCTAAAAACGATACCTTTGCATTCATCTCCATCTTTAAATGTATTGTAGGTACAACCCCCCGTATCATCGTTAGCAACTCTATAAAATGAGTATCATAAAAACGCCAATGTAGAAGTCGAACACTATACAGAAGGCAATTAAATCTTCGAAAAAATTACTACTCTACGCTATTCAATCAAGCACAAAATCAATGACTAAGATATTAAAAATATCAATAATATTTCTGGTACCTGTTAATACGAGTAGCCCATATAAAGATAACAGTACTGACGCATCTACCTAAAAAAATGATAAACATCTTTAAATATTCGTTAGTAATACACTTCCAGCAATGATATTTCGAGTTCTTGTGTCAGAATATTATATAGAAAACTAGATGATATCCCGCGCAAGCGCGGGAAATGAAACACATTATTGGTCTTTGTATTTGTGTACACATATTTTATATTCACTGTGTTCGGTTCAGTTTTCTGAATCGATTTCTCAAATGTTCGCAATAATTTTCGCATTATTTATATTCTCTTATTTGTCGACAATCAATCGCATCAACATGCTCAATGATTCTTATTTCAACATGGGTAGAGAGATTCAGTGAGACGCATCTCTTTTCTAAAGTTTGATCTTTACTATTATTTTAGATTTGAAAATAATTTGTAAATAAGTTTTCTAAATGTAAATTTCAGATTAAAGGTAGTTTTGAACAATAATGGGAGACAGGTTTCGCCTCCGTTTTATACGCACATATCAACATAATTCTTTCATGCTTCACAAATTATCATTTCAGACTATTAAAGTGTGTGTTAATCTAAACATGCAAAGACATTCTTATTCATTTCTAATTTTTAACCAAAGTTACCGATTCAAGGTAGATCTGAACTCGTCCTACACTTTCCGCAATGACGTTAATTAGTCAACTTGCGTTCTTAGTTACCCTGTTTTGGAAAGTTCATGATTTAAACTAAAATCGTGCATTCAAGAAACGAATTAGTTCAATTTAATTTTTTAAAAGAACGATTGAACTTATGGCCCCCGGCATGCATATATATATATATATATATATATATATATATATATATATATATATATATATATATATATATATATATATATATATATATATATATATATATATATATATAGCTCATTAAATATATAAGATTAGTTGTTTCTAACTTACAAATTGTAATTGATCATCAAAGCTGAAGAACGATATTCCTTTAAAGTCAGATTTATCTTATTAATGAACTGTTGGTTGTCAAAACACGCCAGAAACATGTACATGTCTACATACCTCACTTGTTTGACTGTAAACAATCAAGTTGACACTGTGACGCTCAGTCAAACATAAATCGCAGTTATCATCGCCGCTACAGTGAATATAGTTCATCATTATCAAATTTCTAATCAGTCTTAATCTTTTTAAAATCATTTTTAGCAAAATATTTTGAGCGGCGACCGCCTCTGCCGCGCCTGTTCCAACACCTTTGTAGTATCAGTGACTAGTACATGCATAACATATAGGTTTTATCGTTTAAAGGAAAACCAAAATTCCAGAAAATGAGTGGCTTGATCACAGACCCTCTCCTCCTTTATCATCTTTATCATTGCTAGATCAGATAGTCTTATAAATTACTCATCAAAAATGCTGTTATTTATACAAATATAACTTGTTCGTCCGAACAAATCTTAATTCGTCCAACAAATCCTAATTCGTCTGAGCAAATCGTATTTCGTCCGAACAAATCTTAATTCGTCAAAACAAAAAAACTTATTCATCCGAACAAATTTAACTCGTCCGAACAAATAGCTAATTCTTCTGAACAAATAGTTAATCTGTCCGAAACATTCGTACGATCAAATAACTTACTAGTATTTGTTCGAACCAAAAAGTTATATCGTCCTAAGAAATCGTCATTCGTCCGAACAAATAAGATTTATTAATCTTTTCATTTGACCCTTCCACGCCGCTGTAGTTGATAAACAGGTTTTACAATTTATGTTGATATCTCTCGTTGGCACGGATGTTGGCGCAAGGGGGTCATTGCTGAGGGAGGAAACCGGGGTGCCCGGAGAAAACCCACGTGTCCAAGCGGACGACCACTATACCCTGTCACATACAACCACTGTTCATCACGGGGATAGAACACGGGTCGCAGTGATAAGTGAGTGCATTAAAAACCCCGAACAGAATTTCCAAAATTAATTTAAAAATAGGACCGAAATACTACCACTTTAAAATGTCCCTACAATGAAAGTGATAAGGTGGAGTCATTTAACAATTTTTTGCATCTTTTTCGTCTACACATAAAAATAAATCAACATTGCCACAATTTCCCCTTTTTGTAATAAAATTTTGATATAATTATTATCACAGAACTGGATGTTATTGACATTATTTATACTCTTCCTGTGAACAAAACAAATATTAGTCATAAAATGTTAAAGGCTACCATTTTTGTATCAGTTCCTCTTTGTCTTCTTTAATCATTCTTTGAAAGAATGTTCATTTGCCTTTTCAATGGAAAATAGTCAATGTACTACCTTTACTTGAAAGTTATTTAAGAAGTCAAAGTCTCAGAGTTTTACATAGAAATATCATTCTAAGAAGACATTTATAAGACCCCAGATGGAATAAATTTGGAGTGGCTGATCAAATTAAAATTCGAACAGGCCTGAAAAATCACACTTAGCAGAGATTTGTTGCAGGGCTGACACTCACTCCCTTGGCTCTACTTATATTTCAAGACAATTGCAAAATTACAGTTTTCCAAAATGTAGACTAAATATTTAAAAATCTTCTTTTGTTCCCTCTTGATTTAAGGAATGGTATGCCTTTAGAAATTAGAAATTAGAAATTAAAAAATCGCCAACATTAAAATCTTTTAAGAACAGTTTTCTGCCTTCTATATCTCAACCTCGATCTTATTTTTCATATGAACTTTACTGGAATATAATTCACACTAGCCTTTGTCGCAATTGTATATTGAAAAAAAGATTTATATAAATGTAAAATCATTGATTGTCCTTTAATTAATTATTATCTTGTGAAAGAGTGTAAGATGCACATCATTACTTTTTTTTCTTTTGTAAAATATTATTATTCCACGAAATTAGAGATTCAATGTCATCTTTGAAATAAAAAGTTCAAACAATATCGACACTACTGATTTGTTATGGCAATATAACTCGATCAGTATTACTGAAAATGAAAATTTATATTTTAACGTTCAGCCATTTTTATCAAGCTAAGTGCAGTTTTAATATTGTTTAAAAAATATAATAGCTTATAATTATTTTATGTTCTTTTGGTCGATCCTTTTCTTGTATCTACGTGGTATAACTTCAATGATGGTATTTTATGATTCCCTTTGATAGTGTCATGTTTTCCTAAAAATGTAAATTTTATATAAACAATTTCACAGGAGAGGGTGTTTTAAGTTGATTGAACTTATACCCTTGGCGCGTTTGCTGAATTATACTTTATGCGTTATTTTATGTCTGGAAAAAAAATGAGTAAAACTTTGAAGTTGCATATTACCATAGTGATCAAACAAACATGCATCTCTGACCAAATAAAGTCGATTGAAACCGATTTCAAACGTGTCGGTGTTTTACAGTGAGCATATATGACACACGTCTACCTGGACAGAACCCACGTGACTATTAAAAATAGTTTATTTAATACGTTGGTTCAACATGCACGGGTCACGAGGGCAATAACCCTTGCTTTCTACAGGAAAGAACTTAAAATGTTCATACATTTTCCAAGTACCAGCCTAATCACAGAATGACTCTCTGCCATCCAGTCAAGTGAAATGTGACTGAAAGGTAACTGAAAGGTGACTAAATGGCATATCTATGCCATTCAGTCACATTTCCAGACCATTCAGTTAAAATTCAGTTGACTGAATGGCAGAGGTTCATCCTGTGAATGTTGTACAAACTTCTTATTTTCACAGGAGTCAATGTATAATGCGTCTGTTATCTTTTCATCAAGCTTGTACACAGTTAGGCTGGCAGAAAATAAAGGCTTTGAAATGAATGCCCGACCTCGATTTACTATACAAAATATACGAATGTCGGCTGATCCCTACTATGTTGTAAAGTTTCGTGCTTTTTATATAAGCTAAATTCAGCGCTTAAACCTGTTGATTCTTATGATTTAAATATCAATAAATGACGTGAGATAAAAAAAAATTGCTTAATTTGAATCTTCATTCTTTTTCATTTATACAGGGGCCCATAAGTGTAATCGTTCTTTTGAAAAAATAAATTGAACCAATTCGTTTAATGAATGCACGATTCAGCAGGATGTGCGTATAAAACGGAGGCAAAACCCCTCCCATATTTCTTTTTCAAAACAACCTTTAATCTGATACTTACATATAGAAAACATTTTTTAGAAAGTAAAATAATTGTGAAATTTGAGTTAAAGAATAAATTTTAGAAAAGAGATGCGTCCCACTACATCTCTCTCCCCTTGTTGAAATAAGAGTCATTGCGCACGTATATGCAATTGAAGGTTGACAAATAATAGAATACAGATAATGCAAAACTGAAAATTAAAAAAAAATAAGAAATTGATTCAGAAAACTAAATCGGACACAGCGAATACAAAATATATGTACAAAACAATGCGTGAAGTATCATTTCCCGCGCGTGCGTAGGATATCATCAAGTGTTCTATATAATATTATGACACAAGAACTCAAAATATCAGTGCTGGAAGTGTATTACTAACGAATATTTAAAGATGTTTAATATTTTTATAGGTAGATGCGTCAGTACTGTTATCTTTATATGGGCTACTCGTATTAACAGGTACAAGAAATATTATTGATTTTTTAAATATCTTAGTCATTGATTTTAAGCTTGATTGAATAGCGTAGAGTAGTAATTTTTTTTTAAAGATTTGCCTTCCGTAAAGTGTTTGACTTCTACATTGGCGTTTTTATGATACTCATTTTATAGAGTTACTAACAATGATACGGGTGGTTGTACCTACAATACATTTAAAGATGGAGAGAAATGCAAAGGTATCGTGTTTAAATTAATTCTTGAACTAACCTAATAAGTCGCTGTATGTACATGCATTTGTTATTTTCAATTCATACTACCAAAAATGACGACTGTCAATAAGAGTTGTATCAGACCTGTGAAATTTGTAGACTGCCCTGCTGGATACTTCGGACACAACTGCTCTGATATGTGTACACAGCCTTCATACGGAATTCAATGTGGTTCAGTGTGTAACTGTTCAGCGTGTCATCATATATTCGGTTGCAATTTAACCACTGAAATCCCAGGTAGGAATTCTTAAGTTACAATTTTCAATTATTACTCTTTCCTGATTTCATGACAGAACAAACATTCTTTAAAAAAAGATGAATATCTGTTGATATAATTTTTGTGATTCCTAGTCATTTGAAATTGTCATCTCTATTTTGATTCAGAGATTAGAACATCTACAGTAAAACATAAGCAGTCGAATGAATTACAAAGTGCAGAGAACACTACTCACCAAAAGTTACAAGGTATACTTCAAGTGTTCTTGAAGGATAATATTCATAATTGTGTTTGTACTGAAAAGTAAAATACAATAAATGTATACAAAAAACCCTTTAATACAATAATAAAAGTATCATTCAAATATTCAGGATCTAAATACAGGAAAGCTTAATATTGTTAACAAGGAATGATTTTTAAACAACTATTGTAACAGTTGTATGTGTTTTTCATTCATAACTTATTGAACATAACATATATTTATGTCAAACGACAACGTTAGGTAACAATTTTACATAGTTTTGATTCAATTCAAATTTATAAATCAATCGTTTCTCCATATATCCGCCACATTTAAGAAATTAAGATAGGTGAAGAACAGTCTCTCAGTGTCAATCGAACGTCAAAATAAATGTAAAAAAACGTCTATGTTGATGATGCCCTTTCATATTTTTTTTCATATGCAAATCGTAAAACAAAGTGATCGAATTGATCCCCTGTTATGTAACTGAAAAGTAGGATGTTTAAATTCTAAAATTATAATCATGAATGAATTCGCTCACTAAACTAAATCAAGTAAATAAAGGCGCAAGATTTAACTTTTATTATGAGTTCTTCTTTTTAACCTTGACCAATTTGTAACCATTAAAACAGCTGCTGATACAGCAGGAGGCAATACAATATTATTCTTACAAATAAACCTATCATTTCGGTTGTGAGTTTGCTCGAATAGTAATAACATGTGAAATTTGTTCTTTTTAAATGAGATCGTGAGAAAAGGTATGTACTGTGGTTTCATCAATATTCGTTGAATACCAATTTTCGTGGATTTCGTTATTAAGTTGATCCACGAAATTAAGTGCTCATTGAAGTGCAATTTCTATTTATATCTTGTATTGATAGGGACATCGGCCACGAATGTACGTATCCTTTAAAAATTGTGATTTTTTATCTTTATCCACGAAAATTGATACCTTTGAATATTAATGAAACCACAGTATCTTATATATAATAAAGATCACATTTATTTACAACAAAGTCGAAGCAATAATTAAATAAATTTTAAAAACCGGTTGCTGGAAAAGGAACTGTTCAACTGGAATGTTTTAAAAGAAAATTAGCATTGAATGCTTGAAACGTGTTAGGAAAGAGGAAACCTTGTTCTAAAAGCAGTTGTCAAATTTAGATTAACGATGTAATAAAAAAAAAGTATTCGTAAATTGATAAAAGAAAGTTTACTTTGTCATAGTTTTTTATCTGATAAAATCAGTTTTCTTAATGCTGTTTGGTCCGATTTTATATCAAATTTTGTGCCTTTTTTTTTAAACGATTGTTATGCTAATTAATTATATGTATAATAATAGACATTGTAGTAGGTTTCTTAGTCAATTATCCAAATTTCAATGAAAAAGAATTATGTACAAAATTTGTTAACAAAACAAAGAACATAAAGGGTATCGCGTTATTTCGCCTCATTTTAAAATTCACCCCTGACGTCAAGACGGGTATGGTTGTATTACGAATCATTCGGGGGACGAAACCAAACGGTTCCTTTTTCTAAACATCGCATAATGCATTTTGGACAGTTTTTTCGTTTGCCCAAAAAGAAATTATTTTTATTTACTTTAAATATTTGTTACTTTGAAAAGAGACCGATTCTGCTAGTGTTAATTTGAGAGAGTTCATAACTTTCTAAGACAAATGGTTTGTATGGAGAATTATTTGATACTGTAATAACAAAAAAAAATCGGACCAAGCACCACTAAAAAGGAGTCTGACAGTTGACAACTTTTGATGCCCATTTCATATATACCGGTTATAATTCATAAGGAAACCACTCTTCCTTAATGCCGTTTTGAGTGGGGTCCAATCATTCATTTGAAAAAAAAAATTAAAGGGTATTTATACTGGTATTGAGGTTCGAGAGAAAAAAAAATTCAAACAAAAACGAATTGACAGATCGACAAACAATTTTTAATGAGCTGACATAGAAAAATTAATTTATTACGATGTAAAATATTCTAATTATATAATAAACTTAGTCCAATTATTTAAAAGATGATGTATACATGATTAAGGAAATATTGGTTATTAAATTTCAAAATAGAAAAAGAAATTTTATTTGTTGGATATCTTGCTTGGTACATGCATGCACAAGGAAACATTCATTCAAACGGAAGGAAATACACTAAAAGATTTTTAATAAAGCTTTGAGTTCAACAATTCCTGGATCAATATAGATTTTTATGTTCTGAATTTAAATAAATTCAACACATAATCAAAAGAATTGTAAATACATTTTTATTACTTGTAAAAATACAGTGACAAAGGTCAACTTTTTGCATAAATTTAAAATGAGTTCATAACTCCAATGAATTTTTTTTTTTGGGGGGGGGGGTTGTTTTTGTTGTTGTTGTTTTTTGGGGTTTTTTTTTTGGGGGGGGGGGTTAGGTTCTTTGGGGCTTTTTTGGTCTTGAGAGGGAACTGTTTATATATATTTTTAAGAATAATTAAAGGTATATGCGGTGTATTTTAGTAAACAACGATCTGATTGTTTGGATAATTTCTTTACTTAAAGATAGAACTTTCTCACAAATTACGCTTTATAAGTCAATCACATAACAAATATACAAGAAATTTATTTAGTTTTTAGTTTTTATTTTATACCGACACGGTAAAAAATACAAAAGATTTGAATAGCCCCGCCCTCAATGGGTCACGTGACATCCCTATCGGTCCATCGACAAAAATGGCGATGACGAGAAAGATAGATATACCGTTAACTTTGACAGATTTGGCAATGAAAGGAAAAAAAGACAGACTGACAAGAATAGAAACAAAGGGAAGAATGTCATCGGAGACCCTGTAGATTGAATAAAAGGAATAAAACCCGAATTAAACTTAAGTTTTCATCATGAAGTTTGAAGAGTGTTTTGCCAGTCACTGAATCAGGTTCCTACTCCATGTGTTCCGTGTCTTTACTTTATGTTTTGAACCACGTGCACAAGTGGATTTTCGTTGAGAGGAATTTTTGAATAAAGAATAAATAAACACTCTTGGTACATGCATCCCTCAGGGAGAGTGGTATTTACTCCGATGATGCTAAAATCAAGTCGTGTTTCATTTTTAATTATAGATAATTAACTCTTTATATCGTTCTACATTAATGAATATCGGAATAATAATGCTTCGGGTATCATCTGATATAAGAATTACATGTATCTAATTTAAGGCATGAAAAACGTGATTCTAAATTGTAAACAAACTCTTCTTCCATCGTGTTTTCAATGCTAGGTTTCCCCGCACTCGTGCACGGTGGCGTTATAAATGACGGATCACAAAGTACAAGTAGAGACAACTAACTAAAGACAGAACATGTTTTATGAGCAACAAGTTAGTGAAACGTCTAATTATAAGGAGCATGATGTATATTTTTACTGAAACTCATGTCAAAAATTTTACTCCAAATAAATGACGCATGCAATAATCAAGGGATGCACAGCTAAATGTTTATGCTGTGGACACCCTATATTGACATATTAAGTCTCAGTATTATTATACAAATATTGACTGGGGTTGATGGCAACATTGATTATATATTAGCCCCCGAGTAACGAAAAATTTCCCGACGCGAAGCGGAGTTTGCGTAAAGATCATTTCCAAAATATCGTCGGTATCAAACGGTCACTGTTGATGTTCTGCCGCTCGTAGAAATTAAGTTACAGATGTTCTACCTGATATTACTTCACTGTAATTAGCAAATCCATATACCAGTTATGATAGCAAACCGTCGCATTTTGCGTCCGTTGTTTACTTGCCTTGACTGATAGTCTATTACATGTATGACGTCACCTTGTTTTGGAGTCGCGAAGAGTTATTTACGTCACCGTTTACGAATCAACAAATCAGAATATTCTCTAGATAGTATTCCTAGCCGGTCAATATTTTTTGGAAGAGCAAATATTACAAATATTAATAATTCGTCTATATAGAGTTATATAGTGAGAATAAACCACTAAATATAACAATTATAGTTATGTTCAATGTACAACCATCATTTTCTTTATCTTCCTTCATCTCTTTGTTCATAATAAGATCCAACTATCAAATGTTTAACATTTTGCATTTAGATTATCTCTTTACCCCTTACTATTGATTTCATGGTATTTTAAGAGATGACGAGTGTTTTCGCCTTGAATTTTAGATAGAAAAACTGCAATCTGGTCATTAGCTGGTATATATTTTCAAATGATGGTTTTGATACAATAATTTTTCATACAAAAGAAGAAACTCTTCGCAGAAACGTTGTTCTCTAAATAGTTTTCTTCAATACAGGTTTTGTTTTATACAGGGTGTTTCACAATATATGTCACAGATCTAAAGGCAGAAAGAATGATAACAACACAAGTTAATATACATTTTATATATCATTTTAATCAACAGATATCCAAAATATTTTCTATAAGGAACAGGAAATTCTAACATTACATTTTCCTGATTCATAAGAAATCCAAACAAAACCTGGTTCTGTAGATAATGTATTTTGTATCGAGTCTGGTACAGACTTACACAATTGAAAAGTGTCACAAACACAGCCATCGACCAAGTTCACTATGACCGGTATACCATGTGATAGAAGAATTATCATTTTTGTTTAGGGGCCTATATTTCGAAAAAAAAATTGGCATGTGACCTTGGTCACAAATAAAATAATTGAACATTAAAGTCCCCCTCTTTAGATCTAAGTGGTTTTCGGATGATTGACATTACTATTATTTCAGGAGCCAACCTCCTTAAGAGTACATGATTATATAAATGACACACATCCAGT
Source organism: Magallana hongkongensis (assembly GCA_015776775.1). Lineage (NCBI taxonomy): Eukaryota > Metazoa > Mollusca > Bivalvia > Ostreida > Ostreidae > Magallana > Magallana hongkongensis. Next base: position 31,671,629 of record CM027470.1, read on the forward strand.
GTTGAAATTTAAAGTAAAAATCAGTTTAAAAGATTTTTTTTTTAAGTTTTATCAAGTCTTAAAAAATAATTTCATTACTTTAAAGGGATTCTTAAGGACTAGTTGGTGATTTCAAATTACTGTTTTTAGACATTTAGTCAGTTTAAAAAAGGATATCATGATTCTCTTTCTTGCACGTAAAAGTAATTTCTTAAATATTAATTTAGAATGTTGAACTCCGTATCCTTATATGTACAGCTACATTGATAAACCTTTAAAAGTTTAATTCATGACATTGTAACTTTAAATTGTATTTCTTGTGTCAATGAATAACTTTGCGATACACCACCCTCATCCAATAATAACAAAGATAACCTGTAAACATTTATGAATAAATTAAGTTGTACGAGAGAGTTAATTTCATTAATGTTTCTAAGATTGTCAGTCCGTTAAAATGTAAAGCGTGTTATATTCCTAGAATGATGTCTGTTCTCCATACATTATGTTTTAATTGGAATTTGATAAAATAGTAATGTACTTGTGTATACAAAGATGTGACTTTTTAAAGCTTATATGTTATATATTGCATTGCATCCACAGGAAAGACTGGGGTGTGATTACACCCATACACAACTTCTAACAGGAAACATCGAGATTTCTTACAAGTCATCTTGAATAAACTTGAAAAACGAGAGTTGACGATTGTTTTATTTGTTTATTAGATGATTGGGATATTACTTTTTTTATAGCTTTGCCCTCTCTTGAAGAAGGGAGGGCATATTGCTTTGCTGCTGTCTGTCTGTCCGTCTCTCTGTCAACTGGTCTGTCGGTCCACCAATAGTTTCCGTTCATTTTCTTCGCAGAGGTTGCACATAATGAAATGAAATTTGGTATACAGATTTCTCATAATAATATTTAGGTTAGGTTTTATTTTGGGTACGATCGAGCCATTTTCGACAGAGTTATGCCCCTTGGACATAAAAAAAATCCCAATTATTTGCCGTTTCTATTCATTTTCTTCGCAGAGGTTTCACACATTGAAATGAAATTTGGTATACAAATTTGTCATAATAATATATAGGTCAAGTTTTATTTTGGGTACAAGCAAGCCATTTTTGACAGATTTATGCTTCATGGACTAAGAAAAAATCCAACTATTTGCAGTAGTTTCTGTTCATTTTCTTTGCAGATATTTCCAAGAAAGGGGGCATAAGTGTTTCACAAACATCTCATGATATAGTTGAAAACACGACGTATACATCCAAGGAAAAAATAGAAGTCACCACACAAATTGCCATAACGCCTGAAAAGATTATTATTATTTTGATTGGATCATTTATATGCCTTGTACTGATGTTTGAGATACGTCGAGAAACATACTTATATATGGAGGTGATTTCGGAGACCAGCTATGCTTGATGAGGTTTATACAGATATTGATGATGCTGACAATAGTATAAGGTGAAATCAATTATAAAATATAATAATTTTTCAAAAACATTCAAAATCATAATCTCGTAACTTGACCTCTTTTCTGACTTCATGTATACCGGTATTTTCAAGACAAAAGTAGTTTTGTTCGATATGTATCAAGTTGTCAAAAGAAGATGGGGGAATAGCACAAATGCCCATTTGGTTAAGTCGTAAAATCGGTTTCACAGACTTCCTTTAAACCTCTTTTTAGACTATGACAAAAATAGAGCCCATGACCACTCTATAAAAGAAAAGGCATAGAAGTTCTAAAAATGACACTATTTAGAGGTTTTGACACGTACACCCCAGTTAAATCAATCTATTCAAAGTATTTAACATATTTAAGAGTTGCAAATTGATGTTATATTAAATATACATTGTTAACGTTTTTAAAAGTTTTTCAAAAAGTTATCAGATTTGTAGATATTTTAATTCTACAATGCCTTTTTGCCGTCACATGGGGCCTCTCATGGGCATTTTACAAGCCTGATTTACCCATCTTCTTTTTGGCGATGCTCTAGATAATAAATACTGTATAAGGGAAATATTCGCCCCCGTTTTATTTTCGCCCCTTTCGCCCTAGTTGTCAGCAGGCTAATTTAAGACTTAGTGAATTCCTATGTCTCAAACTATCTTTCTTAATTCACAACTCTGTCTGGGCGAATTCAAGACGGGGCGAAACCGTTTGCAAGTGAAAAAGGGCGAAAATAACACGGGCGAGAATAACCCTGTATACAGTTAATGTTTAAAGAAAGAGAGTTTTTATGGGGAAGTGTACCTATAATTCTCTCAAATTGTGCTTTATTCTTTTCCAGATCAACAGGCTTTTAAGATGTTCACATTCTTCGAAATCACTATTAAAATTGTGACTTTTGATGAGAGTGTCAACATGACGTCGCCAATATTATCGTTAAAAAAACGAGAAAAATCTTAAAAGCAATTGTTTGAAGATCAAGCCTTTTGCAGGCACGTAGCATCAGGGGGGCAGGGGGGCACTTTTTCTCGCAGCCACAAATTTTTTTTTTTTTTTTTTGCTTGTCAAGTTTTTTTGGATGAGTCTGCCCCCCCCCCCTTTCAAAAACGATGCTACGTGCCTGTTTTGTATATTAATTTTCAGTTCAATATATTGGTGCCAAATCAAATGCTCACAAACTGGCACGCGAGACTTATCGAAGTGCATTTAAGTTTCCTTCAATTCTTTTTTACCCCTTTTTATTCATTTTTTGCATATTCATAATTTACTCAAAGTTTCTGGGAGATAAACACCTTTTGATTATAAAAAAACTTAATTTGCTTTGGTCTGAATTGGACATTGTTGTACAGATGAGCGCTAATGCCAGAGTCGCTCTAACTTTTATCGTTGATATACATATATAAAATTTAAAACGAATTGTCAACTACAAGAAAGATGTACATATTTTGATGACTTTCATGATTAATTAAAATGAATTAACAATACAGATAGTTTTCCACTTACAAGCTCCGTAAAGTAACAGCTATTCTGTAGGGGAGACAGAGACAATAAGGTATGCAGCGTCATAGAAAGTGTAAGAAAGGGGTCATTTCATGAGAAAACTCCTAGATTAAATCACATAAAAAAGCTTTAGCTGCCATTTCGTCAACTACAAAGGTGACTAACAGCTAAAGAGTTAATTGCATACATGTAATTATATCTCTGACATTCAATAACTTTTCGCTACTTATCAGTGAACATTTAGGTGTAACTCATTGACAGCTACAGAATTTCATCCGATGAATGCTATTTAAATAGACTTTTGGGTTTAAAATGATAAATTTCTTGGTTGATACTGGTAACAATCTAAATGTGTACATATAAGCACACGCTTTCCCTGCAGTCAGTGATTCGTCCCCATTTGATTTTCACATAAAAAGTAAACAAAGGAGTACAAAAATAAAATTTCCGACTGTTGCGCAGTTAATCACAGAGTTTCATCTTGAAACTAATTATCAAAAATTATTATAGAATAGAATCATTTCCATAATTTGAATCCCCTTTTCTGCATGCAGATCTATCTCTCGGGGTACTTAGATGTGATAAGCAAATCGTCTACATCACTATATTATTAGTGATTAATTTGTTAAATCATAATACGCATCAAATTCCATTCCATTGTTGTTTGTCTTCAAATTAGTTTATTCAAACAAATTAAATGTATGAAAGACAATATCTAGATTTCGTTCTTGTATCAAATGTTTTGTTTCGTCTAGTATATTGTCCTGTTTAATTTTCTTAGAATATTACAATGCTTCCTTGAATAAACAACCACGAGGAAACTAAACGAGATTCCACTGACTGTTACCCCACTTTTGCTAAAAGCAATTCATAAAAGGGGAAAAAGTGACAAGAGTCAGAGGAATCCCAAATTGTCTTAACAGTACCCTGGCTCATCAAGGGACCAAAAATTGTAAACTTATGGTAAAAAGAGACCTGCAGACCCTCAATGGTCAATCTTAGATATGCAGTTTCATTTATAATTAAATACACACAAGCATACGATGCACAGAAAATTGTATTTCTGACAAAAAAACATATGCATATGTTAATCCCATCCTAAGGTCTGAACATCTGATGCCGGGACCAGAAACTTCCCAAGGACTGCGAAAAATAGCATTGTCTAGCCGCCTAACTAAAAGTCATTTTTTAATGAGTGTCTTATTTTTATTTTTTATATTAATGTAAACATTAATGTATATTTTCATTAAATATAAATGATTTGTTCAAACAAAGAGAAGTAACTAATATAAATTTTGGGTTAAAATAGCTCATTTCATAATAGAAACTAACGAAAACCGAAAACAGCCCCCCCCCCCCCTAAAACAAAAATTCCTTTTGAGGGGTTTTATATATTGTTTTTTAGCATATTTGTACCAAAGGGTTTGTTGTTTCACGGGGGGGGGGGGGGGGGGGGGGGGGGGGAAATATATCTACAGACCAAAATACATTCCAAAAAAAACATTTTGCTTTGTAACGTTTCAAAATATAATTAACAAATATGAATTAAAACGAAAATTTACGTTAATTTTCAACGAAAACATGTTATTATTAAATTTTTATACACATATCGGCCGCTAAATAATATTTTCCTCACTCATAGAGAACGAATTCAATGAAAAAATTGTAAGACCCCGCGTTAACAAAACTTCTGTTTAAAAATTCATAATTTGATTACAAATTTTATTTTTGATATAAATTGATTAGGATTTGATAATACTTTTAAGTAGAAAACTTAGTTTTTGAATATTTGACTGAAATTCCGAGATATTGGAAATGTAGGTGGGAAACGGGCGTTAGCGTTCGCAGTTCTTTGTAAAGAGGCTTCATTGAAATCATAACCATGCATTTTGGTTTGTTTTTTTTTAAATATATATGGAAGTAGAAAAGACAATTTTATATGATCCAATACATTTTCACTATAACCATATCGGTTCTGTCCTAGGGCCATGAATTTCAGATTGCTACATTAATTGACATGATAATTATGCATTTAGTTACATGTATTCTCAAATATAAATGGGAGTAAAAAAAATGATTCATGCTCTTCCAACTAAAAAAAACAGCTTATCCAAATAGATCAAATGAATGCCTTTGTATGATTGCGCATGCCCGAGTCGAATAAAATCTGATAATACAGCATTCCCCCTTTGGAAAGAATGTTCTCTATCCTTGATCATAATGCTTACCATGATGAAAATTTTAATATAATAAAAAAAACAATCTTTTTATATTGTTTATTGCTTCTTATTAATAAAATTGTCCAAGCATTGCTGATATATAGTTATTTTGTTGGTAAAGGGACAGAGATAATTGATAATTAAACAAATGTTTTCTTTGATCACGACTCATCTGTGTTGGAGACGGGTATCCAAAACTGTTATATGGATTAAAAGCAAATGGTGGGTACTGATCCCCCAAACAATGATTATTTAAGGTGGACTGATTTGAATTTGGAATATATGGATATTCAAAGAAGGTTTGTTCCTCCTCTTCCGAATCTTGCCTCTCAAAATCAACTTCCTCTTTACACAAAGTATCAAACGAATCTATTTCTTCGTTGCTCCAGACTCCCTCTTGGTCTAAACAAAACCCATGATTTCTGTATTGAGATTCGTTGGGTGGCTTTGTCCCATTCAGTGCCATTGTTTCCGATTCTTTGTGTGTGTCATGCAAGGGAACTCTGTCAGAACCACAGTTTTTATTAACATGTTCCTTGTACTTTGTTCCTGTTGTCAATGTACTGTCACCTTTCATATCAGGAAGAAATTCAAAACTTTCTGTCTGCACCTCAGCACAAGCACTCATAACTTTGTTCTCTTCACTATCCTTTTCCACATTTTCATCAAACCCTTCTTCAAAGGTTAATATTTTGTCTATCATAGATAACAATTTTTCTCTTTCATCTTTTTTCCAAACAAATGGGTTTGCTGTCACTATAATCTCCTCTCTATTTACAGATGCATCCCTCTCTTTGAGATACTTTTGGTATTCTCTCTTCTTCTCGTCAAAAGATTTAGAATTTTCTTTCATGTTTTGGCTCAAAAATTCATCTAGTTTTGGAATTTGTATTTCAAAACAACTCTCTTTCTTCTTTGATGTCTTCTTTTCACCCTTTAGATTCCTTGCCTCATATTTTGCAGATCTACTTAAATCTTTTTCCTCTTGGTCTGTTTTTCCTTTACGAGAAGAACTCCTTGATTTTCCTGTTAGCTGATCCTTATTCTCCATTTTTTCTTTGGATTCCTGATTGCATAAATTACCAAGTCCAATCTTGTTGCCAGTACATTCATTTAGACAAGATTTCTTTTTGCAATTCCTTGCACACATATAATTTGATTTCTCTTCTTCGGAATTTTCCCCATTCTCATTACAAGAACTTAATTGCACATCCTTTGTCACTGTCTTCAAACAGTTCTCAAAATTTGTTTCCAGATCTTTCAAATGCTCTCCACCTTTGCTGTTTGTCTGCGACTTCCGATCTAATTTGCTTTTTGAGTTGTGACTCTGCTGTGTACTTTCTATCTTCTTTGGGGATACTCTGGTGTGGTCAGTTATTATTTGTTCGGTAGACACCATATCATCCAGGCATATAGTTCCCTCACTCTTTGCTAATGTGTTTGGAATTGGATCTACCAAAGAAATACTTTAATATTACTTTAGATGAGGTGTATCATATGGTTTTGATTTTGAACTGATTTCCTATCACAAGGCATAGAAAGAAAATTGTTCGAAAAAACCATACGATTTAACAATGTGTTTTACAGAAAAAATAAACTATTGATAAGTAAACTTGAGCGATATGTTATTTTACTCATGCAGTTATAAATTAAAGAACTGTTGAACAGAACTATCAAGTTGACGTAAAACAACATTAGCCATTTATAAGCATTTGTTAAGAATAATTGGTAATTCAATGCTGTGAAAATTTGGTTCAATGAGATAACACAACTATCGATATACAAATACCTGGAAGGTCTTTGATGCAAGTATTACATCTCTTTTCCACCTTTCTCAAGTCTTTTTCTTCTTGTCCATGGCTGATAATAGTCACTGCTGCCCCAAATGTTCCTAAATAATACACAAAGTGATTTTGGTTTGATTGCTAATACAAGTACCTACATGAATCATGATTCAACATTTCATAGGCATGGTTACAAAGATACAGTAACATAATACAAATGTACATCAAATGTACATACAATAAATCAATTTTACACATACACATGAACATACATAAATTTAGTAATATGTGTGGAATGATAGATGACTGCATCAAAGATTAATATTTTCTATGATTCAAATAAATAAAACAAAATTAATAGTCAGGAAAAAAATGATTTCATTTGGACTGCAAAATGAACAGTCGAGGGTACTATTTTAGATTTTTTCAAGTCTCATACAGTGCACCAGACATGTTCTACTGTACAATCATTCATTGATGCTTATATCACAGGACATTTATAAACATTGAACAAAGGAATTCTTTATATAACAAAGGTTCAGATTGATATGTGTTTTACATACCAAACCGGCCTGCCCTCCCTATCCTGTGGAGATAGGTCTCATGGTCTTTGGGAACATCCAGGTTGATCACCATGTTAACCTTGTCAGCATCAATCCCTCTGGATGTCTGCAGAAGTACAATAATGGTACACATGTTATCACACCTAACTTTCTTTAACTGTCTGTCAAAGAAAGTATTCTGGCTATTCCTGCTCATTGGGAGAAACATCCCACAACTTAAAGCCTCTTTAATATCAACTTTTATTTTTTAGATTTACAGTGTCATCATAAAGGCGAATTATTTTTTTCTATCAACCTGTCAAGCTTAACTAGTCTAATTCTAGTGTTCATGCAGCAGGAACACTTCAAGATTAAAAACTATCATAATGATTATAACGGAAAGACAAACTATGCTTACTGAAAGTTTTTCACAGTATTTCTATCTTACGTTGATCCAATGATACAGAACTTACCATACATCAAACAAAGATTCATACATTTAACTAATGAGTATATTCCTGTATCCTTTTTTTATAAAAACTGATAAAAACTAAATAAAATCTTTTAATTATATTTTACTTAATTCTGTTCAACGACATAGAAACTCACTAGATCAGTGGAGATGAGAACCCGACACTTGTATGTCTTAAGTTGACTCATGGCTTCGTTTCGATCTCTCTGGTCGTGACTTCCTGCAATACAAGCTGTCGGCCAACCGTGACTGATCAAGACGTCGGCCATATTCTGTGCTCTGCAATACAGCAACATGTAATGTGATCGCATGATCAAGTTACAACTATTATATCAGAAAATATGTGTCTACAATTATGATGCGACTGCAAGGGGAAGTAACATTTATTTCCAAAAATATATAATTAATTTAGATGTTAACAATAATGAATTATGCACTTTTTCTAAATAAATAGTTAATTCAATTTGATTTGAAGAAAAAATGATTTTTTGTACATTATATTTATAAAATCATGAAAGAATATACGTAACAGTGAATAAGGAGTACCTTGTACATTATGTTCTTACCTGGTTTGGAGGTTGGAAAAGATAAGACACTGCTGGAAATTGACAGATGACAATAACTCAATGACAACTTTGGTTTTATTGTCAAACACTTTGTTGGGCAAGACATGGTAATCTACAACCCTCTTGAATTGTTTAATTCCTGAAAAAAAGAATTGTTTTCACCTTAAGTTTGCATAAAAAACAACATTTGGAAATTCAAACAGGCTTAAGTACAGAATTCATAATACTTACCAAGCAATGCTGGATCGGAGATATTGAGCCTCAGAAAGGTGGGGTTCCTCATGTAGCTGGTCAGGTGCTGGGCTAGGTACTCAGGGTAGGTGGCAGACAGAGCCAGCATCTGTTTATTCTCCGGGAGTGTGGAGTAGATCCAGCTATAACATTGATACTATATATATACATATTTACATTTTCCAGTGTCTTTGCCTGTGATAACACTACGTATCAATTTTGTACTATATAACCCATAATACAAATGACACCAAATTGAGGCGCCAGCCGGGTTTGCTTATTTATATTTAAATATTTAATTGTACGATGGCTTAAAATAATATAAATATAAGTAATAAGAAATCATTCTTTGAATATTATGAGGGGATAATTTCGGTCTGGGCGTGATCAAATCTATCATAAAGCCCTTCGAGCTTTATTGGATTTGATCATGCCCCGACCAAAATTATCACCTCATAATACTCAAAGAATGATTCCTTATTCCTTATTTAGAGCCAAAGGTGTTATACAGGCAAAAATAAAAAAGACCTTCTATAAATACTTGTTGGCTAAGGAAGTCTATCCTTCATGGGGGAATTATGTTTGTAAAGCATTTTTGTATTTGTTTACAAGTGAATCATATTCATATTATTACCAACTTTCTGTGTAAAAATTATAAACTTAATATTAAAATACTTTAATATGTCAATATGTATTAACCTTACAACAATAATTATAAGTACAACGTATTATGAATAATTTTGTTCATTATCGTAATAAAGAAATAAACATAAAATGAACTGCATTTTGTTTACCAAATTGACTAAATCATTCAAAACAACTGGATTAAGTTATCTTACATATCTAAGAAGCACTCAACAAATAATTAAGTTAAATGAATTATATGTTTTACTTGATTTGCTCCTGAAAGCTTTCCTCCAGGAGTTTGTCTGCTTCATCCAACACAAACATCCTAATGCTGTCTGTGGTCATTATGCTGGTCTCTATCAACTGTTTTATTCTCCCTTTAAAAGATCAAATCAATCACTTGTAGAGTATAAAATTCTTGATTACTTTTCTACTGTCTTTAAATAAAACTAGTTGGAAAGTTTCTTATATATCTTCATTAACATGTATATTTGCATCAAACAAATTAACTATGTACATGTATTGCCAATTTCAAATATTTCTATATCTCTGCGATGGGGAACACACAATCATATATTAGATCTAAATCACTAAACAACTCTGAAATACATCCTTTGAATATCATAAATTCTATTCAGAATATAGTTATAAACCGTGTTAATTTTACTGTGACTTCAATATATTTATTTTCTAATTAATTAAGATACATCAAATGAAATTGAATGCTTTACACTACATATTAGTTATAGAAGTTCTATATTTCGGTTGGCTATGGGATTAAAAGTTCACCAGTCAATATTTTATTACTTTGGTCACATTCACTACTGTAACAAAAACATCTATGACAAATACCTGGTGTTCCCACAGCAATATGACACTTCTTTAGTTTCTGCTTGTCCTCTACAACAGGCATTCCCCCGATGAAGGTGTGACATCTGAGAGAGGGTATACACTGTCCTATAGAGCTGATCACATCCCAGATCTGTGTGGCGATCTCTCTGGTAGGGGCCAATACTAGTACCTATAGCGTAGGATCAAACTTCTGTTTAACTTTGTTAACATAACACCTATATGAAGGGATCAAAACTTCTGTTGATCACTGTTAAAAATACCAGTAGGAGAGGATATAACATATGTCAATCATTGTAAACATAATACCTATAGCATGTATAGGGAAGGATCAAACTTTTGTCAATCACAGTTCACCAGAGACATAAATAACAGAGATTGGCATCTGATCGAAATTTCCTCATCCCTATTGTAAAGTGTTCCCAGTTTAAATCAGTATATCGTTCTAATTAACAATTATATCGAAATATAAACAGCTAAAACCTATTACCAAAACTTTCAAAATATTATATTTTCATGAGTTTGTCATATAAACAATATTAAAAGAGGAAATTTAGGAGGCAGCTGGCTACCCGTCATCCGATATTTTGCTGTTTTATAGCTGGCCAATATATTTGCTATATATCATATATCTTATTTTTCAATTTTTGTTTTAAAAATGCCTAAAACCAATGCACACTTTTCATTAAAACAATAAACTTTTGGTTTAAGATCATTATCTCAGTTTACTAAAATGTAGTTTTCAAAGTAAGGTTGGTCCCGTACCATTTTTCAGCAACATGGCGGAGTTGCCAATCTCTGTTATTTATGTTTCTGCTGTTCAAACATATTGTGATTTCATCAATATTCGTTGAATACCAATTTTCGTGGATTTTATTTTTAAGTAGATCCATGAAAATAAATTTTCAATGAAATGTAATTTATACTGACATTTTGGATTAATAGGATCATGGGCCACAAATTTACATATCCTATAACTGTGATTTTCATTAAATCCACAAAAGTTGATACCAATGAAACCACAGTACATTGTATAATTTTATTTTTATCCAATAAAGTGATCTTTTTTTTTCAAGTTACAAGCAAGATACAGAGCTCATAATTCTTTGATATAAATGTACATTTTGTAAACAGGGTTTGTGCCATGATTTTGAAATCAGAATACAAATTTTGTCCATTAATTTTTGAAAAGAAAATGCCAACCACAGGCAATATTGTGCCTCACAGTTCTAGTGATTATGTAAAATAACATTTAAAGAAGAATATTTCATTATATACATACAATGACTCAAAACAAATCTGAAGAAACTTAAAAGAACACCAGGTCTTAAAAATCAAGTAAAACACCAATTCATGTGAAAATCATGTAAAAGGTTTCAACATGAAAATTGAGTAGACTTTCACAAGAATTTTACATGAATCTAAATCACATGAAATTCACATTAAAAAAATCACAAAAATTTTACTTCCCATGAATTGCATGTTAACTCGTTTGTGATGCATGAAGCTTAATCTTTTCACATTAATGTCATGTGAGGCTCAACTGGCTTACTGTGCAAGTCATCATCAGTATCTTAAAATTAATGGTATAAGAAATTAACCGACAACTAAATAGTGTAGATGTTTTTAAAGAATGAATAAAACAATGGGAAAATTAAACTGAATATACATTGTACACTAACCTGCAGTGCATAGCTCTCTGTTTGAATACCTTCCAGCGCTATGACAGAGAACACACAAGTTTTTCCTGTGCCTGACTTTGCCTGCACAATAAGGTCTGGAAAAGAAATTTAAAGAGTTAACTTGTCTTTTCCCCCAGCGAAACCTGGTATCCAATTGCAGGCGGAAGGACTGAGCTTACAGTAAGATAAGTGGATAAAATGTCTCGTCTACAGACACATCTTACAAAATTAATTTATCACAAAGGAGCTTAAACCAACGAGTTTTTGGATATTGTCCTAACACCTACACAACTAAAGCTTGCACATCGTAGTTCACTTCTGAGGGGTATATACAGTGTGTATATGCACAGGCACCTGAATTTTTATCATTCAGTCGCTTAATAAAGTCATATATTTTCAAAACTCTACCCCTACTTTATCAAAAAATTCTACCCCTACTATAAAGTAGGGATAGAATTTTTCGATATATGACTTATTAAGCGACTGACTGATAAAAATGCAGGTACCTATGGTATATGTCCACACAGTGTGAACACTGCATGAAGTTAATTACATGTATTTGAACAAATAAAAATAAAAAATGTCATATCAAAATATACTCAGACTACTCATTGAATACTGAAGAAGATAAATGTGTACCTAAACCACATCGTCCAAGCGGTATTGCTTTCAGTTGGATTGGAGATGGACGCTGAAATCCGGCTTTTTGAAGACCGCTTAATATATTGTCCGATAGGAGTAGTCCGGAAAAATTAACATTTTCATTTATCAAAACATCCCCTGTCCTCGATTTTCCCTGTATGTCGTGAGCTACTGATGTATTTGACATGCTAACTAAAACACGTTTATGAACGTATCATAAGTGAGTCTACTTTCACTTTCTTTGGTAAGTGAGCTTGAAACACCAATTTTGATTGGTTTGCATCAGAAAGCTAAACGAATGAGATTACAGATAAGAAGAATTTTGTCTTCATCATTCAAAAGCTTTTTATTGAGGGAAAAAGTAATAACAATTTAAGCATTTTTTTAACGTCGACAACATAACCCTTCCGGTATCTGAAAACTTAAAACAGCAAGTGGGAAACTTTATTAAACTTCATTTTAACTCCCACAATGTCTCACCAAACTGGAATAAAAGGTTAGATTTTCCTTCTTGGTAGCGATATTTTTGGTCATATTCTTTTCTAATCAATCAATGCGGTTTTGACCATGTTTTTAAAAATACAAAAATGGGCGTATATTTCCAAATTTGTAAATACATATAAAGTTCAGTTTAGAAGTCATATGCATGTATGTAACTTTAGCTGATTGCAAAGTGATCTTTTGTAAACAATTCTCATTTCGGTATCATTTACGAATGTGATTATTCAGCAATGTCACTATACCGTATACTTTTAAGTTTTATTTTACAATTTCCGTATTATGCTTATTGTTGTATTTTATTTGGTCAATTCTGTATGTGATAGTATAATTACTTCTGAAAGAATAAATATCTTATACGGATAAATGAGTCAAATATTGTTTTAAAGTTCCTAATGTGAACAAAGAGGTCTGTTACTATAAATAACCAAGGACATGAATCATGATTGAGTCATATAATTACATGTATTTCAATTTTGATCTGATTTGAAACGTGTTTTGTAACATACATGTTCATTTACATTTTAAGAGTTATATCAGGGACGTATATACTAACAAGATCTTATATTACAGCCAGTGAAAACCTTAAATCATTTTTCTCCACATGCAAAGAAGGCAGTGCAAGAGTAATAAAAATTTCAATAACTGATGGTAAGGCAAATTTTGATGGCTGTGCACAAGTAAAGACTAAATTAATCTTAAATCTTTCCTCTAACAAGATACGGACCAATTACACCGAAAGAAAATTTCTAAAAAGCATAAGATAATATTTATTGTCACTTTGAACAGAAATGTTTATAGACAATTACTAAATGAATGCAAATACAATTTATTTTATTGAAGTAAGCTTCTAAAAACTGAGACTGTATATGAAATATTAAAGTACCCCGGTATTACTGAAAACATTTTACATGTATATATTTAAACAATTCTTTTGTCTTATAGAGCAGTTAGAACTAGCAGGAAGTGAAAAACCAGTTGACACCTGGGAACATGATATCCTTTTATAAAAAAAACATTTGATTATTGATAATATTTAAAGACATGCTTTGGTGTAATTCAAGTACTTTTCTATCATTTCTGAATTAGATCTGTTGCAGTATACAATGGTATATTTGGAGTTGCATTCCTTAATCCTTTTAACATTACGACAAAATGGTCCTACCTTTGCTGGAAGAGAAACAGCCATGCTATCTTTTGTACAGACTGGACTCCAAGAACAATCTAGGTTATCAGTGGATCTTCATCTCCTGGTCCCCAGATTTTTCACCAGTAAGATTTCGTCATACAATCACACATTGATAAATAGATATCGATGATTTTTTTCTCAGCAGGTAGATTTTTCTTACTCTGTCCCAAGTTTCTGCTTCCACCACCTTTTACTTAATACCTAATATTTCGATAATCATGAATACTTTTAAACCCAAATTAGGTTTATCCACTAAATCGAAAAAAAAGTCAAGTTTGTATGTTTTGAAATGCCCCCTTTACCGCTTCAGGTTTCAAATAAACAACCAAAAATAAAAAGTCTACAGAGATTTTGCATTGCAGCACACATGAAAACACCCAGACGATAACATTGAAAAATTGTGCAAGGTGTTCCGAGTTATGGGGAATAGAGAAAAAAGTGTAAACATTTCCATGAGAAATTTCTTTAAAATAGATGAATTGTCAATGAAGAAATCTTTGATTTTTCCCCTTATATTGATTTAAATTGTACTTTTTGAACAGAAATGTGTGTATTTTTGTTAAAATTTATCAAAAAGTGAGGGAGCAGTCACCTGGGACAAACTATAAGCAATAAGAATTGTGTGTACTGTAAAAATAGTAAATGACAGAAGTATGAATTTCAAAATATGTTTGTCTACATGTACCGGTATGTAGCAGAAATATTTCAAATAATTTTTAATCAGATGCAATTTCAGTTGTTAAATTCATCACAATTTAAAAAATGAACATGCATAAATAAGCATAATAATGCCATGTAATGCCAGCATTACACTAGATTTTGGAAAGTAATGCATTACATTAACATTACTTGTAATGATAATTTTGTGGCATTACACATTACTAGCATTACAGGTACTTTGAAAACATGTAATGCATTGCAATGAATTACCATTACATTTAGCATTAATTAGCCCAAGCCGGCTATGTAGCAACTTTTTTTTTAATTTTTGTTACTTTTTAGCATCAGTTAATCCTCTTGACTGCAAATGTATATATTCCATCTTGATTTCTTCAGGTCAGACAAAAAATGTTGTATGCAGCTACTCGAGCTACTTTGAAGTTAGAGTTTGGAGGTGGTCTCATTAAGGAGGAAATGTTTGGCACCAGTATCGTAAGTTGTGAATTTTGTGTATAATGTGGGAGGCAATATAAAGATATCGTTATATCAAAAATGATAGTAACTACTGTTTTATTTGTATAGGGAAACTTCATCTGTTATAGTGAACTACATGACTGTATTTCACTCTTACAGTAAATAAAGTCAGTTTTATTCCTGTAATCATAAATTAAAATGTATTATAAACATGATAAACCAATCAGCCTGAATCAGGTATGTCAAAACTTGTCTTACACCAATCAAAAATTCTTGTCTCTGGCACTTTGATATCAACATACCCATGATACATGTATTTTTTAGCGTTATTTTTTGCATTTGCTTTTATTAATACAATTAATTTAAAATTGGAAAAATTTATTGAGGTAAAAAAAAAAACTCTACTGGCACTGTACCAGTTATCGGCTAAAATCTAACGTTTTCTTTTCGTAATTCCTTATTTCTTGATATTTTTGGATAAAACTTGACATATTTTAAAAAGTGAACTCCTTATTTATCAATCTGTTAGTTTATATCATTATTTCGAACCCAAAACATCTTGTTTTGTGCTTTTAAGCATGCCCCAAATTTGCCGAGTTTTTACGATTTACTGTACCAGTTATCGACTTCGTGATAATAACATAGTAAAATCCGTGTTCATGTTGATTTTATACTCTGCTAAATGTAGTTTGAATTATGCCCCTTGTGAGGTCGATCAGACTAAAGTATTTGGGGTCATGATACATTTTAAACAAAACTCATTAAATAATTCGTTTATTATCATACGGTAATACACCAAATCGTATATTATTCAATACATAATTTCGAATTAGGCGTTCAATTGCGCTACAAATCTCTCGGGAATTCGGGAATTCCTTTTGTTTATACATGTTAAATGTATTGATTTTATATGTCAAATCAAAGAAGGGATATAATAACGTATCACAAAGAGGTAATATTCTATTTTTAACTTATTACGTCACTTCCCCCACTGCTGAAAGTGCAAAGATGTAAAATCAGCGGTAAACAATGATTGTTTAAGCTCATGTATAAAACATATTTAAGAAAGTTTTCAAGCAAACTTACTTTTCTTTATTCGAAAAAGACGACTGAATTAAAAAATCTTGGATTGTCGCGTGCTAGAAACCCGAACTCTCAGTTTAGCCGATAACTGGTACAGTACCAGTAACCATTCTGTATTTGAATTTCTTGTTGCATATGTATCAAGGCTGAAAATTCTTATGCTACTGAAGATTTTGAACATTCTTTTTATTTCAAGGATGATGTGAATTTATCTGGATATAAAAAACACTTGACCTCTGGCAGTGCTCCTGCACCTTTAACCTTTGCAGAGACGGAACTAAAGCTAATCAAAGAAAATGATGTAGGTCATTCTATTTTTGGTTGATGACTTCTTTTTTTGCCAAAGAATTCAGTTTTTGTTTTTTCTGTTAGATTTTTTTTCACTTTGCATGTAAACATTTGAAAAAGGAAAAATTCATTGATCTTGAGTAATTGACAATGTAATACAATAAGTAAATTAATAAAGAGTCATTGATTTTGATCTATTGACCATGTTGATAGAAAGAGGTAAGTTCACCTATAGCCTATCGTAAATAAAAAGAATATAAAGAATATTACTGCAAATGAGCATGAAGTCAAAAAAGCATGCCTTGCTCAGCAATCTCAGTTCATGTGTACTCTATTGTAAAATAAAAGTAAAATCAGTAAATAATTGACAGTATACAATGCAATTTTAAAATAAAATGTATGTACAATACGTAATACATGTACAATTACCGGTATATCAAGGTTTATTTCTTAAAAAGTTCTAAATTGTTATCCTTATGCTGTTTCTGGTATACTCTTTAAACAAAATGCACATATGACATGCTTTGCTGCATTTTTCTAATTTTTGCTATGGAAACCATATTGAATGATGACCTCTGATATATAAAAATGCCTCTGTTTGGTTTCTTTTATTTCTACTTCATTTCAAAATATTTGTAAAATTCTCTTGATTTTTTTTTGCCTATTTTATATTGTTCTGGTTTCATCAAAATGATATTTTTAATCTTCGCCAACTTTTCTCTTCATTCTTGTTCATGCATCAATTTAATATCATTCATTCTATAAATTACAAAACCTAATTATCGCTTATTAATAAGTGAATATATCGTACATTATTGATTGATAGATGAAAAATAACAAAAAATGTGTATAAGAACATGTAACAAAATTTTTATTTTTTTTTAAATTTGAAATGAGCCTGCATCTTTATAAGATTATACAGTCATGTACATATATGTCCTTTGATATATAATACTGATAATGTTTTCTGTGAACGTTCTAGGTCAATACGATCAGTGTGAATGACAAGCACCAACACATGACTGGCGTAAGTTTCCCTGTGTCTGACGAGGCAGTACGCAAGTTGGAGGAACTTAGAGATGGCAAGATCACTTACGTACAACTGGTAAGTGCCCATATTTGCCCCGTGGAGCTTTTGTTCACACATGGCTGATCATAAGGAGTAATTCATTGTTTTAAAACTCTACTTGTGTTACGGTACACCTGAGAAAGTTGTTTTTAAATTAACTCATAATTGGTTCTATCATCTGATAAAAGATACAGTACAAGGATGCCAGATAACCATGAATATTATTTTTTTTTATTATATATTTCCTAACATTTAAAGTTTAGCATATACTTGTAATTATAAAATTAAATGTCTCAACCAACTAACCAGAGTTACAGAAACTTTTAAATAATTAATACAGTTTATATGATGTATTCAAAATGTTCAAGTTATATTCATACATAAAGTTTTCACATCAAACCCATGGATTCAGAAAATTTGTTATCTTAAAAAATCATATTTGAAAATGATATTAAATATCTTAAACTGAAAGTTTTAGAATTTTTTACATACATGTATCTATATCAGATGATTAAAAATCTTCTGACTTCATCGGACAGATTATTGCATTTAGAAACTAAATTTACATTTACTGTATCCTAGAGTCTGGACATCCCAGCTGAGAAGATCAACCTTGAAATGGCAGACAACACAGATATCACATCCCTTGCATCACGTGTTCCAGATGAAAGTGCCAGATATCATGTATTTACCTATAAACATACGCACGAAGGGGACTACACTGAAAGTATAGGTGAGTATTTGGTTATTAATTAAGTGTATGCTGCACATGTACATAATTATGTGCAATTCATATCCGATAAGTAAATTTTAAGAGAGATTTTTACTCCAAAATCAAATTTCCTGTAAGAGCAATGATGCAAAATGTGATAATATCTACTCTGCAGCAACAACTAGAATTTTATTCTTGTAGAATGAAAACTTTGAAGAAAAATTTTTAAATAGAAATTTTTTTTTATATTTAAATAATACAATGTTAGAAAAAATCATGACTTCACATTTGAAGTGAGAAAAAATTGATGGTGAGTTTGTTGACTTCCTAGAGTGACTGACAGATATTCTCCCTTGTTATACATTATATGTGTTGTGATTACAGTGTTTATCTACTCCATGCCTGGTTACAAGTGTTCTATCAAGGAGAGAATGTTGTACTCCAGCTGTAAGTCTCCACTGATCTCCAAAATAGAGAGCCTCGGCATAGAGATCACTAAGAAGGTGGGTCACAGTCTTATATAGACTGTTAATGCTTTATTTGATATAATTGTTATTCTCCAGTTGTGTATGTTATTCTAGAATGGAGTCATGTTTGAATGTGTGTTTCAAGTTATTAAATTAAAATCAAACCAATGTTAACATTCAAAGGAGAAAAGAAAAACTGTTAATACTTGTTATAAAGGTTTAACTAGAGATACATGTAGAAAATAAAAGACATGCTTTATAAATTTAATCCATGAAGCAGGAAAGAGGAACTTTTAGTAATTCAGGATTGGGGAAGTCAGACATGAACACATTATGTTTTTCTCACGTACAGAAATAAAGTATTTTGATTTCAATCCCAACGCCTAGAAAAGCTAGAAAAAAATTTAATATATTCACATAATGGTAGTAAAACAATGCTGTGTCAAACAATCAGGAAGTTGTTACAGGTGAAAAATTAGAACAGGAAGTAACTGCAGGTACATGTACATGACTGTATACATGCAGTGTATTCATGTGAGAGGTTCTACTAACTTTGGCCCAAAAAATAAATGTTTTGTTTCTCAGACTCGCCGCATCAGTAAAATTATAATAGCATCAAACTTTTTTATCGCTAATGAAAAAAAGTAGATGAACAATTTTATTTAAGACTGTCAGCTAAGTCCAACATATTTTTTCTTAATTCTTAGCTGGAGGTAGATGATCCAAAAGAGTTGTCTGAAGAGAATGTTTATGATGAAATTCACCCAAAAAAGAATGTTGCCACAAAGAAATTCGACAAACCCAAGGGGCCGGCGGGTCGAGGTCCACGACGCATGGCCAAGACGTGAACTAGGGCAGACACGACACAGGAATGAAATTTCAACATCTTCTTCTGGTGCTACTGTTGATACTGTTGATCAGTAGTTGACTGTAGTTGACTTCATACAACAACAAATAATTTTAAGATGGAATATCTTTATTTCTATAATATCAGGTGTTAATTTGATAAATTATCAGACATTTTTGCTTTAATTGCTTTGTAATGTTTTTAAATTTGTTGGACTTTATTATAATATAAGCTGGAATTGAATTTTGTTAGTCAGGAATGTTTGTGATAAGCCTCTTTTCAAAAGATATTGTTCTGTCCAAATCAGCTTTTCCCTCTCTCTGGCGATTGGTTTTTGAGGTTGTTAAGAATGCACTAGTGAAATTTATGTCCATATTACCCACAGTGTCTTATAATGGGTTTTTTAAAAGCAAATGCTATTTTTAATGTGTTAGGTTTAATTCTGTAAACACTTTAAGAATTGCTGGTTTGCTACAATAAGGACACATATCCCTTTGTCTCATCATTAGGATTATATACAAAAGTTATGAACAATGATGTTTGCATTGATTTTCAAGGATTTTTCTGCAGCACAAATTAGAAAATAATCAGTCTTGTATGGAAAATCAAAGTTGATTAAAACATAAATTAATGTGAATTATTATACATTTTCTCTTAATATTTATGAACTGAAGATTATAGTAAAATAAGAAGAAAATGAATGCTAATTCAATCCATTATACTTCAAGTGTACAAATTCTGTAAAATACTTAGTACAGTCAGGATTTATTTATTATAACCGACAATTTTTAAAATCATGTTTCCATAATTCAGAAAAATTTTCATTATCCAGTCTTTACAAGGTAACTGCTACATTGTAATTTATTGTTCCTCATGAAGTAGTGTTTGCACCCACATTGTTTCCTAGTTTGTATTGTTATTGTTTGACTTGAATATTCAGGGGACTGTTTTGTTTTCTTTTGTGAAGATTTTCTGTAGTGTAGCTCAATAGTTAGTCATTCCATTTATATATATCTGTAGGTAACATTAACAATAAAAAGAGTTTTTAATTTCAGTATTGGGGCGTTGATACTGTTTTATATAAAAACTACATGCAAATGTTTGCATATTTTTGCACATGCACAGTAAGATAAATTAATACTGTTTTTGTTTTTAAATAACAACAACAAAATCTTAAGAATCAAATGAAAGAAGCAATCCAATTTTTTAAAATTAAATCCAAAATGGGGCAAACTGAAATTAAAGTTGTTTTGAACTCCATCTTCCTAATGATACTCCAAAGAAAATATTGTAATCATTATGGTTATTTAGTTTGAATTGTTTTAATATTACAAGGCAGTTGCAAGAGAAAAACCTATACTTGCACTTTTTTGTGATTTTTATTGCCTTCTTTGAAATTTCACTCATTTGTAAAAGTGGGAAATTGAAAGCTTTAAAACTACTTCATATGTACAGGTGTATATCATTTACTATATTGTTGAGAATAATCTGTCATTTTAATCCTTCATTACCAACTGTTGACAAAGATGTTTTGTTAGGTATAGTTTAGTTTTAAACTACAATTATTTACCTGGTAGTTTATTGTGATATAAAGAATGACTGTGATTAGTAAACGAAATACACTACAAGTCAAGATGGCATCATTAGTGAAATTTAATGTTTAACAGATATAATTTTGTTTTCTGCATTTAATGTAAAAATAGTTAATGAGAAATTGCTGTAAAAGGATTGAACTATTATTAAACCCATTTTTGATGAACAATAACTGTTGGTGTTTATGCATATGTGAGACAAAAAACTAATGATCTATTTGCAATGAAGTTTTATTTTAGTTGTTGTTGCACTCACCCATACACGCACAATTTTTGTTAAATTTTATGTTTATATATTTTTACCTGTCCCAATGATTTACAGATAATTTGGAGAGTAAAATTGTTATTTTATCATTATTTAAGGAATTGTTAGAAGTCATTGCTATGTGGGTGCCATACAGCTGTCCATCCGTCTGACTTCACTGGTCTGCAGCATATTTTTTTTCCTTTGTCCTAATCTTGCTCAAACTTCACCCATGGAATGTCTTTAGGGATTCATTGTAAATTCCATGTTTAGGGTGTATATTCTATTCCCTTGTTGTTGAATTTAATATACTTCGGAAGGACACTTCAAAGATAGCAAAATTTTTCAAATCCGTTGTAACGCTTATCGCAGCAAACCTACTATTGATAGTAGTAAGACCCCCCTTGCTTTCACATATTTTTTATATACCAAAACGTTACAATAGACAAAAAAACAATTTTGTACGATCACGTTTTGAACAAGGCTAGACACCATTGAGATGGTAATCATCTCAAAAGGGCCCCGCTTAAATGAAGGACAATAGTATGAATTAAAGCATTTCAGAGGATTTTGCTTTGACGTACCTTAAGGGTGTTGTCTGGTTTGAGTTCTCAAATTCGGATTGTTATAAAGTTCAATGTAATGAGTTTAATTAGTTCTAAACGAAAAAAAAAAGTATTTATGAAATGAATTATTATTGACAATTAATTCGATATTTTAACTTTTTAATGGAATTAGGCTCAAACAAAAATAGACTTTTTGCCAAACAGAGGAAATTCGACCTTAATTTTTCAGAATTTTTTTTTACGCTAAAACATTTTTGGCAGTACTCTAAATTAAATATTAAAATATAAGATTTATGACGCCATAATTGATCTAACACATCGACAACGATCAAATGACACTCTGAAAATTTAAAGAGTCGTCTTTAGGCCCGGTAAACAAGAACATAAATTAAACAGCTACTCGATATATGCAAGTATTAAGTACTATTCAATGAAAAGAATCATGATTTTTTTTAAGTATACACTCTCATAACTGCAGCGGTGTGTGCAAACAAATTGAGTAACGCGCTAACTAACGCGCTATGAAAATTTGTATGCACACACCGCTGCAGTTATGAGAGTGTATACTTCAAAAAATCGTGATTAAATGCTTATACATGTATTTACATTTTTTAATTTCTTGCCTTGTCTGCAAATGTGATTCATACCTTAAAATTCCTATCTTATCCTAAGGGTAAGTTAATATTAATGGAAGAGCCACAGTAACAGCCACAAGCGTGAACTTTGATTTTCGCTTGTGACGTTGCAGTTTACAGCGTTCAACGTTTGTGACGTCATAATAAAACTCGTCAATTTGACCTTTGACTACTTGTTGCATTTAGAGGCATTTGAAGATCATATAATTTAATGGGAAAACACAGTAGAATGTAAATATTATATTATTAAGGAAAACATTTGATGAAAATGATTGTTTAAACAGTAAATAAAGAGGTTTATTTCTGATTTATTTGTTATGATACATACATCTAATGAAAACAAAAATGTAATCGCTTATTTGTTTATTAACGTAATGTACACTTTGCATACGATTTAATATTTCCGATGCACATAGGTATTTAGTAATTGCTCTAAAGGTATTCGGTTTTATGTATGATTAAAATATTTTTATAATTACTAGTATTTAAATAAATTTTGTTCATAACATATTGCATCTAATACGTACGTTTGTATAACAACACCATGGCAGCTACAACGCCTACTACAACTACCACTAGAACCAACAAAACAATGAGGATGATCCATAACATTGGGCTGTTGTTATTTGTCTCAGAAGAAGCATTGGTAAATGAAGAAGGGGACGTTGTTGTGGGTCTGACACGTGATAAAATTAAAATAGAATAACATTATCAATAATCATACAGTGTCCAAAATCATAAGCTATTGTCTTTAAAAAGTTATTATTTACTTACTCTATGAATATAAGTATGATATAGTATTTCTGAATTGAACTAATTAGGTGCTTACTTATGCAAGTAAGCCGTGAAATCAAAAGGATTAAATCACCGCGTTGCAATTACCTACGCTGTCGACTAGATATAACTAGTGTCTAACTTGGCCTCTAAAATGAACATTATATTCTTTTATACATCGATTTATTTTGTACACAGTTTGTCCAAATGTCTTCATTTATTAGAAACTTATTTAGAAATGACATAATTTTAACGATATTTTAAAAGTTTTAGTTTTGTTTAAAAATGCATGATTGAACAAACATAAAATTGTCTTTATGATTTATATATTGAATACTACTGACAAAGGTCCGCTCTATGGTTCTCATCCGAGAAAAAAGTAATATGACTTTACAGCATATCTTTTTAAAATTAAAATGATGATCCTAGTCCTTTGTAAGACTTGCAAGACTCCATGCTAGATGTATGCATAAGTAATTATGTAATAAATGTATAAAACTATAAAGTCAATTTACCTGATACTATTCCTGTATGAATATTTGCAGGCATATTCTACAAAATTATAAAAAGAAGTTTGGATTTTCATTGATGGATTTCATGTATTATTGAAGTAAAAACGAACATCTGCTACGTATTGCAAGATGATTGCAAGCACTTTGCAAGGGCTAATCGGCTGTTGGTTTTTAAATTATTATATTTAATACTGCGTTATGAATGATTATATTGAGAAAAAAAATGTTATTCATGAACGCAATTCCAGAATCTCTCAAATTTGATATGTCATAGTATTAAGAAACTTTTAAATAAAACAATTGTACCTTATCAGATTGTAAATATTGCATCTTTTATTTTGTTGTAGCAACATACCGATATCAATGTCATTAGATCGGTAGTCTTGTTGTGGACATTTGCTTTGTGTACAAGATGCGTGGTCCAATGTTCTGGCACCAGTGTTATACATGGCACATTTACCTACAAGTATGTTTTTAATTAATCTCCATAAAGGTACTTCATACTGTAACATAAACAGCGATTGATATATTATTTGAATAATATTTTCTCGTGTTTCTTTTTAAAGGACAAGACACAGAAATGCTTCCTTAAAATTCATTAAAAATAAAAATGACGTCTTTTTCTTTTTCTGTTTTTTAAAAAACATGATTTTATTTAATAAGTACCTGGAAACTGCCTTCATCATTTCGTACCTTATAAGTTGAAATGTACATATACAGCAACATGTCATGTTAAAAAAAATCTAGACATACCTTTTTCAACCCATATCGGTTGTACACACACCCATCCAATTCTATCATTTTCATCTTTAATACAATGGAAATATTCAGGGTTAGGACAGTGAATGCTTGCTTCAGACGTCCAGTTCCCGTACGGACAGCTCTTATTCATAAGGTGGAACATAACTAAATATTTTGTAACTACTTTCGCTTTGAACACTGGGCAAACCTAAAGGAAGTATTTAAATAATATCAATAAACCTGTCTCTTATTTAAATGTTTACAAACCGTGCCTAACTGGTTTAAGTTGATTCCCAAAGTAGTCATGTTTTAATCAGTGAGATTTAAGCAGTCGGCATGGATTTTAATTTTATTGCGTTTAAGTGTATTTTAACTTTCGACTTCGGTTAGATTATGAAGTTATGGTTAATATTAGTATTTTGTTTTATTTTTAACGGTTTCCGGTATTTATCTCGATTACGCGTCAGACTTAAATTTTTTTTTAAATCCAACAAAGTGAAACTAATTTGCATATCAAAAGCTCTATATGCAACAGCTGACCACTTTAATCATCATAAGTCTTAATATATAAGGCTATTAGTGCTTTGCGGAACGGAACGAAACGGAACGGAACCAGTTATGAGGCCCCCAACGGGGAACCAGATTTAAAAAAAAAAAACAATATTTCAATATTCAATTCAACCTATCGTAAATGGAATATTGTTTTACAAACTTTAATGTTTGAATGGACTAAGTATTACATGAAATATGCTACTCATTGCTCTATAAGTCATTACACGCTTCTTTCCCGGGAAAACCTAAAGTCATTAGTTGTTTTAAGATGTTAGATTGACACTGTTAATATAAAGTTGAGGTTTAAACCAAACTCAATTAATCTGTGTGTTTAAAATCTTTCTTTTGAATGATTTCTTCTGATTCCGTTCCGTTCCGCAAAATACCATTACCCGTGTGGATATTGGTATTTAACGGAACGGAACGGAATCTTTCAAACTTTTTAAATAATGGAAAATATCATAACAACTACTCACCGTTCCTTGAATTTTTTATCAGATTCTTTAAAGATGAATGAGTCTATCAATCAAATCAATTCAGTCATCTTGGGTATTTGCTGATTATTAAATTCAGCGTTTGTGTGCGTGTGCTGCATAAAACAACAACTCTTTTTTTCATTTTTTTAATCCATTTCATATCATTGTCACGGCAGAACTAACTAGTTGGTTAATTAAGCTAGCAAAAACACAATGCTTATATCAAGTAGAATTCATATTATACCAAGATCATTCGCAGCGCAGGGATAATATCGATAAAAACCTAATAATGATGATATAACAAATGTTGTTACCATACTTAAAAATAATTTTCTTCTGGTTCCGTTCCGTTCCGCAAAATACCAATACCCGTGTGATATTGGTTTTTAACGGAACGGAACGGAATCGTTTAAAAATTTTGAAATATAAAATATATCATAACAACTACACTCCGTTTGTTTATTTCCATCTTCTTTTGGGAAAAATGAAGCAAATAAATAATTTCATCAATTTTAACATCTTGCATATGTGCATATCACTCTTGTGTTGTGTACAACTATAACTTTTATTTCATCTATGATACTACATTACTTACACGGATGATATTACTAGTTTGTTCATCAAGCTAGAAATAACGCAATGTGTATCCCATATTACGTAGAATTCTAAAATATAACGAGCACGTTCGCAAGGAAAAGTTTAATATTCATCACTTACCTTCCGTCTGAACAATTTTCTTCTGGTTCCGTTCCGTTCTGCAAAATACCATTACCCGTGTAGATATTGATATTTAACGGAACGGAACGGAATCTTTCAAATTTTTTATAATATGAAAAATATTATAACAAGCACGGCATTTATTCAATCTATAACGAACATGTATTTGTTACGGGAGTTTACGGGAGATTTAACGAGTTTGTTTATCAAATTAACAATACACAATGTTTACATCCAGTAGAATTTTATATTATATCAAACATATTCTGAGGGATAACATCATTTCCAAAAATGATTGATGGCTTTATTAGTAATACATTAAAATAGATATTAATATAAGAATGTGGATTCCATACTTATTAATAATTTTCCCATGATTCCGTTCCGTCCGCAAAATACCATTACCCGTGTGGATATTGGTATTTAACGGAACGGAACGGAATCTTTTACATTTTTAAAGCCATCTCAGGGCTTTGTTCGTACGATCAGTTTTATAATAGAGATCAACTGCCACTGATCATGGCTAAATATACATTTACATGCTTTATATTTTATAAATATAATGTGCACAGTTAATGGATTGCATGTCACTGAATTTTCATATCTATAATACAGCAAGAGTCAGATTATCATAATGTTGTAATTAAATGTGCTTAATCATGTGTCTCTGTATTCCGCTTGTAAGTGTGTGTTACTAATCAGTGCAGTCTAATTGCAACTTCTCGGGCCTTCCCGGCAGGTTCGGAAAAAACATGAATGCCTTAACATTACCGGATGTTAGAATTTTATACAAAATGGAGTTGCTTCCCATTTAAATAAGGATCGACTAAACATCCTTGTGTGTCGTTTTTCGTGGTATAGTTTAGGATATATCGTTGGCTTTAATGAAGCCTTTGTCAGATCTCAACAGATCATAGATTGTGTTGTATTTATATCAAGTTTTATAAAAATGGATGTTACCATGTACGCCTGTCTAATACTTTCAATTGTGTCAATTTCAACTGTTACTCTCCAAAACAGGACTATTTATTTTATTATACTGATTGTTTTAATTTTAAAGAACATTTTACTGCTTCTACATAGAAATGACGAGAATTATACGGCAAACCGTACGCGTATGTAACAATTTGTTGTGTTACCCGTTGTCAAGGGAGTTGACAACTTTCATGTACAAGTTATTCACATCTTTTATATATTTAGTTTTACAGTGCATACACATCACATATTCACTTCATTTGAGATTTAGAATATAAGTATAATATAGACACAGTCACATACCGAAGATAAAAAAGCACATGTACAGACAAGTGTATACACCGACAGACATGTACATATAGATGCACAAACAATCTCGAAAACTTGCTTTAAGTAATTAACACAGAAGTATAATAAAACAAAATATTCGGAAATGTATTTATTGGCCAATAAGACTGCTCACAGATTTCTCTCATCGACGGTAGAAACTAAAATATACATATAAATACAAATGAATTCAAAGCACAAATCACACACCAACGCTAGATCAACATACAGACTTGAATCACAACGACAACTGATTACCCTTATGGCACGTCATACTATTACTTATTAGGTTAGTTACTGACTCACTACGCCTCGCCATCTATGAGATTGATCAACCCAATATATTTCCGTAGTGAGTCAGTAACTAACCTAATAAGTGTTTTGTTTTCCCAAGGACTATCAAGCGACATGTTTATTCACAAATAGCGATGATCTACGCAAAGCCATGTACAAGAAGTCTAACATCTCGTGCAATTTAACTCATTTAAACTCTTCAAAATTTTCAATCTCACCTTTCAAATACTCTTTAAAAATCTTTGCTTCACCCATGTTTACTTACAATGTTTTGTTCCTATTCAATTTTAAACGTTTCCTCCCTTTCCTCTGCAGAGATTTGATCAAATATCGACGCTGCCATTTTGTTCTCCTCCAGACAAAACAATGTGACATCAATATTCTAAGGGCAACTACTCTTATTTTAGTGAATTTTAAAGGGCAACTACTCCAAATACATTAAGAACTTACTGCATGCGGTTTATGTATTGAATTCAATGAAATGTCGAAATGAGTAACGAAGCGTCGGCCAATGACGGCCATATTGCCTTCCCGGCAGGTTCGGAAAAAACATGAATGCCTTAACATTACCGGATGTTAGAATTTTATACAAAATGGAGTTGCTTCCCATTTAAATAAGGATCGACTAAACATCCTTGTGTGTCGTTTTTCGTGGTATAGTTTAGGATATATCGTTGGCTTTAATTAAGTCTATGTCAGATCTCAACAGATCATAGATTGTGTTGTATTTATATCAAGTTTTATAAAAATGGATGTTGCCATGTACGCCTATCTAATACTTTCAATTGTGTCAATTTCAACTGTTACTCTCCAAAACAGGACTATTTATTTTATTATACTGATTGTTTTAATTTTAAAGAACATTTTACTGCTTCTACATAGAAATGACGAGAATTATACGGCAAACCGTACGCGTATGTAACAATTTGTTGTGTTACCCGTTGCCAAGGGAGTTGCTAATGCTGAGGATAATATAACGGATTATCAACTGCGTCTAAACCAATCAGATTTCAGTATTTTTTTTTTATTCGAACTTTCATGTACAAGTTATTCACATCATTTTATATATTCAGTTTTACAGTGCATACACATCACATATTCACTTCATTTGAGATTTAGAATATAAGTATAATATAGACACAGTCACATACCGAAGATAAAAAAGCACATGTACAGACAAGTGTATACACCGACAGACATACATATAGATGCACAAACAATCTCGAAAACTTGCTTTAAGTAATTAACACAGAAGTATAATAAAACAAAATATCCGGAAATGTATTTATTGGCCAATAAGACTGCTCACAGATTTCTCTCATCGACGGTAGAAACTAAAATATACATATAAATACAAATGAATTCAAAGCACAAATCACACACCAACGCTAGATCAACATACAGACTTGAATCACAACGACAACTGATTACCCTTATGGCACGTCATACTATTACTTATTAGGTTAGTTACTGACTCACTACGCCTCGCCATCTATGAGATTGATCAACCCAATATATTTCCGTAGTGAGTCAGTAACTAACCTAATAAGTGTTTTGTTTTCCCAAGGACTATCAAGCGACATGTTTATTCACAAATAGCGATAATCTACGCAAAGCCATGTACAAGATGTCTAACATCTCGTGCAATTTAACTCATTTAAACTCTTCAAAATGTTCATCTCACCTTTCAAATACTCTTTCAAAATATTTGCTTCACCCATGTTTACTTACAATGTTTTGTTCCTATTCAATTTTAAATGTTTTCTCCTTTCCTCTGCAGAGATTTGATCAAATATCGACGCTGCCATTTTGTTCTCCTCCAGACAAAACAATGTGACATCAATATTCTAAGGGCAACTACTCTTATTTTAGTGAATTTTAAAGGGCAACTACTCCAAATACATTAAGAACTTACTGCATGCGGTTTATGTATTGAATTCAATGAAATGTCGAAATGAGTAACGAAGCGTCGGCCAATGACGACCATATTGCCTAATACTAGTATTATTTCTTACGGAACAAATATAGAGATATGTGCACGTGCTATGTTTAAACCAATGAAAGTGTGACATTTCAGTTCAAGGGAAAACAATAATATATGTGCGAACTTTAAAACAGAGATTTCATATCATTAAAGTACTCTCGTGCAAAATGTGACATTAAGTAAGCATTAAAGATTTTAATTGACAGATAACTGCAATGCTATCAGAATCTGTAATAAACAAAATACAAATAAAAATGACAGGTATTGGTTTCCATAGAAAAACAATTCAATAAACCTTTCACATAGAATTAAGTAATGCAACATATCTTAAATATATTCTATAAATAAATTCATTAATTGAATAGAAAATAATGAGTTAAAACCGTAATCAATCGACTTTATTAAACTGACAGAACGTAATTATCAAGTTCAAAATGTAATGTTTGTCGACGAAATGGTGCACCAAACTTGAAGCACATGGTAAACTAAAATCCACCGGTAACAAGGATATGCAAAACTAAGCATAGTTGACAATAAAGTCAGAGGTAAATTACATCACTAGAAGATTAATAATGCATAATTATAACAGTCAAAACACTTACACGGCGGAATTCAAGGCTTACAAAAATATGGCGCAGTAGTACTCCACCCATAAACAAACAAGTCGTACACAAAATCTTTCGTACAAAATACATGTAGTAATCAAAATAAGATATGCACAAGACATAACAGAAATAAAAGTTAACGTTGTACACAAGATAAGCACACAATATATTTATAATTCTAATTAATGAAATGGTTTGTTAGCTTGCTTCGTATATCACAAAAAAGAAACGGCGAGTAGTTGTTATGATATTTTCCATTATTTTTTTTTTAAGATTCCGTTCCGTTCCGTTAAATACCAATATCCACACGGGTAATGGTATTTTGCGGAACGGAACGGAATCATAAGAAAATAATTCAAAAGTTTCGTAACAATATTTGTTATATCATTATTCATTTCATTGTATAACAAACAAGCTATAAGTAAGCTTTTTAAAAAGAAAGTTAAGAAAGTCAGCAAGCGGAATATTATTTTAGGTCAAACGTGAATACACAATCTATTAAAATACGGGTTATGTAGTTTTCAGAAGACTGATAATAGGCAAGTGTATTTTAGTTTGCACGCTTATTTTCATGTCTGTATGCATATGTGCGGAGAGAAGCTTATATATTATAGCATTTTCTCTCCAATCTCACTAAGATTCCGAAGACTCCGGCCCGTGAATGCAGACGATACTTATGGGCAGTCTTTCAAGATATATATCCAGTTTGACCTAGTATCTTCGAGTTTCTCTTTAATAAGTCAGCCCACTCATAAGGCTAACAAGTATTTATTTTTAAAAATGATTATATCCCTGCAAATGGATTTGATATAAACTTCTACTTGATGTAAACAATGTCTTTCGCTATCTTGATTAACCAACTAGCTAATTCTTCCTAAAAAAAATCAAAAAATTTATTATATTATGAATAAATGTTGCCTTTGTAAATATATGTTTCACATTTTAAAAATTTTGAAAAATTCCGTTCCGTTCCGTTAAATACCAATATCCACACGGGTAATGGTATTTTGCGGAACGGAACGGAATCATAAGAAAATTGTTCAGAAGGAAGGTAAGTGATGAATATTAAACTTTTCCTTGCGAATGTGCTCGTTATATTTTAGAATTCTACGTAATATGGGATACACATTGCGTTATTGCTAGCTTGATGAACAAACTAGTAATATCACCGGTGTAAGTTATGTAGTATCATAGATGAAATAAAAGTTATAGCTGTACACAACTCAGGAGTGATATGCACATATGCAAGATGTTTGAATTGATGAAATGATTTGTTGGTTTGCTTCATTTATCTCAAAAGAACATAGAAATAAACAAACAGCTAGTAGTTGTTATGATGTTTTCCTTTATTTAAAAAGTTTGAAAGAATCCGTTCCGTTCCGTTAAATACCAATATCCACACGGGTAATGGTATTTTGCGGAACGGAACGGAATCAGAAGAAATCTATTCAGAAGAAAGATTACTTAAGTAATTTTCATCGACGTTACACACACAGATTAATTGAGTTTGGTTTAAACCTCAACTTTATATTTACAGTGTCAATCAAACATCATAAAACAACTAGTGACTTTAGGTTTTCTCGGGAAAGAAGCGTGTAATGACTTATAGAGCAATGAGTAGCATATTTTATGTAATACACAGTGCATTAAAACAGCAAAATTTGTAAAACAATCTTCCATTTACGATAAGTTAAATTGAAATAATGACGTTTAAAAAAAATCTTGTTTCCCCTTTTGGGGCCTCTTAACTGGTTCTGTTCCGTTCCGTTCCGCAAAGTACCAATAGCCATATATATAAAGAGAAAAATAAGCAATGAATTACGATAAATGGCGAAAAAAGGTTTCTTTGAGCTACCTTTTGTTAAACATATTCTAAGGCCGTAAGATACACCAATGATAAAATGTTATCAAATTACCAACAGAATGTCAATCTTTACTCTCTACGATGTAAATTCTATTTTTGGTCCTGCAAAAACTTAAAAAGTATAAACGCGTGTTCCAGGCTTGTACTAACAGTGGCAATATTTGATAGGGGCTTCCTTGTCCGATATATCAAACTGCACCCACTATAAGTAGGATTTTCATAAGACATGACGTGACATGATTTTTGATCATAATGTCGTATATGTTCAGGTCCTTGATAGTTATGCGGTAAAGATAGATTGTAATTCGTCAACCTACTTTTACTATAGAGGCAAGCACACAGGAGTTTGCACGTTTTAAATGAAAACATGAGCGCATGACTATTCCAATTTCTTTCATGGATATAGATGATTAATATAGCTGTTTTTAATACTGTGCATAAAAAGTTTGTCTTTAAGAAATTCATTTACTGGGGGTTTGTTGGGATTTTTATATTTTTTCGTTTGGTATTTTAATTTCTTTGTCATATTTTATTCATTATAACCATATAATCAAAAGCAGAAGTACTAAACTCAATTACTGAACTTATTATTAAAATGATTGAGAAACCCTTAGAAAATAATATTTCATGAGTCAAGAATAATAAAAAAAATTTTGTGGCTGAAATATTTCGCACATGTGCCCTTCATATATTTCCCAAATGCTTTTCATTCTGTAGCATATTTGTGGTGTTACAGATCCTCACTGACGTAAAAAATTAAGAACTTTTGCATTTTAGTAGTCCGAAAAATACATGTAAGTTTGATCGATTGCGTAATATGATTCTCTATCGATTAAGCAAAGGAACTTTTCTTTGATTCAATAACAATGATATGACTTGTCCATGTCGATGGTGAAAAGATTGTTCCATAGGCTGAATGCTGACCACGACATGTGAATAGCGCAATGCAGAATTTTTTTTCTTCTTTCCAATCACAGCAATGGGATGTATTACATTTTAATTCGTTTTAAATAATTATCACCTGATTGCTTACATTGAACTCATGGCTTGCGTGAATTCTTCGTTGTCAAAGTGTTTGCATTTTTATTTTCCTTTATTAATTAAAATTATAATTTTGTTTGTATCGCATGTCATATGTATATTTGATGTCCTTCACATAATTTGTGATGTAATTAATTTACCCGTTATCATCAAAATGAGATGTTTTATGTGGAAACGCTGTTCAACGTTTCTCATCAACGATGTAGCTTTAATGATCGAAGAAATTTAACACACTATTATATAAACATTCAGAACTGTAAAATATGTTTACAAAATCTATCAATTGTAGACCCAAATTGCTGCATTGTTATCCTTTTTCCCCTCCTCTCAGTTTGAGGTATTTCGAATTACGTATGAACACATTAAACTCAACCAAATAAGTGAGGGCTTATACTACATGTTTGTTTGTTTTAATTGTTTTTGTTTATAAAAAGCAATTTTATATAACAATGCTACGCCTTTTCAAATACAACTTCGCATATGGTGACAGATATATGCTGGGCTCTGCAAGTGTTTTAACATATAGTGTGTATAAGCGATGCAAAGGGATATTATTGAATTTAACATACTCAATAGAATGGGCCTAAATAATGGGTTTTTACTATAGGAAACTAATATACACAAGTTCGCTAATAATATTAATTTTGTTGGACAATGTTAGTGATTCGAAATACCCAGAAGTGACCTTCACCACACTAAAATGGTGCTGTTAAACGAGTTGCTATTTTTTTTTGTGGCATACATACCTGTATGTTTGTTGACATTATACAAATCTATCAATTATAAACATGATTTGTACAAAGTTTGCAAATAAGTTGTGAAAAGTAATTCGGAATACCCCCAAACAACTGTAACGTCACACCTTTACACATTACAGCAGGGTTTTTTTTCTTTCGGAAAGATATTTTTAAAAAACAAAAATACTGTGGTTGTTGTACATGTAAAAGTTTTGAGAAAACAATAGTTCACAAAATCAAGTTATAAGTTTAATTAATCAAATATTTGAAAGAATCATGGAGCACCTTAGGTGAATTACATGTAACTTTATAATACATAACGCGACATTTAACCTTATTTCATAACGTTTCTCTCCAACATTACAGTAAACATACTAAAAACTAGCATAATTTTCATGAAGAAAATATCAGATTTTAGTATCAGTTTTACGCTTGTGTTGTAAACTTGGTATTCAAAATATTGGTATTCTGCTTAATGTACAGTACGTTTCATGTAGGAGTCAAAGCGGGTTTTTATATAACCGATGTATAATATATTTTGGGTCTCTTCTTTGAAATGTATCAAGTAAGTTCATCGAAGTTTTGAAATACTAAAGAAGAATACATTAAATTATCTATGACGTTGTAATGGATCAAGCACCAAACTGACAATCCCAACTCAAAGACTACATTTTGTCACAATTTGGATGAAGACTACTCACACTTTTCAAATTAGGTTTTCAATAGTTTTTAGAAAAAGATTTTCAAAGATTTTTTTAAAATATTATTCTTATATGAAAATTTGACCCCCAACCCCCTCTGCCTATTGTGGCCTCATCCTACTCCCAAGGATCATGATTTAAATAAACTTGATTTTACCCTACCTGGGGATGCTTCAACACAAGATTCAGCTTTTCTGGCGAATCAGTTTCTGAGATGAAGATTTTTTTAACATTTTTATTTGTACATTTCAATGTGAAAGTTCGAACACCCATCCCCTTGTGTGACCCCACCTTACCCCGTGGATCGTGATTTAAGCAAACTTGCATCTACTCTACCTGAGGGTATTGCAACAAAAGTTTAAGATTTTCTGGCCAATAGGTTTCCGAGAAGAGGATTTTTAAATAGTTTTCTCTATTTATTCATATGTTATAGTTGGACCCCCCCCCCACTGTGGCCCAACCTTATCCACGAGGATCATGATTTGAACAAACATGAATCTACCCTACTTGTGGAGGCTTCAACACAAGGTTCAGATTATGGTCAAAATTTTTTTTGAGACGATCTTTTATAAATATCAACAAGTTTTAATGTTTCTTTAACATTTCTCCTTCAAAGACGGTGTGATCCTTCATTTTAATGAATTTGAATCCCCTTTACTTGATAATGAATTGTGTCGAGTTTGGTTGAAATTGGTCGGGAGAGGAAGTCGAAAATGTAAAAAGTTCAGAAAGACAGACAGGAAGACAGATGGACGGAGAGACAGACAGACGCCGTGCAAAAAGTGATCAGAAAAGCTCACTTGAGATTTTAGTTTAGGTGTTTTCAGTTGACAGTAGCTTGCCGCATTTTAGGTATAGTTCCTACGTAGAGTATGTCCTTACTTATCGAATCATTTGAGAGACAAAAACTCCATATGTATGTGATGAAGGTATATTGATACATAAGAAAGGAAAGTTGACGATAGATCTAGAAAGCTTGAAGTTTTCACATTTATCGGTTTTGTTGTTAGGTTACCATTAATGTCTTTTTATAGTAAAATATCTAAATATAAAACAAATCACTCAGAATCTGTGGTACCTTTTATTTCAAGTTCACTGGGATATATCGAGTCAACGGTATGTCTAGAATGGAAGTAAAAATTAATTGTTCATTGATAAAACATCGTCGATACACCTAAATGACGAGTGTACAAGTCTTTAAATACATTTTGCTTCATATGAATATAAAATATAATATAACAATGGTGTGCAATAAGCATCCATGGGAATTTCAACGGATTCTTGGACGACCTGCT
Organism: Magallana hongkongensis; assembly: GCA_015776775.1. Classification (NCBI taxonomy): domain Eukaryota; kingdom Metazoa; phylum Mollusca; class Bivalvia; order Ostreida; family Ostreidae; genus Magallana; species Magallana hongkongensis. The sequence continues at coordinate 31,708,088 of CM027470.1, forward strand.
TTTTCAAAAACTACATAGACTTGTCCATCAGAAACAAATAAAAAAACATTTCGAATATTGCGAACCTTTTGACATACATGCAGAATTATCTTAACCAAACGGTTACTTTGGAATTGTTTTATCTTTTTAAAGATGGAATCAACAGTTTAGCTGTCAGTGTGTCTCTAATCTATAAAATTATAATTTCGTTCATATATATCCAAAAGCAGAGGTTGCTCACGAATATTGCAGATATTTATTGCATAAATAAAAATTTGATTTACTATACTTTACTTGAAAAGCTGTGTATTTAATAAATAAAGGGAAAAGACAATATGCAATTATACCTAATACATGCTGGTGATTTTGGTGTTTTACACATTGTTTGGACACCAGAATCATTTTCAATTATATTAATAAAAACAAGAACATTTTAAAAGTAAAGTTGATTTAATCTGATTAAGACTTTATAATAGTGCAGTTGTATCAGTTTTATTGTTATTATATCATGTAATAAAGAGGTATTATTTTGTAAATATACAGAACAAATAAACAAATTCAACATATAGAGCGATTGTGCAGGAGCATATAATATAACATGATACATTTATTTAAACAAGGAATGCTGTATCATCGGGTTTTTTTAATGACCAGCATGTATTTTTGGTAATTACTAAAAGTCTCGTTCAAACACGTGTCGAGGTTCTCTCACTGCATAAGATTGTTGTCCTTTATACCATACTGTCTTTTTCTTAGCTTGGCACAGCTTTCTCTGTATATATGACATCGGGAAACAATACAAGGGGCATGGTTTGATTTTGATAAAAATTATTTTTTTTTTGATTTTAATGTTTACAATGCTTCAGTAAGGCATTTTTAATAGGCAACCAAAATGAGAGTGTCATTTGATGAGTCATAAGCGATTTACAGAGTTTACCATTCTTCGCTATGTAAACAAAGCGTGTGTTTACATTTTGAATGTTAAAAGTGAAATTTCCAGTTTTGGACTAAATAATGTTTTATCATTAGGAACTGTTAATTTATGCTTAAAATGAATAATAAGATAGACAAACCAGCTTTAAAAAGATTTTTTACCGGTATATTGAACCTATGTAAACAAAAACAGGGCACGGGCAGCCTTGTTTACATGACTAAGAATTGCAAGCCCTGTATCTTGCTTAAAACTCAACGACTGGCACCCAAATTTCATTTGATCATTAGAAATGCATTCCTAAAGCATTGCAAATAATGAAAACAGAAAATTAAAATTTGACCAAATCGTGATTATGTCCCTTTAAAGCTCTGCGCTAAACATCAAAATTTGATTCAGGAATGGAACAAAAAGCTAAGTTTACGGTCCACTTGTTCACAAACTTATTTTCATACCCCTTTTTCTCAAAAGAACCAGTGCAAATGCTAATTCATTATTAGAACTGAAACTCTAATTAAACGCAATTAAAAGCAGGCTAATAAAGCCTACTAAATCTTACAGAAACATTCTGCATATACGGTATCAATATCAGAAGGGCATTTTTCTTTCGGTATGACATATTCTGCATAAACGAGCTTGCAGTGGTCCTGAAAAAACACTGTGTCGTCTTTTGCTACACTTACAAGTACAATTTTTTCGTAATGTTTAAATCAAATTCATAGGTACCCGCTTTGTTCTTAAATAAAAATTCTTTCATATTTCTTGCATATTCTTTTAGGTTTTGGTCCTCGAATCCTGAGCCATATCTCTTCTTAAGAGCATTAAGCAGTTCTGCATCAAAATCATTAATGTTCATCCTTCCACCCTTACAACTCGTATATGCTAGTATTAAATATTTTGCCCTTTCTTCTTCTTTTAACGTGGCAACTTTCTTAGTTATCGACTGCAGTGGATTTCTCAGGAGCTCGTCAAAACTATCCTTGCTTGATATTTTGCATACCAAAGAAATCAATGCTGGAAAACCAATACATGTAGATACGTGTTTAAGTAAATAACCCTCTAATTTACAAACTTTTCCTGCTTCTTTTCCTGTTACATTGTATCGTTTCATGAGAGACGTTATGACTTCTCGTTTCTCACTCTTGCTTATTTTGTCTAGATCCACACTAACAGCACTTAACATCGCCTCTAGATCATTTAAACTAGTATATTTTTTTCAGATGTATGATGGACAGGTGAAAATAAGATAAGATTGATTCCTTTTTATGATTTTTTTTTAAATATTGCATAGTGTCTTTGAATTTTCGTTCTTCTTGTAGCTCGTAAAATAATCTGTCATAAACATAGATATCTGCTTCTTCTTTTAAATCACTTTTGTTCAGTTCCCTGATGTTAGAAATGCAAATGCTTTTTAATATGCTTCCTTTCACGAGATGGTTAACTAAAGATTTCGCTAAAAATGTTTTACCAGAACCCTGATCTCCAGTGATTAATACTTTTTTTTTTGCTTAAGAACTCCTTCGCCTGGTTAAAAGACTGTATTGGTTCTTTTGCTTTGGTTGGTTTTCCTCCTTTGTTTGATGGATCATCAAGAAGAACAAAAGATTCTTCCGGTCCATTGTCGTTATCTTTTGGCTGTTTTTGGCAACATAAACCTTGAAAAGAATCCACAATGCATTGTTACAAATTAAATTTGTAGTATGCAATCTTTTTCTACTACCTAGGTAATGTGTCACGAGTCAAATGTACAAGATAATTTCAATTATATAAAGTATGGTCAAATCGGAAAATGCTACAATTTCTAGAAGGTCGATGATTATATATCAACTTTCATGAACTTTTGTAGAGTACAGTAAATTAAAAATGATGTATCAGTTTTTGTATTTAAGATTGTTTGCAACTGTTCTATTTAGACTGTTTTTATTCTTTTTTAAATTCTCAAAAGGTGGTTTTGTATATTTTTATATTTATATTCATAGTGCCATTCTTCAAACAAAAATATGATTTAATTTTTAACAGGTTTGAAAAATGCACTTTGCACATTCTAATCATGCACACAGTTTGCCTTTTATAAGTACACGAGTAGATATGATTTCCAAGAATTGATATACGTTTACTATATAATTCAGAGAGCTCCGCCTTCACAACAGACCCCTTTTAGTAATCCATCGAGGCTTTTATATTCAAGATATTTGTACACTTTATGCTAAGGACTAGAGAAGATATAAAAACGTTTAACGACTACTTTTTGTTTTTGTCAAATTTTAGCAAATTCCTAAATATATGACATAATCAAATACTTACATTTACGTTTTTGCAGCACCACGATGACAGCCAAAACGCCTACCTCTACTAGAACTGAAAGAACGATAGCGATGATGATAAATGTGTTGTTATTGGTCGTCTGATTGGAACCAGAGTGGGTAGTAGAAGGCAACGTTGTTGTAGGGCTGAGTTAAATAAAACATTAAAGGCTATTTAGAGATACATGTTACGTCGTTTTCTGAATAGAAACTTATTCTTCCTATACCTAATGTAAGAACATACTTCAAACGAATAATGGGATGGGTATAAAAATTGGTACACAAACATAGACATATCATATATACAGTAAAACTAGTTTAGAACGAACACGGATATAGCAAAATCTCGGATATAGCAAAGTTTTTTTGAGTCACCTGTAAATTCTTAACAAATCTTTGCAAAATCTTACGGTTACAACGAATTCGGGCATAACAAATTTACGGATATAGCAAACCGACTTTGAGTACCATAGGGGTGGATAATAGTGAAATTTGACACTTTAATAATTAATTTCTTTACAGTTTAGAAAGTTTGCACCACCATTTAACATAATATTTTTAATAAATGTTTTTTTTTTCACATAAATTCTTCAATTCACAATCCGATTCCTAAAGGCATCAAAAGAATTTATTTTTATTCTAAGCCCCAATAAGCAAAAATTTCTGGTGAAAGAAAACCTGTATATAGTGAATTCGCTACAGTATTATTACAAATTCGTCGGACGGATATTACGGATATAACGAAGTAAAGGCATTTGTCCCTAGGGCTTTGCTATAACCGAGTTTTACTGTATATCAATTTTATTCGAGTTCAGCCAAATAACAACGTAATGAAAACGATAAAACCAATTCGGTTGTACCATCAATGATGAAGACTTTAAATTTCAATAACAAAGCACACAAGAGGCCATCTGACTTAACTCTGATGCAAGCATATTTTAGAGTTTATTTACCTTAAATAAATATTGATGTATCTGCAGGCGTATACACAAATATTAGAATATGCTTATTTAAAACATGATAAGACATTTTACCGTGAAGGTAAAGTGCGCATATCATATTCTTTTTTTTAATTTGCGTAACTGCAGCATACCAACATCAATATCATTCGATCGATAGTTGTAAGGCGGGCATTTTGTTTGGAAACAAGACGTGGTATCCAGTTTATTGGCACCAATGTTAAAAACGGGGCATCTATGTACAAAGAAATTAACCTCCATCAATGTGCTTTATAACAGAAAATCAAATTTATAGTGGTAAAGCACTGCCATCACTTGTCATAATCATCTATATGTAGACTTGCAAAATCTTCATGTCGACTAGTAAGATCTTTCTAAAAAATAATGCTACCAAAATCATTTCTAGACGTTTTCCTCCTCCCCAAGACATAGATAAACATAATATCTTATTTTAATTTATTAACAGCAATTTTATATTTTATATGGTTTGTAATACAAAATGGTATCATTATTTCATAATCTTCAGACATATGGTCGTATTTTTAGTAACGAAACTAAGGATACCTTTTTCAACCCATATTGGTTGTGTACACACCCATCCGATCCTATCATATTCGTCTTTGACACAGTGGTAATTACCAGGGTTGAGAAAACTTCCAGTCCTCGTATGGACAGCTCGTATTCATATTCATAACATTAAACATAATGTAATAAATTGTAACTACTTCCGTTTTGAAATGCTGGCTTGAAAAGCCTGCAGAATTACGAAGAACTGATTCTCCTACAGGAAATATTGACAACCCTATAGTAACTTTATTTCCTATATGAGAATGGTATTTCCTGTAGGAATTTGATTCAGACATGTAGTTTTCCTATAGGATATTGAGTTTTCCTATCGGATTTTATCAAATCCTATCGGAATTGAAATTCCTATAAGAAGTTCTTGTATTCCAATAGGATATATCAAATTACCTATAGGAATATTGTTTTTCCTATGGGAAAAATTATTTTCCTGTAGGAATTTATTTTTGAAAGGTAAATATCTCACCTGACAGGTGAGATACAATGATAACAAAGATGGTTGTTAACTCTTTAAGCATTGGTCTATCATATGGCATGTTTGAATTTTTCGATATACATGTGTATGCAGCTTAAGCGGGTGCAAAATTGCCACCTTGGCACTGGCATAATTATCCGGCACAGTGTTTTTTATAATTTAGTCTATATAATTTTGCAAATTTTCTGTTTGTGCTACCTAACTTATTCATTAAAATAATCACTGCACACCCTTTGTAAAAGGCACTTAAAGTGAGGTTTGAGCCATATTGGACTAAGGGGAGAGAATATATGATCCGGACAAGGATTTTTCACATATACATATTCTGCTATAAACTTAACCTTAAACCTACATATGTAGAAACTTGGTTCAAGTTCACTGAACACCAAAAGACATAATGTGGATGAAGTTTGCGCCAGATTTGGCCAAAGGAAGAAAAATATGAATCGCACAAGTGACCTCAGATGGAAGGACAAACGGACTGATCACTATCCTCTGTAGGGCACCGGCAGAGCCCGAACTAGATAGTGCTAAGGGTAGAGTATACAAATGATCGGGAAAAAATGACATAAAAACTTTAATCAAGGTCACTGCATATATACCCTTTGACCAAAGGCACTCTGTGAGCGAAGTTTGAGTAAGATTGGGTCGCACAGCGGTATCCCAAATAGAAACCAAAACAAAGGCTAACATTTTAATAAAGAAGAATTATTGCGTGGACCCTGAGGTCGGTCCACGCAATAGCATAAATATGTTAACCTACCTTTGTAGAATATATTTGTCATTATTGATATACTGAATTTAAGAAGAACTACCCTCATCGCCTTTTAAAAAGCTCGTACTATTTTTAATAGTAGGAATGCATGTACTATATCTTTCAAGAAAAAAATCCTTGCAATATAATATAAATAATCTTTTTTTATACGAGCCTAAAGCTTTTCATATTATATACTTTTGAATCCCAATTGATTCATGTTGATGATTCCTGCAAAATTACAATATTGTGCTCCCACTTTCTTTTTGTGTCGGATAAAACAATGTACATGTATTATGATTTTTTAGCCGGGCTCTGCTGAAAGCAGAGTCCTGGCTGTAGGCAGGCAAATTGCCAATGTTACTATAAATAGCAAAAGTAAACAAAAAACCAAACAGCGTCAAAGTAAAAGCTTCCGCTATACCAAATAGTTACACAAAGAGACAAGTTTTGTCAAAAGTGTTGTCATTTTGTTTTTGTTTTTTTATGTTTGGGAAAATTGTCTATTTTTTTTAGTTTTCTTATTACAATATAATAACGCGTTTATAAACAAGACTATGCATTTTGGACACGTACAATGAGCATGAACTTCAATGAACTACTTTGCTGCGCGTGGGAGAAATGGGGATTGAATATATAACGCTTGTTGCAAAATTCAAGGCAGCAACTGTTGAACTTTTTTTCTACTAGACAGACATATATTTGTTAATAGCCGCTTATAAAATTTGGTCGCTATCTGACGCTTTGCCGACATTAAAAGCATGAAAGAGAGAGAGAGAGAGAGAGAGAGAGAGAGAGAGAGAGAGAGAGAGAGAGAGAGAGAGAGAGAGAGAGAGATCTTCAGTCTTTACTACACAATATGCATAAAGACACACAAAAACAGCCCGGCTTTCTGTACTTCAGTACTTTGATTAATCTGAAGTTAACCGCTATTGCATGTGCATTGTAATACATTTTATATACCGTCAACTGAGTTTTGCCATTTGTTGTCTTAAGATTAAACAGTTATTGAATTGACGTGTCTGGCAATATTAAAGGTATCTGGTCCTCAGCACATGTACATATTGTATAAATATGGAGTGTGAATGAAGAAGACGGTTGAGGAGATTGTTCTTCACATTCATCCATGCATATAAAATGGTATTAGTTGTTGGGGTTTTTTTTTCAGAAAAGCAAAGGATTTGGGATGCCTTTCTAAAATAGACCATTTTATGATAAATCAAAAAGTATACATGTAGAAAAAAATAATTAATTTCATCATGACTGATTGTATGTTATAGTAAGTAAGTAATTTATTTATTTATAGTGACGTGTATTTCCAAGCGTAATATCAACAGCAATAAACATATAATTAAATTTAACACCCGACCCATCGGGCCTTTATGCCACTTTAAACACATTATACATGAAAAAAGAAAAGAAAATAACATATATACAAATGTATATAAATTGTTATATTTTAATAGCAATTATGAATTATAATTGATATCTCATAGCGTAAATTTTGAAATAAATGACTGTTAGTAAATACAAAATTTATTTCTTGCTGTAAATTGTGTATTTACTGCCACCCAGTTATTTCAAAATTTACAACATGACATACACCCTTTATGAACACCTTCAGAACTGATATTTGGAACACAATTAGCCTTATATGTTATATTTTTTAAAGCTTTACCTTTATAGCATGATTATATTTCTACTTTTTCGATTTATTAGGAAAATCGGCATCTAACACTGGCACGCTCGTGTTTGAAAGGGGGAGAACAGACTCATCCAAAAAAAACCTGACAAGCAAAAAAAAAACCAAAAAAAAACAAAAAAAAAAAGGGAAAAGGTTACATGTACATTCCAAAATCCTGAAAATCCTTATCCGAAGAGGGGGGGGGGAGCAGCAACTTACCTTAAACTTCATTTTCTTTTTTTTCAATTCAATGGTCCCATAAAAGTGGGGGGGGGGGGGGGGGGGGGGGACTCCATGTTAATTCAATTTTTTGTATGTAAATCTATAAAAGCAAAAAGGGCAGCCCCCCACGGTGCTACTTGCCTGACCATATAAATACATGAATTCATGGAAACACCAAACACTTGACATTGAATAGTACTTTCAAATAGGTTTTTCGTCGAATCCAAATGATCATATTGAAATTAAATATTTTGATTTGTTATATTCAGTAGTATATTCTCACTATATAACTCTATAGTGCTATATAGACGAATAGTCAATAATTGTAATATCAGCTCGTCCGAAAAATATTGGCCGGTCAATATTTTTATAGATATTGACCGGCTAGGAATAATATCTAGAGAACATTCCCTCTATTTCAAATAATCGCCTCTGATTTGTTGATTCGTAAACGGTGACGTAAATAATTCTTCGCGACTCCAAAACAAGGTGACGTCATAATAGACAGTCAGTCAAGGCAAGTAAACAACGAACGCGCAATGCAACGGTTTGCTATCATAACGGATATAAGGATTTGCGAATTACTGTGAAGTAAAATCAGGTTGAACACCTGTCTGATAATTCTTACGGTCGGCGGAATATCACAAGTGACCGTTTGATGCTGAGGATATTTTGGAAATGAACTTTGCATAAAATTGAATTCGTGAATTCTTTGTTGAGCTGAGAAAATTACGGCGATCTGTTTTCAATTAATTTCTTAAATTTTGGTTTGTTTCTTCATATAACAAAACAAATGTTGACTGTGTTTTCGGGCAACATTGATTATATTAGCCCCCTTTATATTAGCTCAACAGCTGCCTAATCCTCAACAAACCCAACAGTTAATATGTCGATTGTGAGCCATCACAACTTCAGATATGAGGAACTGATATATACACCATATCTTAGTACTAGGGATAAAAATAAGTACAAAAAAAAAGATATAGATGTTCATGTATATGTACATGAATGTTATCGGAAGACACTACATTGGTGGATTCACTGAATTTATTCGTCGATACATTTGTCCTTTAGTATTGTCTTAATCAAGAACTAGATAGCAATGTGTTTCTCTCTCATAGATTTGCAACTGAAAGTGGACGACACACAAATGTACCAAAAAAGAAACTGAAATGAATTAAAACACAAAGTCTGAGTAAAACATAAGCTATATTGTGGGGTTTTTTTTGGACAGATATATATATATATATATATATATATATATATATATATATATATATATATATATATATATATATATATATTATCGCATATTGGAGCTTGTCTCAGATATGCGCATTTATCTCAGTAACTATTAGCCGGAAATTTTGGGTACGATCGGGTTGGGTTTTAACGGGTGTTTTTATATTAGTTATTTCCCTTCTAGAACAATCCCCTTTCTAAAATAATCGTGGATTAGGTAAGACATTGTAAATTTGCTAAAATAATTTTTAACTCTTGCAAGTGGCGTATTTCGACCGCACCTCAACACAAATGGAAGAGTCGACACATATTCTACGCTCATGACGTCATATTGGACAGTTGATCCTATGCACATGTGAAAATTTTTGTCCATTTACTTGTCATTCAAGGTTGCTTATATCATGTATATGGCTTAAGTAAGGTTAAAATATTTAGGAGAACGTTAATGCACTTGCGTTTACCCAGTGCATGATTACGTCATATTTGCTTATTGATAATTGATAACGTCATATTTGCTTGTTGATGACGTCATAATTACGTCATAGTTGCCTATTGATTACATCATGTTTGCTTAATGCTTGTTGCTTTGCTTTTTGCTTGCTTGCTTGCTTTTGTTGGGGGCGGCCCTGCGGTAGCCCCCATAATTTCACCGCGGCCAGAAGCGCCAAATAAACTATTCTCAGTTAACTTGGTTTTCATGTTATTCATTAGGTATCTGGGATAAATATATAGATATAGATATAGATTATCACTTATGTAATCAAGTTATCAAAAGGAGTTGAAAAGTAATAACCTATTTTGATAAACAGCAAGTGCTGTTTGAGCAGGACAGAACAGGTTTGTTGATATACAGATGCCAGTGTATATATATATGTATATATATATAAACACACAAACACTGGCATCAGTCGAACTTTGACAAGTAAACAACGTACACGATATCTATATTAGGACAGATTCCAACAGTGCCGGTGTTGTTTAGCGGGTTTGTGCAAGTAAGTAAGTGCATGTAAATGTACATAACTTTTACCTATTTTATTATCACATATACTTTGAAAATGTATAATAATTTTTAATATACTCTTACATTTCGTTTATTCAACGAAAAAAATATAAATTTATAATACATGTATTAACATTCTATTACGAAAACGATTTATGCATAGGTAAACATCGGTATATAAAATTAATATTTGTTCCAAGCGTTTATGTTTTGCATTAAAATTTCAATGTGGATTTACATGATTAATAAATATTACATTTTTCAGTGTCTTTGCGATAACACAACGATTCAGTTTTGTAATGTAGAGTCCAATACAGTATTATAGATATAATTATACAAAATGAAAAAGGAAACGTAAAAATGTCAATAATTTGATGTTATGAACAATAGATAAAACGTAACTATACAAATTAAGTATTGAAAAATAATTCTTAAAATGTTATGATGTGCTCAAATATCAAACATACGGTCGGACGTGATCAAATTCATAATAAAGGCCACTGAGCTGTACTAAGATTTACATGATACTAAAAAAATTGATTAATTCTTCCTAAAGTAAATGTATCTGTCCACTGTATCTAAAATATTTAATTCAATGATTAAGAAATCATTCTTAGCTATTACACATGTATGAAGTGAACTAATACAGTCGAGGTGATCAAATAATTATAAAGTACTGAAAGTACTGATGCAAGTTGATGGTATTAAGCAAATTCCATTGTTTCAAATGAAATATATAGTGCGACAGAATCATGAAATATTAAGATTTATTGGATCATTCGATTTTCAAACTTCATTGATAAATTAACAAATGACCTTCCATTTTGGATAATGCTTCTTATGTAAAAGTACAAATTAGTAATAAGTCAGATAGAAAATCCATTTTTAAAGTCTTATATAACAATTGTATATCAGCAGCCGATCCCAATATTTAACAAAAATGAAAAAATGCCTTACATGTAGATTTAAAGTAGCTGGTTTATTAATATATAACATAACGAAGAACAAAAATTGACATCAGTGAACATAACATAACAGTTTCTGAAAATAAATTTTCATGAAATTGACATTTAAAATGACTAGATATTTTATGCAAAAAATACTATTTTCATAAAATGAAGCATTGTAGTAAAATACCGAAAATTCTAAAAAAAATGTTTCAATGCTGTAGTTTAAAACAATTATTTTGATGTGAAAGCATAAGCAGAGTAGAAGTAGAGATAATTTGTTTACAATCACAAACAGTATTTTTCTATCATATAATATATACCGGGTATATATACATGTACTATCAAAACTCTTAAATACTTTTTACATGCATCAAAGAGTAATGCATTCTATTTTAATCAATGAATACCAACAATTAATCGTGTCAAACAGCAAAACTATTACCATCAAAATTATTCTTGACCTGTAGTCTTTGTTGTAAAGTATCTTCCGCTTCTTCAGTAATACGACGAGAGTGTCCAAGGAAATGGTGCAGGTTTGAAAGCTTTCTCCATCTTAAAAGAGCACAGTGAAACAGTTATCACAACTTCAAATCAAACCCTTACCCTTGCAAAGTTGAAGTTAGTAGTTCTTTTCTAAATAGGAATTATGATAAAATTTTGAAAAAAAAAATCCCATTTATTTTTTTACAATTTGAGAATCAGAGGTTAGAGTTTGTATTATTTATTTCTTCACGTTGTAACAATATACATGATATAGGCATACAAATATAATTTGAGTCTGTTTAATATTGATATTTTGCCATTTTTGAAATTCAACTCTGGACTTTAGTTATATGCAAAATAAATACTAATATATTTTCTTTGATTTATCCAATCTAGACTTGCAACTCATGTCTTTGACATGACAATATTAATTAGTTTTTTTATACTATAGTGTATCCAGCATGCTTTACATTTCTTTAATAAATAAGCTGCGCAAAATGTTCCACATAGACTTTATATGTACTGTAACAGTTATTAGTATTCTGCAAGGAATTTATCAGGCAGACATCTATACACAAAAATTACAGCTGGAAACCACAGGCCAATGCCACTCCTGCAGCGCCAACAATTAATGACACTAGTACTGCTGCATTTGCAATGCTTGATGTTAGTTCAATATATAGCTAGTAAGTGAAACAACTCCTTCTGTGAAATAGATCACAGGGAGTTTAAAAACTAGACTTAATGTACACTATTACTAAGTTCCGTTAACAGTAGTTTGATAACTATTTAATGACAATATCTATTCAACTTCAATATACATGTATTTCCAGTAAAATATTTGAACCACAACAATTACTGCAAACATGCTGCTGAAGAACTTAAAATTAAAGCCTAACACATAAACCTATTTGACACATTAGGCCTTACGATAATCAACTATCTATAAAATTGTAAATTTGAGAAAAAGTCTTTAAAAAACATACACATTTAGCAGTATTGCTGATACCAATTCGATCAAAAAGCAATGATGAACTCACGTGCACTGCGATTTGTAAACAAACAAGAGGAACGACTTGAATATATTTTATTAGCCTATCTTAAAATGACACACCGTATGTAGTAAATATATAATTACTTTTTCTCAACTAGTTCATCTTCCTTTAAAGAATTATTTGCTCCAGAATCTTCTTTTGATATCCTTAAAACTGCTCTGGTTTTCTTTCTTGACACTTTACAAACACGGACACCAAGTAATAAATTTTGTTTCTTATTATAAATATAACAATATGTTATATATGTTATTGACATTATTTTGAGAGACATGGCACTTTTGTTGCTACATTTTCATAACACAATTCTCTCTTGCGGATTGATAATATTACCGATAATCAAAGTGATATAGTACCCCATGGACATTAAAACTTAAGTCTTTATTCATTGTTTATCCAAGTTTCAAGAATATCCGGAAAAAAATATAACGAAATCGACAATATGCATAAATTCGATACATAGCGAATCCCTTAGCACAGACAACACTGAGTTGATTCCATCAATTCGTAAAAAAAACCCACAAAGACCTTTAGGATGGATTTGACCACGCCAAACATAGCATACAATTGTCAGCAATTGCACGATTTAATATAAAAGAAATGTGTCATTAATAAAATGGACCATTAGTTATGAAATTGATTCGAATTGTTACTACAGAAAATGACACTAGGAGATGTAAATATTCGTAAATAAATTTTAAAATGTTATACTAAATATTTCAATTGAAAAGAAAATATTTATTTTGAATAAACAACAAATGAATTTCATGATGATTTGTAATAAATATTTTTAATAAATTCACACGAAATACTATTTTTCGTGATGATTTAATTTCACAATTAACCTGAGATGAACTGGTTCGCAGCGACAATTTTTCGCGACGAAGCCTTATCAACAAATGTTTCTTTTTCTTCACTATAGTTATATAGCTAATACTGGTCGCTTGTCTTGTATACAACAAATATCAATAATATATCAATCTGTAAACTGGTAATACAGCAACTATATTCTATAGATTACATTATAACATCACTGCTTGAATTTTGATTTTGGAGAGGGTTTACATAGGTTTTGCCTTATATTTCTGGCCGAAGACCAGAATTAGCTTTAATTTTGAACATATTTTATTGAGTAATCAAATGGATTCTTTTTTTTCAGTCATGAATCGAAAATGGAAGTTTATATTGTCCCTGGTTATCCTGGAAACAACCTTACTGATATGCTGCTATTTATGGTTTTCAAAAAATTCGATAGAATCATCAAACATTAGAAAAAGGGGAGAAAAATTAATACCTGACGACATCCAAAACAAATCTGATATTACTTTTGAATCAAATTTACATGGCAAAGGAAAGACCAATGCTTCTGCCTTTTTAGCGTATTTCAAGAGAGGTCTGAGTGTGGTAACCGGAAACCCCAATAAAATACAAAGGCATGATAGCAAACTAAGAACGAAAGTTTCGCGTAAACGGTGCGTAAAATCTATGATGTCACCGATCGTAACATATAAATGCAGGTCGAAGAGGAGAAGAGACAATAATAATATAAAAGATGCTAAATTTCACTTAAGGAACAGGTGGAATGTTACCAATGGAAGTGGCAGTCCTTCAGTTAATAAACTGTCAATTGCACAAAAGGTAAATAAAACACAATGCACGTTTTTTTTCGACCAGAAAAGTATCATGGAAGCGAAGAAGAACCTGACGAAATCTTACTTCTTGTTTTATATAAATCTTACAATAAACGATATCAATTATCTACATCTAAATGAAACAGAGCAGGACCAATAGATTCATTGGCAATATGTTCGCAAATCGGAAAAGTTTCTTGTTCAGTTACCCGTCGACGTTGATCTGCTAACTTACGATTTACTTGTTTTCGACAAAGAAGAAACAGTTTTAAATATAAAAGTGGATTACAATCATTCCACATGCACTCCGAAATTCAATGACCAAGTTGAGTCAATTCGTTTATTACTATGGAATGAACTCTTTGATCACAACACAGCTTATTATCTGTGTAACAGAAACTTTACTGAAAGTACAGAACGTAATGTTTTATACTATATAACAACTATATGGGTGGGGTATGACTTGAGTTGTTCTAAGGTGTCTACTGATGGTAGTATTGAAAAAACTTCACTTAAGAAAGATCATCTGCCTCTTGTGAGTCCGTTCTTTTGTTATTTTCTTTCTTTACAGTTTGTTTGGATCTTTGCGCTGTTAGATTTAAAGAATAATTCCGATTCCGAATCTCCAGATACTGAATCTGATATTAATGAAACAAAAATAGCATTATGTCCCAAATCAACGCAAATTGATCAAAAGCCATCTTATAGAGAAAAAGACAGACCGTATGGTATAAAGCGATTTGTTGATAAAATATTATACAATACATGTACATGTATTTGTAAATGTGGTACATGTGGATTTTTTAATCAACCTGTTATACGGTTGCTCTGTCTTTTATATCTTACCATTTTGTTTCCTTTTGGATTGTATAGAACACTGGGCAGACAAAGGATACTAGGTCATATGTATAACAACTATGGAACAGTTGTCCGACCCAGTGAACCAATTTTTGAACCAATATGCAAAAAGTCGAAAGATTCGTGCGAATTGAATTTGGACATTGCCTATGCAACAGTGTTTCCTTTTATCTACATTATTCTAGGATATATATCATACAAACTATTTTTGACTATTCATATCAAGATATGTTGCTGTTTTCCGGAGATCGACGGGGATGAGAAAGTAATAAGAAAGAGCAATGGTGTAATTGATAGATTTGCATTTTGGTACTACCAATTGTGCATGATCCTTTCGAAAGAAGGCTGTAAACCTGATAGGCTGAAATGTGTCTGTTGTGCTGCTTCTTGTTGTAATGACTGTTCTATTTGTAGGTATTTTGTATGGTTATGTATGTTCATATCAAGTTTCATATTTTGTCTTTTTCCTATTATTCCATTCAGTTTCTGCACACATATTAAATACTGTCCTGTTGATACATGTATATGTGGTGATGGAAAAAATGACAATAATAGACAAAGTCAGGATAACAAATTAAAGAATATGACGGCAAAGGCAAATAAAAGACCCGTAAAAGACGTAAAAGATAAATTAGAAAATAACGGTAGGGTGAATGAAAACTCAAATGAATATAGATGTATAGTCTGGTGGGTATTGCAGGTAATTTGCATTCCATTAACATACATGATGTATTTACGTCCCATAATATCAACTTTCACGTTTTTATTCAGGTCATTTACCTACTTTGTCTTCGTGGCACTCCCAATGAGAGCACATATTTTGCGATACACTATGCTGATTGTAACTACAATAACGTATTTTGCAAAATACATTCATGAAATTGTAAATATGAACGCCGATATCTTAAATCACTTATTTACATGTGGTTGTGAGGGAGAGACTCAGAACAGCAACGGTAGCACACAGTTTATAGACGAAGAATTGTTCGATTATGTATACAAAAGACTCATGTTTGTACGAAAGAAACTTTACTTCATGTTTCTAAAAATGATAGTTGTCTTTATGTATCTTTTTATTACTATAGAAACTTTTATCACCAACAAAAGCTCTTTAACTGGGTCAAGTTTTAAAGATATCCTTGAGTTTTTGTTGATAATTATTGGTCCTTATGCTATTTCACTTTTCTTGAAAGTCAACAAAGAAGACTTTCTTACCGAGGAAAATAAAACGGAAATAAAGAATGAATATACATATTTTATGTCTGACAAAAAAGTTGATAACGAGACAAAAGAGAAAACACAGATTGTGTCGACTTCGCAGAATCAATTACCTGTACCCGATAGTACGAGTACTTCCTCGTCAGCTGATACAAATACAGATGATCAAACACAAACTACGTGATCTCAAGATTCCGAACCACTCGATAAAAAAGATCAACTGTGCATGTCCTTTGTACTTGTTGTCGATTCGATAATATTGAATAGATTAAAAAAACATTTTAAAATGAGGACCAAAGGCTCACATGAGATATTAGAATGACCCTTTACCAAGATTATGACATTTAGTCATATTTTGATACTTTTCAACTAATAAATTAGGAACGATATATATGCTTCAAATTGTCTATGTTTTCAAAACTCATAGAACTGCGAATTAATAAACGGTATCTCATACATGTAATATTTAAAACAGCTCGAAATTTTCAAATATCTTTATTTTTAAACATTTTGTATTGTCAAAAAGTTCCTAAATCAGTTTTCTAACATAACGTGATTTAAAACTGTCCTGCTTTTCAAAAACGTATTACCATCTTCCAAAGTATGGTTAATGCTATTTAAAATGCACAAGTATAACGTTGTAACCAAAGGAAAAAGCATACCTATTTCTATTATGTATTCTGCTTTCATACCAAAACCTTTAGAATATGTCTTAAAGTTTGATTATAATGCCTGTAATTAGTATGAGACATACACATATACAATCTACTATAATATACATGTATATGCAGGTTAAATATTTGTGATTGATAATACATTTGTGTTTCTCTTTGATTCAAAAGCCAAATAAGGTGTTCTTTTAATATTTCTTATCTTGCAATAAAGAAAAAAAACATATTGGCTCCTCTTGTGATCATGTTTTGTACGTTATAAGAAGAACCGTTAACGATGGCTTTAAATGGTTATTGTTGTTCGTGAAAAAGTTTCTGTGAGGTGGACATAACATTATTAAAGGTTTATAGGAAGCATTGAAAAATTGAATAATGGGATTTATTCTGTGTTCAACAAATCCATGTATCATGAAACAAATTATATTGTAGGTTATACACATCTGGCACATTACGGAATTCTTCAGAAAATGTTGTGCAATGTTTTACAAAGAAAACATTGTTAGGACCTATAATACAACATCTTTAACATAATCCTAAACTCATATATTTCACAATTGAATTAAACTGTAGTTACCTTACACTAATAAATAAACTATGATGGCTATTTCAGTATATATACTGCTGGTTGTAAAGCTGCATCAATTTGTATGATCAGCAGAAAAACTCACCTAATTGGGTTACCAAATGGAAAAAACAAAGACATTTTGTTTGCAAAAAAATGTAATCAATAAATTGCAGAGACGCATACTTCGAGCTTCAAATATCTCACAGGAAATATATAGTGATCGCTAACAAGAAATCGGTTAATCATAACTGCAGTCTCTAACAAGTATTCCTTTTAAAGGAATGATCGGCAATAATGATATATAGATAGCTAGAAGCAATTAACATGATCAGTTTGATGTAAAATAATTAAAAAAGTACTGTATTTTTACAAAATATAGAATATTTTGAATCTATACACCATAATTTCATCATTATAAACCGTCAACAAATTTAATTTTGAAATAAATTTGGGGAAAGCCGTTCGTAAACTCCTTAATTGTCTAGTTTTATATTTTTAACGTAATTATTAGATGTTAATGAATGTATCTTCTTCTTCAGAATACTGAGTAGGGCTCTTCAAAGAGCATAAACACGTATAGAAAGAAAAAAAGAAAGAGTTGTATTAAAATAATTGAATGCGACTGAAAAACATTGAATGCCATCATAATTTGCTATTATTGAGGTTGTATTATAACGTAACCTTGTTTATAAATCAAGCCGTCTAGCTACTATTATGCAACATCAATAGATCGAGGTCAGTTCATGGAGCATCTTCTTATGATCGAGGTCAGTTCATCGAGGTCAACTGCATTACTGAATGAATCTTTCGATGGATTCTTACGCGTGAGACAAAATGTGTATTCTTGAATTAACAGGTCGAACTGTATTTAATGTATGTTTGCATCTCTTAAGGTAAATGAATTAAAATAAAACAGAGTAAAATGTTATACAAATAGTAAACCAAAGCTTCAAGTTTTTATAAGAACTACTTATGTAAGCGGAATGTGTGCGCACGTGGAAGCATTTGCCGGATGCCTCATATGGACACAACAATGATCGGCCGAAGCCGATCACAAAAACTGTGCAGCTCCGATGAAAAGTAAACCTCAGGAGGTCATTTCTCATTGGATATAAAACAAATATTGTTCCGAAACTGCTATATAGCCATTTTTCTGAGAGAAGAGGGATAGGGAGAAAAGGCACTTTTATATAACACCGGAACATCTTTCCCTTTAGAAAATAACGATATTCACAATGTGACCGTGCAATTAAGTCCTTGGTATCACTGTAAACAGATGCAAGGCATGGAAATCTTTCTGAATATATCGTATCAAAGAATGCTTTGTACGAATTGTTGGTGGCAACCTTGGACACTATCGTCTGTTGTAATTCGCAGAAGAGTGTCAAACAAGCTTCACATTTGTACATTGACCACTTCCATGTACGTGTCATTAAAAATGTATTAAAGACAAGAGGCCCATGGGACCACATCGCTCACCTGAGCAACAATGGCTTTATATGAGTGTACAAAGGATATTGTGCCATATGGCCCCTCGGTAAAAAAATAAAAAAAGAATACCATGAAATAAACTGTATCCAAATTTTACACTTATTTTCCTACACTTAATCTTTGACATTGTACCCTTATGAAATACCATTTTTACCAAAAATAAGATCCTATGCAAGATATAAAACTAAATTTTTGGTAGGGGTACACTGTAACTCCAAATCCCTTTATTTTAGTTCTGCCCCCCCCCCCCCCTCACTATAAAACGATCAAACTTTATATGAGAATATGCATATGTACTAGCTAGTTATTGTATTTTATTTAAAATATTCCTACATTTGAAAGAAAAAAAACTGTACCTCAAGGCGCTCAAATCAAGAACATTCAAAAATTTGATTGGTCTTTCACATTATAAACGATTGTTGTTTATAAGGCGTGAACTCGTGCGACGTTTTATAACCTTACTCACTTGATCGATGAAGTCACTTGATTGAAAAATGTTATCATGTGATATGTTAAAGAGCTATTACATATATAATCAATGCATAGGCGTCGGAACTGGGTGGAGGGGATCCCTCCCCACCCACACTTTTTTGGCAAAGTCAGACATAGCCGTATTCAAAATCTTTTTCTTTTTTGCTTGTCAAGTTTTCTGATAAGGTCTATCCACCCGCCCCCCCCCCCCCCCTCAATGAGCCTCAGACTGCAATGTATTGACAGGCATATCGCTCTATTTTACCAAGGCTCGTCCTTTATTCTCATCTTTATTCAAAATCAACATTAACAAATGACTACAAATCAAGATGATTTTCCACTGTAATTTTTTTGTTAATAATAGCGATAATACATTTATCCCCGTAACAGTAATGTTTTAAAGTGTTTTAAAGAGGTCGTTTTTATTTAATTGTGTCTGAAAAATCAACAAAGTTGCTGTAGATTTATCGTATAAGGAGAGGGCTCCAAAAAGTTGTTACAGTATATCATCCTTCTAATTTTTATGTACAAATATTTAACGTTTAGTGAGACATTTCTAGTGATAAATCGAAATTACAGCGTCAATCGCAGAATTATAAGCAAGATACAGAACTCACAATTCTGCTTGGTTTGAGTCAATTTTTTGTTCACAAGAGTTAATTATATTCAACTTAAGATATTTATACTTGGTATTTCCTATTCAGAATGAACAAAAGCATGGCCTCAATTCTGTGAGAAAAACTCTGTACCTTGCTTATAATTCAAAACTTGACACAGCTGAATATTGTTTGTAAAGAGAAAATTGTAAACAGTTAAAACAGAAGAAACCTTGCACTTAAACAAAGAAAAAGCACAATTTATTTTTCATAATATATATACCTATATATTTCTAGCAGCAAAAACAATCTCCGTTTAGACTGGTAATGCACAGCATCTTAAGAAAACACGTTGCATTATAATCAACCATTACGTAGAGATCGTACCAAATTACCAATAGAATGTATATTATTTATACCGAGCGCAGCGATAGGCGGGCGAAGCCCGCCTTAGGAAGCGAGGATTAATGGTAACACATATATATTTGAAAATCAGTGAAAAATGAGAGTTGAATCAGGGGTACTAAGGCAAAAAAAAAATTCTTCCAGCCCTGGGCGCCGCCATATTGGCAGCCATTTTGTTTTTAAAAAGTTAGGTCGATCATTGATTGACTGCCACTTATCGATGTTTATTGCCCTTAAACTCAATTAAAATGTTCCAGTCCTTCAAACAAAGGTAATTTGAATTAAAAGAAATAAAAGAGGAATCCAGATACGTTTCAATAGTGCTTCAATCAAGAAACATGACTAGTTCTACGTTTGTCTTATCAAATTATCAAATGGAAAATAAAAACATTAACATCAAGGAAATGATCTTTCAGATACTGAATAAAGTATTCAATTTATTACCGCGGCTTTTATATGAATTAAATTGATAAACAATAAAAAAGACCATCTGACGTTAATCAGTTAATTGTGATGAGAACAGGCTTTGTATGTACCTAACGTCACACGAGGGTAAGAATAAAAGAAGAAATTTAAAAAAGTTTGGAGTAACGTTACTCTCTTCGTCTATTTCCGACGACAAAATGTGTACGTTTTACGTCTAAAACATGACGTCATAACGTAGACTGAGCACGCGACTTTTGGTAATGATTTGAGTAGACAACCAGGCGGATCCTACTATGTGCGTTTCAAATAAATTTTGTTCTACAAAAATCAAACTGCACTGTGTTAAATCTGCGCTCGGTCCAACGATCATACCATGTACATATTAATATAATATGTTGTTAGTGCATCAGATTTTGCTCATTTTGCACAGGTAAACAATTAACTGTCTGATTTACTGAAGTCTATATTTGATTTGAGACGTAAAAATTCCAAAATACAGGCGATATTTCCCCTCAAGTTACAATGCATAAACGAAATTCAAAACAACGTAAAACCACAGTCACGAGTGAAAATGTAAACGCACTGAAAGATTTAACCTCAATTCACTTCACTAAATCGGCACAAATATGTTTAGCATGTTTCAAGTATCCCTTCGCACGTAAACTGTTGCACAGTAAGCAAATACATCTTTGTCAGTTTGACCCGTTTGTCATGCGTCAACATTCAAACATTGCTGCTTTATACAAAGAACTTTCGTTTTCGATATGGAATACCGAACCCAAAGTTATAAACTGATTGACCGGGATTATCTCCATTTTTATTTTTGTAAATTACTCAAATTTGAAAGTTAACAGAATTCGCCGATAATTTTTGCAATTTATATTTTCCTTTCCATAAGGATTATTTATGCAAAATTACGTTGAATTTAACTCAGTAGTTCTTGAGAAGAAGATTTTTTAAAATGCACCCCCCTTTTTCTACAATTTCGAGGTTTTCTCCGTTTTAAATAAAGATCAGTGTTTTATTTCTGCAATTTATAATCACCTTTCTCTAGGGATGCTTTGTGCCAAATTTGGTTGAAATTGGAATAGTGGTTTTAGAGAAGTTCAAAATGTGAAAAATTTACAGACGGACAGACAGACGGACGGACGGACGGACAGACGGACGACGGACAAAATGTGATCAGAATAGCTCACTTGAGCTTTCAGCTCAGGTGAGCTAAAAAGTGTTTATATTTTCAAATGCAATTGCTCATATATAGGCTATAAGATTATTCATTACTATGCCTACTGCATTATATAATCAGAGCTTCCTTTACATCCAAAATTTAAAAAATTAAAACTAATGATAAGATAAAGGTTGTGAACAACAATAAAATACGTCATGAAAAAGGTGTTTAATGCTGGTGCAAATATTAAGGTATTCTCTATATTTTTTGCGATTTTAATTTTTGGGATTTCACACGTGCACTGACTCTTAATTTTAAATGTCATTTCTGATATATTTAATTTTCTTTGATATATATTTTAAGTAATTCTAAATATTGAACACCAACGCTTCAATTCGGTCACTTTTTTGTTAATGAAAACGCTTAACAAAATGAACAGGCTTTTGTTAAATCCAAGTACGTGCATGCCATGACACGATTTTAAACCACTTGATCTTTCTTTTGTTTTATCAGCTATATTGTTTGCTCTTAAACCGAACTAGGTGTTATTGGTGAGATAAGTTCAATTTTCTTTAACTGGGGCAAAATAATATAAAATTATGTAACCTGTAGTTAATATACGTAATACGAAAAGCAACGATTGCCTTCCAACCTAAAAAAAAAAGTGTTCAGATGAATATTTAACACGATCTGGTAAAACACGTTTGTCATAACATCTTTTCCTTGATACATACAAGAACAAATCTTCATTTTATAATTCTATATTTTCCTAATCGCATAACAATTATTATTGGCCTCTCTCATTTTTTTAAAAATACGTTTCACTTTCTTTTTCTTCAACTTTATGGAATAATACACGTTTAATAAACATAAACTATTTTTTTTTTGCATAGCAAAAATGACTTATCTTAACTGCCGCTCTTCTTATAATTTTTTTGTTAGGTTAATAGGGAATTAATCGTCTTTAAATAAAAAATATTTGTCAGTTCAAAACAACAAAGCAGAATTGTGGTCAAATCAAACATATACGTGGGTTTTGGTTTGTTTTGTTTTTTGTTTTTTGCCTCTTTTCTGTATGATAAACTCATTCAATTTATAGCAAAATTCATTGCCAATTTACAACTGCATAAAGCCCAGGTATTTATTGGGATGTCGTTGTGATATACATGTAGCTAAGTGTAACACTACTCTATTTTTTCTAATTCCACAATGTTTTGATTCTTCATTTCAATTTGATAAAATATCAGACTGTTTTACAATATGTACAATATAAGAGTTTTACAAAATATGTACTTCGCAGAATTGGTAACCTACAAATCGACATATTTTGCATCAGGGATATTCAATAACATAATTATCTGTTTCAGGTTGTAAGGTCAAACGTGAACAATATCTTACACACAATGTAGGTTTTGGTTTTATCATGTTGAAGTACCTTGACTTCCTGTCCTACAAGGGTGATTATTTTGTCAAAGATCATGTTGGCGGGAAAAAAAAGGTCAGGATCTTCAAGCGGTATTTGAGTGTTTGAAAACTGATAAATATAACGTACAGACAGTTTTTCTTTCCAATCACTTTGGGGTGTAAAGATCTGACAGCTTATCTAGCGTATTTTGATATACTGTGTACTGGGTGACTTCAGGTATCAAGGCAACTATATGTAACAGTAAAGATAAGTTTTTATGTGTTTTGTTTTCAGTTGGGCTAATAGCATAAATCAACTGAACCTTTTTTTCTAATTTGAAAATATTTGATTGAAATACCTGTAAGTTTTCATATTGCAATAATTTGAACGTAGCTACAGTCTGCAACTACAAAAGCCAGAAGGTTCATCCGAGATTTGAGATTCGAAATACAACATTCGAAATACGAATTTCGAGAATCAGAATTCGATATTTAATTTCTAAATTAACCAATCAATTCATGAATACCTGTACCTTAGCAACAGCAAACTGCTGAAAGAGAAATTGTACATGTTTTTCTGTATCTACAACTAACCTATTTTTCTCCATAGCAATATAATCCCTTCTGTGGATTATTTTACACAGTGTAAGTATTTAAATAAGTAGGAAAACTGCTTGTTTTGCGTATTTTGCTGGCTTTGTGATTTCTCTCCGGTATGTTTTACCACATTAATTAACTGAAGATGTACAGTCAATTCAAGCAAATCTTTTACAACATACACCAAAGAATAAGTTGGATCAGTTAAGATTCAGTTAAGGTTCATACCATTACATTGTTATCTCGTATCATATCATACAATACCGGTATCATATCATATTATTTAATTCTTATTCGTTATAGCATGTGATAGCATACCATACAAATTCATTTCAACTCGGTATTCAATGATTTTCTTTGTGTGTAAATATGTTATTGGTTAACAGATATCAGGTCTTAAGAATCTGTTTTACTTTCAATATAAATATATGATCAGTCTGGTTTCTACAATCAATCTAATTATCATTCATCATATTGTAGACAAAAGGTGTAATGAACTTAAACTGATTAATGATAAATTATCACATCAGACCTCACCTACATGTTTTAAAAGTAGGTAATTTATATAAAAAAAAGTTAAGACCTCTCTTCCTTGCTAAAGAAGAGTCTAAGTAAGTCTAGGTATCTAATATACTAGGTATTCTATATGATCAAAGGTAGGGGTGATGGGGTGTCAATTTGTTGACAGTCCTGAAATAGGTTTATGTGTAATCGTAATA